>JAAGEH010000367.1:6166869-6287108 GCA_011751065.1 Lasiurus cinereus
GAAGGAGACTAAGGGGACTTGGGGAGGGACTTCTGGAGTTAAGGAGGTTGGCACTAATTCAGTCCTCTAGCTCTTACTGGCCTCTGTCTCCCAGGTCAGGTGGGTTTAGGGCTGGAGTTAAAGGCTGACATTTGGGGCCCTGGCATGAGCTTCCTGTTTCCCTTGAGCCAATCCCCTGACGTCTGGGGCTGCATTTCTGTAGGGGAATCAGTAATAAGGACCTCCGAGTTGGGCGTAACCCTAAAGCTCAGGACAGGCTTTGCACTGCTAGCAAGCAGAAGAAAACACCTTCCATTTTTTGAAACAGAGCTTCCTCCCTACCATTAATTTTCTCCTGTGTCTTTCTGGGCTGGAGCCACCATGTTCTGTGTGAGAGTGAATATAATGAGTGGTTCTCTGTTGTCTATAAAATCAAGCCCAAATTCCTTGGCTTGGCCTTCGAGTCTTTCTAACATTGATTCTACCCTCCCTCTTCAGCCTTACCCCAAAACATACCCTCACACGGTAGCCAAAAACACACCCCACAAGATTCATACTTTCATGTTGTTGCTAATGCTGTTCCTTCTTCCCAGAATGCTTTTCCCTACACCCCCGAATGATGGCTCCTTCTCATCCAGCTTTCCACTTAACTGTCAGCAGAGAGGTCTTTTGTGAGTACCCACACAAGGGCCCTATTAGCCCTTCTCAGAGCTCCTTGTTCCTTGCCTCTTCAACTCTTCCTGCATCTTGGAAGTTTGTCTCTCCCTGGAAGATTGGAAGGCCTGAGGGAGAGACCATGGGCATTCTCTTCATCTCCATATACCCAGCACAAGCACATGCCCAGGGGAAAGTGTTTTTCCTCAACAATAATGATAATAAAGTTCTTAGATCAAGTTCCTTTTAGGCCTTGCTTTAAAAAAAAAAAGTGTTCTTGATGCCTTGAGAAGTGAAGGAAGAAAGTTGGCCCTTTTCTAATTAAAAAAGCAGGGAAGTTGGGGTGGGCATGTCTGTAGATAAAGGCACAGATATGTCTATGAACATAAGCAACGCTCAAGAGGGTGTGCACCAACCTGAGTACCCTTGAGGAGGGGGATGCAGACGATGCCATGTTTAGGATGTAACTGCACCTGAATTAGACAGCATCTCCTCGGGAAGTCTTCTCTGACCCGCCCCTCTGAGCACGCAGCCAGGTGCCCTCCAGAGTCCAATCCAAAGGCTGAGTGTGGGAGCTGAGGGCAGGCCGGACAAGGACAGCAGCCCTTCTGCATGTGTGTTTGCCCACTCGGGCCGGTGAAAACAGCTGGCGAGGACGATGACGAACAATGATGAGCGTGGCACCTACACCAGGCAGGCCGGCTCCCCCTCCAGGTGACATGACCGCAGGTGGCCCTGGGTTGTCAGCAGAGCCAAAATGTGACCGGAAGCCTGGCCTGGGTGCAAAGCCGGGCCCTGCTGGCTCACTTCCAGACTTGGGACACTCAACCTCCTCCCGCTTTGAGAGGCACACAAGGCAGCCTCCATGCCCTTGGGGCGCCTTGGACTTGAGAAGGGTCAGATGCAACGTGGAGTAAGCAAAAGGCCTCCTGCCCGCCGACCCACTTGCTGTCTGTCCCACAGCTCCCATGAGACCCGCCACAACACAATTCAGACCAACTGGGCCAGGGGAGAGGAAGGAAGAGCGGCCACGGGCTCGGGGTCAGATGTCTGAGCCTCCATTCCCACGGGTGCCTCTCATTATACTTGTCGGGAAGAGGAAAGAATGCAAACCTTCGCCCTCGCTTTAGTCTCACCCTGGTTCCTCTTCCCCTGTGTCTCAGAACAGTCTCCCCATTTGGAAAATCATGGGGTGGTGCAGGAGTGGACCTCGATTCTGGAGTCACCCAGTTTCCAGTGGCCTCAGGTCCACACCTACCAGCCATGCCCCTGGCCCTGACCACTGCCTTTGTCCCTCGGTGCCTCGGTTTCCCTAGAAAGTTAGTTAATGCAGGGCAAGTGTTTAGAAGCAGGCCTGATGCGCATCCGTGTATTTGTTAGCTGTGTGTGTTAGCTATGATCTAGTTCATGGCCAGGAGAGATAATAACAGTTCCTGCCTCACTGAGTTGTTGTGAGGGTTAAATTAGCTAATGCATGTCTAGTGCTTGATTGTTTACTTGTCGAAGTAACGATAATAGTATGGGAGCACAGTCCTTGGTCCCTGAGATGGGGGGAGATAAGCATGGTAGCTGCTGGTGGCTCCCGAGGAATGGAGCACAGGGCCTCCCATGGCCATGAAGATGTTACTGTGTTGAATGTTGCTGAGCTGTCTGGTTAGTCAACTTCCTACTCCCTCAAACCCATTTAAACCAGCTCTATCTGGCCTGGCTTTCTCAACACCACCCTGGCAGCTGCCAGGGGCCCAAAGCACTGGGCAAAGTGTCAGGACTGCTGCAAAATACATTGGAACTTTATCTGACCCCTGGCTCCTGTCCCAACCAGAAATACATTGGCTGGAACTTGCAGCCAAGCTCGAACAAGCCTGGGGGATGGAGGAGGAAGGCAGCCTTGCATCACAGCCCAGACAGTCTCCTCTCCCCACCCTCCATCCTTTTGCGCCCCCCTTTCTATTTGTAAAATTCTACCAACTAATGCTGTTTCTAGTTATGAAGTGGTTTTTAAAATCTTGGGCTTAATCTTGAGCCCTGGATTTGCAGAGGAGGGAAAGAGGACTATGCCCCCAAAACTCAGTCAAGTTTACTGCATAGCTTCCACTTCCCTCCTCCCCCACCGGTGTTGATCTGTGGCAGCTTTTTTAAAGGCCAAGACAATCCTCTGTGTGGTGGCGCCGTCTGGAACTCCCCAGAAAATGCCCATGACAATGGCAGCAGGCAGCCACGCCAGATTGGGATCTGGCCAGCTCCCAGGGAGCATTGCTCAGTCTGGGAGTCTCTGCCCCAATCCAGGTGAGTCTCCCGCCCTGCCCTGCTCCCTTTGCTGACTCCCACAGGGAGGTCCTGGACCTAGCAGGTCCCAGGCCAAACAGGTACCCCTCCAAAGGCCATTGTTTAGAATAAAAAGGCATTCCAGGCGCACCCCACCCCAAGCACTCATTTGATCATTCAGAAGATCTGGTCAAAGGAAACAAGGACAAGAAACAATGTGTGGTGGCCCGGAGAGCTTTAGTCATTAGGTTACTACACGTTTAAGAACTCCAGAACCTCCCTTTGCACAGGTACGATTGTCAAGCCTCACAGATTTGGAAGTCCTTAAATTAAGAATTTTTGGAAAGTCAGCCTGGTCAACTTTGAGTGGGTATGAAATAATACTATGGAACTGTTGTTGGCTTTCTCAGATGTGAGAATCACAATGTGATTATGTAGCAGAACAGCCTGTTCCTAGGAAATTCATGTTGAAGTATTTGGGGGTAAAACATCATAATGCCAGCAACTTCTTCCCAAACAGTTCTCTTTCTCTCTTTCTCTCTCTCTCTCTCTCTCTCTCTCTCTCTCTCTCACACACACACACACACACACACACACACACACACACGGTGAAGAGGGTATCTAAGTGTGCATTGTGACAATCTTGCAACTTTTCGTTATGTTGGAAGACTTTTTCAGTAAAACAGTAAGGAGAAAACATTTAAATAAAACAAGCAGTTCACATGCAAAACAAGTCAGTGCAGAATGCAGCTTGCTGTAGCTCCAGCTCCTTCTTCTCTGAGGAGAGAATAATGAAAACGAGGTGGCCTCAGGGCTGCTGAGTTCAGCCAACCAAAGAACCATTTTTAAAGAGTTTATTAAATACATGTCTGGAAACAATACTAATCATTAATCTTTCTAGTTCATGGCCAGGAGAGGACTCATTGTGGAAACTGGGAGATTCCAGCCCTCTTAGCTGCTTGGAACCAGATTTAACACAAGTCAAGAAACACATTTTTAAGACCTACTATGAGCAGTGCCCTGAGACTTCACAAGAGGTGTTTTCCCCCAACGTATAATCTGATACTGAGTTTTATTGTGGTTGTTTTATGTTGAATTGTAACCTCCTTCACCTCCCCACACCAACTCATATGTTGAAGCCCTAACCCCCAGTACCTCAGAATGTGACCTTATTTGGGAATAGGGTCATTGCCAATGTAACTAGTTAAGATGAGATCAGTAGGGTGGACCCTAATTCACTCTGACTGTTGTACTTCTGAAAATGGGACATTCGGGAACACAGAGAAACTCACATGTCAGGAAGAACTCCAGGTGAAGATAAAGGCAGAGATTGAAAGTTGCTTCTATAAGCAAAAATGCCAAAGATTGCCAGCAGACCAGCAAGTGGGGAGAAAGGCCAAACTGGACTCTCCCTCACAGCCCTCAGAAGGAACCAACTTTACTGACACCTGGATTCTGGACTTCTAACCTCCAGAACTGAGACAATGCATTTCTGTTGTTATGGCAGCCCTAAGCAACTTAACACAGCAGTGAAATACACATACCATAAAATGTGCTGTTTCAATCATTTTTAAAGTGTTTAGTTCATTGACGTTAAGTGCATTCACACTGTGCAACTATGCTTTATCTTTAGCTGGGTCAAACCCAGGAAAACGATAGGAAGGCTGGAAGACCTAGCTCCATATCTGCTCTGCTCAGCTGAGTGGCCTGTGTCATCATGTGTGCAGTGAAGAGATGGGCACACAACTTCCTGCTCAGATGCTATCGCTGCCCATGTGTGGAGAAATTCTAATAACGTAATAGCTCACAATTTACTGAGCAATTATAATGTTCCAGGACCATGCAAAGAGCTTTACAAGGATTATCTCTTTTAATAAGTAACTTTATCAGGGAGGTATCATTAGTCCCATTTGACAGATGTGGAAATTGAGCCTCAAAGAGATGAATGATATGGCTCAGTCTTGGCAGCCTTAGAAGATGCAGGGGTGGAGGTCTTAACCACTGTGTAAAACTTGCCTTCAATATCTTTTGGGCACACTGGCCTGGGAGAAAGTAAAAAACAAAAGGTATTGATCAGATTGAAAGATGTTTTTGCCAAATAAGCCAACTGCCCTAAAGACCCCATTGCACACATAATCTCCCATGCCCCCATGTTCTGGGGTGGGACTCTGAAGAGATCAAAAATTCTAAATTCAAACTTGGCTTTCCAGGTCATTTTTGCTTGATGTATACATTTTGAATATTCAAACATGTGGTACATGGGTTTCCTTTGTGCTCCTGCCCAGTGCCCCAAAGGTTAGAGGCAGGCCATTCCCGGTTTCCCTGAGCCATCAGATTCCCAGGGGCCTCTCAGTGTAGCAAGAGCTGAAAGCTGGGAGTGAAAGGAGCAGCGTCAATCTGTCAGCACAGACCAGACCAGCTCTGCCCTCCGGCACTTTCACATGTTGCCATCAAGGGGCAGGAAGCACGCTGTGACCTGTGACGGTGGGGGGAGAAGTCCCCTCCCCCAGGTGGTCTGACTTGACGGTCCACCAGCTGCAGAACCTGCTTCTCTGTAACCCTAACCCACTGCTCAGCCCAGATTGTCCTCAGTCCTCCAATTACACTTGTTTTCTTTCTCTTCTGCATACACCTGTCTCTCAGCATAGAAAAGGCTACAGCAGGTTGGCTGCCCAAGGAGAAAGGAAGACAGGGTTAAAAAGATAAGACAGAACGGAGGACTGCTGGGCAGGGTCCTGGTGAAGAGGCCCCGTGGAGGGCAGCATGGGAGAAGAGTAGGGACTCAGCCTCTGGAGGGAGGAGAGGGAGCAGGAGCTTGTGCGGAAGCCAGAGGGATGAGCACCCGCAGGGTGGTCCTGTGGGAAGAGCTGTGGTGTCTGATGGAAGGGGTGGCTGGCTGGGCAAGGTCCCCAGGTGCAGCTGAGAAGGGTAGTGCAGCCCCCCACAGGGCCGAACCAGAAACGCTGGCAATGGCTGAAGACTGATGATTGACGGAGGAGATGAGGGAAAGTGGGAAGTGGCTAAGGATGCCCGGTGTCATTCTCATCCCATTGTTCCATAAGGCCCTGCGGTTGGGGCCCAGAGGGGGGTGGAAGAGGGGGAAAATTCCCCCTTACCCTTCTAGGTTCTTCTGGCTGCTAAGTATTAAATTGACATGAAACAGAAAATCAAATTTAATTTCACATTCACATGGAGAGAGAGAGGAAGAGAGGGAGAGAGAATGCTGGCTTGGAACTCCTGGGTTTAAAAGAGGGATTTTCTGTTCTAGCTGTTTTGGCTCACTGAATAGAGCCTCTTCCTGCAAACTGAAGGCTCCCAGGTTCAATTCCGGTCAAGAGCAGGCTCCTGGCCCTCGTAGAGGGCATGCCAGAGGCAACCAATGATGTCTCTCTCTCATATTGGTGTTTCTCTCCCTCTCCCTTCCACTCTCTTTAGAAATCAATAGAAAAAAATCCTCTGGTGAGGATTAAAAGAGGGATTTTCTGAGTGGAGATTTTCATTTGCATTCAGTGATGATTGACAGAAACTGTATTCCATGTGGGCATGTCCTTATCCATAATGCATACAGAAAAACTCATTGGGCGGGGTCAAAACTAAAATGCAAATTTGATTATAATTAGTCCAAGACCCTTGTAAAGCAGCATTCCGGTCAGGTCGTTTTCTTCTGAGTTTGCACCAATAACCTGCCTGCTCCAAACCTGCCCGTTAATGGGAGGTCTGCTAGCTGCTGGGCCAACTAGAGAGAGGTGGTAGGTTGAAAAATAATATTGTTCCGACCCCAGCTACTCCAGTCTAACGTCCCACTTAACAGCTCCTTTCCTGCTACAGGCCCCTTTCCAATGCAAATGTAGATAGTTGAAGGGGAGATAGAGACCTTTTCCTGAATCTGCTGGGTTTGGGTTGCTTTTAGCTTAAAATAACCTTTATGCTAAAGTGGTGCATTTCAGGAAGACTTGTTCTGAACACCTTCAAGAGGCCTCCAAAGCACCATAGTAAGCTCTCCCCTTGACCTTCACAGCAGGCCTGTGGGCTCAGTCACCAGTGAGGACAGGAGAAGCGAACAGGTGAGTGCCTTGGCTAAGGTTACACAGCCAGGGAGGTGTGAATGTGAGCTTTGGACAACACCAGGCCTTGGGAAAGGAAAACCAAAGGCCAGACTCTAGAGAGGATCTGACAGCTCTCATCATGCCTACCATCAGCGTTCCTCCCAAGGACCACTTATTGGATGTTTGTTTGCTCTCTTGCTTAACCCCCTGATCCTAGGGGAGAGGCCCTAGAAGGTCATTATCATTCCCATTCTATAGATAAGGCGTCTAATGACCAAAGGGATTAAGTCAATTGCCCCAGGTCACACAATTGCAAGATATGAGATTGAAAGCCCATGTCTGAGAACAGAGCTTGTGCTGGCCTGGTCCCCAAATGCGGGCCTCTGCCATGAGTACACATGTACACGTAGGAAAGCCTATAGAGAATACGTGGGAGAAGGAGGGCCTGATTCCAAGCAGCGGGGAACAGCTGTGTTGGCAGGATCCCGGGGGAGTGTGAGTGAGCCCAGCTTTGACAGTGGCAAACAGCACGTGGGAGTGTGTTGACGGCAGGGTGTGGGGTGGCAGCGCCATCGCCATGTGTGTTTCTGCTGGCAGCAGAATGTTCTGGTCTGTGTTGATAAACAACAGTTTGGGCAGGCTTGAGGCTGGAGCAGGGACAGAGGCGAAGCCCTGGGGGCTGGGGGACAGGCAGGAGGGAGGGGCATGCCCAGGGTGGATGGTGGCCCCAGTCTGCAGCTCCCACAATGAGGGGCAGCAGGGTGGCAGCTGTTGTTTCCTTAGCTGACGTCACTGGGTGCACATGTCTGGGTGTGGATCACTCTCCAAACCACCTGATGCCTCCAAACATGAAAAACAGGAGCCGGGACACACTGTGAGGAAGAGAGTGTTCTTCCTGGGGTGCTGGTTGCACGCATGGAAGTTTAATCAACAGCTGAAGCCAGTGCAAACAATTGCGATTCCCACGGCCAGGCAGATTCCTCAAAAGCCAGCTTCTTGGAAGAGCTGCACCCCTGAGACCTGCCCGGCTCATGACTGTAATCAGAGCCCTTCCATCTCACCCTCGCCTCTTGGCAGACACAGGTGCAAGCCTGCAAGGATATCTCAACCTGGGAGTCACCCCGTGAGAGACCTCTTGGGGCTCAGTCCCCACCTCAGTCAGTCCCCACTCCACCCACAGCAGGTCTGCCCACCAGAATGCCTCCTCTACCCACGCCCTCTCCATTTAGCTAACTACATGCTAAGACCCTGGTGTTTCTCGCCACCCCCTGGAAGCCTTCCATCCACCCTGGGAGGACCTTAGAACTGCTGTCAGCTCCTCTTGTTGCCAGAGCCCTCACACAGGCCTCACCATGAATATCTGCTCTGTGCAGGGCAGTAAAGTAAGCAAAATGGGGAGCTACAGAACCCTGGAAGACCAGTAGCCACTCTCAAGGATCTTATGTTGAGGTGCACAGAGGGCAAACACACAAATGAGGATGTGATGAAGGCTGAGAGGGGATTAATAATAAACATAGTGGGACATGAGGGAGGAAGGAGAGTGATCACTTGGGTTTGGAAAGGAAGGGACAGTTAACACAGAGGGACAAGGAGGTGATCCTGCTCAGTCAGTTTTGGCTCCTCAAGTTCAGGGATCTTTTGAAGCCACAGAGGGTGTCTGAAAATTTCCAACCATCCTCTGAAATCCTTGGTTGACAGCTGGAAGCTCCCCGTTCCCTCCTGCCCTGCATGGGTTAGAAGGGAGCACTGGCCTGGCTGGCCTGATGGAGTGGCTGGCGCGGCTCCTCCCTCTTCTGCTGCTGTCGCCTTCCTGCCAGAGGCCTTGGAGTCCCCAGGGGGGGGTCACCACTTTCCCAGCTTGCTTCTGTGTCCTCACCAGAGTTCTCAGCTCCTGCTCCCTCCAAAGGCCAGGCCCGGAGAGAAACACCTCGGACTGAGACTCCCTCTGGGATAAGCACAGCTGCCTTCCCCAGGGAGGGCCCGCCTGTCGCCTTCCTTGGCTGAGACGTTCGCACACGGATGCCTTCCCTGTGCTTCCCCTCAGGAGGCCTGTCAAGGAACAGACCCTGCCCTTGGCTCACCCAAACGGAGTGCAGGACCAACCTGACACAGACATCACAGGACCTCACCCCAAAACACCTTCCCACTGGCCCATTGGCATGTCTGTACTCACCCATTAGCCCTATCTTCAGGAGGTCTTTTAAAAGGTGCACTTAAAAGAGACTTAACAATACATTTTAGGTTATGTGTATTTTACCATGAAAAAAAAAAATTGGGGAAGGACGTGCTCCAAGATTTCAATAGCACTGTTTTTCTATATATAAAAATTTGGGTAATTTTACTTTCTTTTTAAAAAAATTCTTATTGTCGAGAATTTTACAGATGTCCCAGTTTTCTCCCACTGCACCCTCCACCTGGTTCCCGCCCCACCCCAGGCCTTCACCACACTATTCTGTGTCCATGGATTATTCATATATGCCTGTAAATTCTTTGGTTAACCTCTGCTTGTGCCCTTCCCTCCCCCCACCCCCATTTTACTTTCATTCTTATACTTCTCTGTATTATTTGATTTTAAAAAACACACAACTGGACATCTATTATTTACATAATCAGAAAGGAAGGTCATGCTCTTTCTGCTTTGATAAATATATACTTTCAAAAGAAAAAATACAACTCATACCCTGGAGAGGCAACACCTCAAGTCAGTACACGTCCAACTTCTTAGCTCAGGGAGTTTGAAAAGAATCCCCAGGAGAGGACTGAAGACATGCAGGTGCCCTGGCCCAGGAGGCTGAGCAACCCAGTGTTTCTGAGGGCAGCCAGGCCTGGGCATTCCAGCCTCGGAGACCTGGGATGGAGCTGCCAGAGCAGTGGGATGGAAAAGGGGTAAGGAGCCAAGGGCAGGAGCCAAGACAAGGTTTTTCCAGTTCCTACAAAGTGGGGCCTTCACATGCCTTTCCCTGTTTGATAGATACTTTGGGGGAAATGGCAAGGATGGCCACCTTGATGGCAGGGTGCACCCAATCTTCAGGGCTGGACAGACTGGGGAGATCATCCTGTCCACGCCTCCAGTCCGCCCTGGAATCATCCCAGTGGGCAAGCCTTTATCTTGTTTTGAGGACTGCGGGAACTGGGCACTCCACACCCTTCCTTGGTCAGTCATTCTCATGTCTAAACATTTCTAGCCAGGAAGTCCTTCCTTATGTATAATTCAATTCTTTGTGCTTTGAGTTTCCATACTGTGGCTCTTGTGGGTCTGGCTGGAGACAGAAATGCCTCCTTCTCTCCTGCCTTCATCCTAGGTCAGAAGCCACCCGAGCCTTAAATCAGGAACATAGTCCTACCTCGCTGTCAGACCCTAGACAAATGATTACTACTCTCTGAGCTTCCGTTGGCCTTCAGCTTCATCCATAAAATGAGGCCAGTGATGTCCACAGTGCAGGAACTGAGACTGTGGAAGGAGACTGACTGAATGCGAGGAGAAGACGTAAAACGCACTGCTAACACAAGGCTATCGTTATTTTTAATAAATAATAACCACCCATCCTGGCGGAACCATTGTATAAGATGGTTTCCAATGAGGTGGAACACAGGATAATTTTAGGTAATACAGGAATAAATATTCTAAATTAAAATTTAATGTGTGTCATAAAAAATAAACCTAGCACAACAAACCCACGGTTTCACAAGTATTATTGCTTAGAACAAAGGCATGTTAAAAACAACAACAGAGCCGAGACCGGTTTGGCTCAGTGGATAGAGCGTCGGCCTGCGGACTGAAGGGTCCCAGGTTCGATTCCGGTCGGGGGCATGTACATTGCTTGCGGGCACATCTCCAGTGCGGGGCGTGCAGGAGGCGGCTGATCAATGTCTCTCTCTCATCGATGTTTCTGACTTTCTATCCCTCTCCCTTCCTCTCTGTAAAAAATCAATAAAATATATTAAAACAACAACAACAACAACAACAACAGAAACTTAACATTGCTTGAAGGAAAAAATATTGAGCAAATATTATTCCGGATAGGCCAGGGTAGAAATCATCGAGGTGGGTTAGAAATGGTGGAGATGGCAAAGGACAGAAGGAGGAGGGCAAGACTGGTGGAGTCAGGACGGGTGAGAACTGAGGTCCCCCGAAGGACGGCGGAGACAGCTGTTGAGCAGCTGTTGCCTGTCCTGCACACAGATGCCCTCTCTGGGTACTAAAACAGTCTGTCTCCCCCAGAGCTGGGCTGTTAGCAGCTCCAGTAGGACCGGTGGGCAGACAGGGCTGGGATTCCCTGTCCATATTCGTGGTCCTCAGGGCTCAGAGCCCCCTCTGTAACCAGCTCTCCCCTAGTAGAGGGAACTGAACAACTCTAACCCCACCCCTCCTGCAACATTACCCATTCGTGGTTCCTGAACTTGTGCAGTGGAAGTCAGTGACGGGGAACTTACAACGGCCCAAACAGCCCCCCGCCTCCCACCTCCCAACGTGGGATTGGGCAAAGAGGCCCTGGCACAAAGGTCCTCTGAGACCCTCTGTGTGCCAGACCCAGGGACACAGAGGGAGTGAGCAACCTCTGCCTTCCAGGAGCCCCCAGCTGAGCCAGGAGACCCCTCTCAGCTATGACAGAGCTGGGCCTAAGCCTCCCAGGACCAGGCATTCTACTGGAAGAGGACTCCACCACCCTGTGCCCCGGGAAGAGGCTTCAGGCCCCTCATTGACCTCCATGCCAAGCCCCTCTTGGGTCAGGGTTCCCCAAACTCTGGGTTTGTATGGGGGGTTCTCTGGAGCCTGCGAGATCTTGACAAGACTTTAAAATGTTTGTGTTGTCATTTTGGAATAATCTGAAAAAAATCAACATAAACATATTGTACATCATCTGGATGCTTGGCTTACAGCCTAGTATGTGATCCCAACATTTTAGTGTATATCTTTGCACTGATGTTTATGAAAAGAGCTAACTTGGCCGAGGCTGGTATGACTCAGTTGGTTGAGGCGATGACCCATGCATGGACAGATCTCAGGGTCAATTCCCAGTCAGGGCACATACCCAGGTTGCAGGTTTGATCTGGGTTGGGGCAAGGCAGGAGGCAACCAATTGATGTTTCTCTCTCTCTCTTTCTCTCTCTCTCTCTCTCCTCCCTTCCTCTCTCTCTCTCTCTTTCAAATAATAAAAACATGTCCTTGGGTAAGGATTTTTTTTAAAGGCAGTTAACTTGTTTTAACTTAAGTAGAAGCTACATACAGAAAAATACACAAACCTTACGTATATAGACAGATCAATTTTCACAAAGAGAACACGTTTGTGAAACCAACATGCAGATCAAGAAACAAATATTATCAGTGTCCTCCTCACCCCAGAGACCCTCCTCAAGACCTTCCATATCCCCACCGGTAACCACTGTCCTGACTTCCCACCATAGACTAGTTTTTGAACTTGATATAACTGGGTCATATAGAATGACTCTTTCATCCCCTTTATCTCAATGTTATGCCCATGCGGTTTATCCATATTGTTGGCGTGTAGCTGAAGTTGATCCTCAGATATGGTTCTTGGGGCTCCATGAATCTACTAGTTGGAGAAAAGTGCACTGGGTGCCAGCCAGCTGCAGAGAAGACAGTGCTGTCCTGGTGTTCACGCCACAGCGTAGTCCTGCCTCAGTCCCACTCCAGACTTGCAGTTTCCCCAGTGTGCCATGCTCAGCCAGGCTTCTAGGTCTTTGCAGATGTTCCTTCCCTGGGTGCCCTCTCCTCTTGCTTATCTGCCTAGCAAAGGCCTACGTGTCTTGTGTTCTCTCAAAGACCACCTCCTCTGTGAAGTCTCCCGTGGATTCTCTGTCTGGACTCAGGTAGCTCTTCTCTTGTACTTCCACATATCACACTGTGTGGTCTCTGTAGGTCTGTCTCCCCATTAGACTGTGGGCTTTTGTGGAAGCCTGAGGGAATACTGGGTTCATTCTCAGAGTGACAGAGGAGGGAGTCGTGCTGCACCCCCACCCCAGGCCATCAGAGGAAGGGGCAGGGTTCTGTGTCCTGGCTCACTTATCTCATTAAACATGGGGTTCAGTTGGCCCCAGCACCCTTGCACAATCAGCAAGGGTGGACAACATCAGAACTGTGGCACAATGCTTTTTTTTTTTTAGACAAGCCACCACACCAGGGAATTAAAAGAGAGCCCCAGGGACCAAGGGTGGGATAATTTGCCGGGCAGGCATCAGCTTCCTAATCTGTGAAATGGGGACAATGAACTTGGTCACCTTCCTCTTTCCTGACAAGAAGTCAAGGTTAATGAGTGTCCCAGACAGGAAATAACTACACTTAAGACTGCATGCAAGCTGCCTTGAAGCAAGGGAATGGCCTTGGTAACCACTGGCAGGACCGAAGGACAATGTGAGACCCATAATTCAGCTGTGGCTGCTCATCTGGATCCCCGACCCTCCTCTAGGTGGATCTTGTCTTGGAAGCTCTAATCTGCTTACGAAGCACGCTAAGCACTTACCCTGCTCATTCCTACCTAAATTTGCCCAGCCCTGTGCCTTGTCCTGCAAGTGCTATGTCCACTCCACTGTAGTAAGTTCGGTTTCTTTGTCTCTATTCAGAATGTCCCTCCTCTGGGCAGCCTTCTCTAAACAACCTTGGGCTAGCCGGGCCTCATCCACACTGTTGGCATTTGTGAAGGGTTTGGGTCCTGGTTGTCCCCCAACTTCCCATCCCCACTCTATCCAGAGGTGGAACTGGGGCGATGGAGTGTGAGCCTCAGAAGAGCGGGCTCCGCCCGGTGGGGAAAGCGTGCTGCAGCGCCCCGTTGCCATGGTAACCATAACTTCTTCATTGGCCACTGAGCTCCAGATCCCGCCTCCGCCATCAGATGAGACCAATTACAGGCCAACTGGCTGAGAGCGGGTTGGGCGATCCGTGCGGGTGCTGCGTCTCGATTCGCAGCCCATCGGGGAGCCCCACAGGCACGTGATCCCAGCTCTCCAGGCCGCGGTGGAGCTGTGTCCGGGAGGCGGCGGGCGGCGGGCGGCGGGCGGCGGGCGGCGGGGGTTGGGGCGAGGCGGCGGGGGAGGGCACCCCTGGACGTTGCCTCCGCGGGGCGGGTGGATGGTCCGGGGAGGATGCCGTTTCGGCCGCGAGGGCCTGCTCCGTGGGGCTCGGCCAGGTCCCCGAGGCTCTGCCGGGCCGAGGAGGAAGCAAGGTGTCAGGAAGGAGGGAGGGCAGGTCCCGCTGGCAAAGACCGGCGCTCCTGGAGGTGGAAGTAGTGTGGGCTGGCAGTGCAACGAGACCCACGTTCGAATCCACACTCTGCCCGCATCCGGCCTGCCTGCCTCCGTCTGTCCGGCGGGAGGGTCCGGCCTCTTGTGCCATCCCTGTGCCGAACACCGGAGGAGCCCTGCTCTCCATAAGGCCCGCCACACGACCTGAAATCCGTGGGGGCCACTGCACTACTCTTATTTTTTAATTCTCACCAGGGGATATATTTTCATTGATTCGAAAGAGAGAGAAACATTGGTGTGTGAGAGAGAAACAGCAATCGGTTGCCTCCGCAAACGGGGCTCGAACCCGCAGCCTGGTGATGTGCCCTGACCGGGAATGGAACCCGCGACCCGTCGGTAGGGGACGCGCTCTAAGCAGCTGAGACACGCGGGCCAGGGCTCTGGGAGCCACTGTCCAGACAGGGAAACTGAGGCTCGAGGAGGCCGCACGAGAAAAGGCCACGGCGAGCTCAGTCGTCTGGCCGGGCGGCCGGGTGGGTGGTTATCGGAAGGGAAGTGGGCGGTGCGGTTCCCAGCCCCCCCACCCCGGGCGCCCGCCCCGCGGCCCGCGCGGAAGGAAGGGTCGTGCCAAGCGGCGGGACTTGCGTGGTTTCCTCTGGCAGAACCGCGTCCGGCTCGCTCCGGGGGGCGAACCGCTGCTCTACTGGTGCCGGCGCCCGGACTGCAGCAGCTCGGAACCGGGAACCAAGACTTCCCGGCGGATTAAAGAAGATAGAGCCCGCCCTCCGGAGAGGGTGGGTTTGTAACACCTTTCATGATTCATGGAAGCCCTCGTTTTACAGCAACAGACCAGCCGACTGTAGCCTGGTTGGGGTTGAGACCTGGCAAGGAGTGGGGCAGGGTAGGGGCTGAGCCAGCAGCGTGGGCGCTGGACTTAGCATCACCCTGGATCTCCTCTCTGGGTCTCGCATTCCTCATCAGTGAAATGGGCGTGATTAGACTGGGAGGATGAGGAAAAACAATCCTGACACCCACCAGAGGGTTTCTTGGTGCCACCTGTCATCTGGATGGGTCAGGCAGGCCTCTCCCCCACCCCCACACACATCAGTGTTTCCTGGGACCCCACAGGTGGCCCTTGCAGTTCACCTCCAGGGGCCAGAGTCCTTAACACACACTAATGGAACACCTAAAAGTTGATGTTTTATGAGTGTCTAACATGTGTCAGGCTCGGTGTTAGGGTTGGACCGTGATCAATCCTTTTAATCATCCCAGAACAACCCTTCCTTTCTCCGGAGAAATATCCCTTATTTTGCAGATGAGGAACTGCTGAAGTTTACAGAGAGGTTAAGGAAGTTCACCATGTGCATTGCACTCTTTCTGATACAAATGACAAAAACCTGACTCAAACTGGGTTGTGCTAAGGAGGGAGTTTACTGGCTTTGGAAACAGAAATCCAAGCATGACTTGAGCTGGAGATTCAAAAACGTCATAAAGAGTGAATCTCTCTACTTGGCCTTCACCAACTTGGTGTCATATTTGAACTCTGTGAGGGGCTCATATCATTCCAAGTTCTAATTCAGTAGAAAAGAGAGTCTCTTTTTGGTAATTGGGGCACAAGTTCCAGGATTCACTCTAATTGTACAGTTGGGGGTCAAATGACTACTCAAATGACTACTTCGATAAAATCTGCCCAGGAAGATTCAGTGCTGATTGGTAGGTCTGGTCACAGGCCCCACAGCTGCGGCCTCACCAATGGGCTGATAGAGCAGGAGAGAGGAATGTTTTTTCAAAGGAGAAACGGAGGAGATGGGGAATGGGTGCCAGTTGCTAACTCTACCTTGTTATCACAGGTCACACAATGGAGAAGAGATGAGGCCTCGATTGAGCCCTGGTCGCCTGACTCCAGAACCCACATTCTGAAATTCTCTGCACTTTTACTACAGGTGCAGCCTGGTAAGCACTTAGAGAAAACCTAGATGTAGAAGGTGAGGCCCTGATGTGGGAGAGAACCCACCCCTTCCTCCCTGGTCTCAGGTCAGTCCTTATCACATCACATCACATCGCATCACATCACATCACATCACCATCACCACCTCCTGCCGAGGCTGATGTTCCTGGAGGGTCCTGGAGCCTTTCTGACTGATGGGTCCAGGTTATTGCCTGCCATGCTATAGAAGGCCCTCCACATTTAGCTGAGGTGTGCTACTGTCCTGGGGTCTAGTAGCTTCCTCTTTCTCTAAGCAGAAGAGCGGTTCATTAGACACTAGGACTGTTCTCCCTTTCCCTGTGGGTGGTCCCTCTCTGGACCAGGCAGGATTGTATGCCAGCATTTGTGAATTAGGCAACATCTATGGATGTGTTGTTGTTGTTTTTTTAAAATATATTTTTACTGATTTCAGAGAGGAAGGGAGAGGGAGAGAGAGAAAATCAATGCTGAGAGAGAATTATTGATTGGCTGCCTCCTACAAGCCCCCCACTGGGAATCAAACCCACAATCTGGGCATGTGTCCTTGACAGGAATCAAACCTGGGACCGTTCAGTTTGAAGGCCAATGCTCTATCCATTGAGCCAAACCAGCTAGGCCAACGACTAGGGAGCCCTTCTCTACTCCCTTTATACCTTCTTTTAAGATTCCATCATTAGATAGGATTTCACTCATTAACTTGCATTAATATTTAAATGCCCCTGAGAGAGGGAACATAGTAGGTCTTATTACTCAGTCACACTTTAGTGAGAAGTTGTTCACAGAATCCTTCCTGAGAATTATTATGGCCACTGATTATCTCATTTAATCCTTACAACTCTGTCAGGTGGGAACTATAATTACCCCTGTTTTACAAATGAGGAAACTGAGGCTCAGGGTCTGCAAGCAGTGGGATTTGATGGCATGAAGGCTGGTTCCAGAGCCTACACTGCCTATCACTCCACCGAAATAACCTCTGATACTCTTCAGTTTACAAATGTACTCAGTGTAGTCAAGACTGGTTTGGCTCAGTGGATAGAGCGTCAGCCTGCAGACTGAAAGGTCTCGGGTTCAATTCCGGTAGGGGCCATGTACTTTGCTTGCGGGCATATCTCCAGTGTGGGGTGTGCAGGAGGTGGCTGATCAATGTCTCTCTCTCATTGATGTTTCTGATTTTCTA
The DNA here is from genome assembly GCA_011751065.1 of Lasiurus cinereus. Lineage (NCBI taxonomy): Eukaryota > Metazoa > Chordata > Mammalia > Chiroptera > Vespertilionidae > Lasiurus > Lasiurus cinereus. The sequence continues at coordinate 6,184,157 of JAAGEH010000367.1, forward strand.
TCCCTCTCCCTTCCTCTCTGTGAAAAATCAATAAAATATATATTTTTAAAAATGTACTCAGTGTAATTATATACATCTTTTGGACCTCTCTACAATTCAGCAAGGTCATTAGTATGATCATCCACATTTTATAGAGGAGAATGTTGAGGAGGCTAAGTTTAGTCAACTGGTGCGTGGCTCCAGGATTTAGACTCATTACTTGGATCTGAGATCAGTGCTCCTGGACCACACACAGCGTGCAGTGAGAGAAGCCTTGAGTCAGCTCACTCTGGTGTCTTGGGGACAGAGGTAGAATGTGGTAGGCATGGAAGCTACGAGCTCCCAGAACAAATCTGCTTCTTCCTCTCCCTTCTTTCTCCCTTCCTCCCTTCCTCCCTTCTTCTCTTCCTCCCTTCCTCCCTTCCTCCTCTTCTTTCTCTCCTTCCTCCACTTGTTCATTCAGCCACTTGAGCACCTACTAAGAATGATGGCTATGGGTAAGCAATGGTCAAAACAAGTGTTCCTTGTGTCCTCACAGGGATGATAGTCTAACAAACTAACTAATAACAAAAATTTCTTAAGTGTTTATGGTGAACTGGGCAATATGCTGAGTGCTGAATATGCACCATCCTCATAGCTTCTCTTTCAGGTAGGGGACTAGGCCTTAGGAAGGGCTATGTGCATTAACTCCTTTAATATGATTCCAATCTGACTCCAGAGTCCAAGCATCTCACCACAAGGCTGGACTGCCTCCCTCTTGGGGTGCAGTGGGGATCCAGTGGATGCTTATGGAGTAAAGACTACACCCCTACACACACACACACACACACACACACACACACACACACACACACAGAGTGTTGGTTCGCCCAGCGTCAGAGGCAGCCATCATAGTGTCTCCAAGACCTCCCTGCTACCAGGAGCCAGGGCCCATCCCAAAAAGGAAGCTGAGTGGGGAAAGGCTGTCTTCCAAGGCTGGCACACCTGAAGACCTCTAGATGGAAACTCCCAGCGAAATTGAATGAGAGTGACCTAAGCAGAGGTGCTGTCTGTCCTCCCAGGTGGTGTCTCAGCATGATTTCCATGTGCCTCAGTTACCACTTCTCTAAGTTCATCTGTGCATAAGCTGCATCTGAAACATTATCCATCAGACCCTTTGTAGAACCAGCTGGGTGCTTCATCCTTGCTGCTTTCTGACCTAGTCCTTTTTCAGGATCTTCATAGAGATTATGTTTCCCTTTTTGTAGATGTGGAAACAAGGCTCAGAAGGCTGACCCACATAATGATGGTGAGAAATGCAGTGAGAACCCACGTAGGTCTTGAGTCTTCTGTCTCAACAAATATCTACTAGACCAGTGGTCAGCAAACTCATTGTCAACAGCCAAATATCAATAGTACAACAATTGAAATTTCTTTTGAGATCCTAAATTTTTAAACTTAAACTTCTTCAAAATAGACTCATCCAGGCCGTGGTATTTTGTGGAAGAGCCACACTCAAGGGGTCAAAGAGCCACGGTACTAGACATTCAGCTATATGTCAGAATCTGAGCTGTGCCCAGGAGATGTAAGTGAGCAAGAGAGAGCCCTCCTACCTTTAGGAGCACTAATTCCAGTAGAGGTTGACAGACAAGACCGGAAATGTTGGAAATGTGGGCAGAATGAGGTGACAAGAGCTAATTTGGCAGGGCAGAGGACAAAGGTCTGCTCTGGGCTGTTTCAGCCCTGGTACTTCTGGGGACCCAGCAGAGCAAAGGTTTGGGGGCTGAGGAGTTGAAGTTGGGAAGATTGGGGGAAGATTCGTGTGGGGTGCTAACCAGGAGAGGGAGTTGGAGCTGCCCTACCCTCAAAAATACCCGGACCAAGCTAACTTTGGCCTCTGCCTGCTGCCTCTCAGTCTGTGCTCTGCCTGCCTGGATTTTCCACGCTGACATTTTCCTTGTCTTGGGTAGTTTCCAGCCCCACCTGCTTTCCTGGAGCCCAGTTTATCCATCATTCCTGCCAGTCATATACCAGTGTCACTCTGAGTAACTCTAGGGACCCAGGGTGACCTCACCTCCTGATTCAGTTTGACTCACTCTCCGCGTTCAGGTGCCCAGGGCCTTTGGCACATCCCCCTCCAGACTCCTGATTGTTAACCAGGTCTGTGTTATGCAGGGGAATTAGGACAGGGGAGTGGGAGGGTGGGCAGGAAGAGGAGGAAGGGTGGCTGAGAAAGGAACCATCATCCACCTCTACAGCTCACTTTGGAAATCTTTCTAATGATCATGAACATTTTTTGTTTGTTGGTTTTTCAGTCTACATTTCTGTCTTAACAGAAAAGGATATTATTATCTAGGAAGAATAGCGTGTGTTAATTGATTGTTTACTATGAACTAGGCACTCTACAGATATTATCAGAGTCTCACAACATTTCGTTACTGGTTTTCATTTTCAAGATGAGGAAACTCAAAGGGGGACTTGACTTGTCTAAGGTCTAAACTCACATAGCAATGAATTGGTAGAGCTGGGATTGGAACCCAGGTATACTTGACTCCAGAGTTGTTTAACCAGAACCACACACCTGACCCCACCAGCTGCCAACAGGTAGGGAAGGGAAGAGGGAGGTCATTCCACCCACCAAGCCTAAGCCTGCTTAGAGCCAGCCTCATGCACCTCCAGATTCCCTTGTGGTGGTGTTAGAGGGAATAGAAACTGTGAGAGGAGTCACCCAGGGATCTGAGGGCCACTACCACTTCTTTGGTGAAAGGAAGCCCAGACCTACAGAACACCCATAGGAGGCACTCATTTGTGAGTGGGTCCAGACTATGCTGGCTGGTGGGAGTCATGGCTGGTCATCCCACCTCATTTTTATGTGGGCCCAGTCCTGTCACCTCAGTTTTCCCTCCCACACCTGGTCCCAGTCTGCTCTGGACCCTCCTGCTGGACCTCTCCCACCTGCACTACCTTCTCAGCAGATGAACCTGTGCAGCCTAGAGCTATGCAGTCCAATACAGTGGCCACTAACCACATGTGGCTGTTGAGCACTTGAAATGTAATGAATGCAGCTGAACTGAATTTTAAATCTTATTTAACTTTAATCAATTTTCCTTTAAGTTTTAAAATTGATAATGTTATTGCAAAACATTTAAATATGTGTGGAACAACTTGGGTATGTGAATCATTTTTTCAACTGCAAATTTTATGAAATCTAAATACAGATCATTCTCCAATGAAAACTTAGCAAGTGCTATAAGTGTAACAACTGGGCACTAGATTTTGAACACTTGGTAAACTAAAATGTAAAAGTATCTTAATATTTTTATATTATTTCACATTGAAATCATATTTTAATATATCAGTTTAAACAAAATATATTATTAAAATTAATTTCACCTGCTTTTTAAAAATATTTTTTATTCATTTTGGAAAGGAAGGAGAGAGAGAGAAACATTAATGATGAGAGAGAATCATTGATTGGCTGCCTCCTGCACGCCCCCTACTGGGGATCGAGCCTGCAACCCAGGCCTGTGCCTTTGATGGGAATCGAACCCTGGACTCTTCAGTCCTCAGGCCAGTGCTCTATCCCCTGAGCTGAACTGGCTAGGGGCCATCTGCTTTTTAAAGAGAAAGTTTATTTAGCAAGTTACAGAGGTAGCCCTGGCTGGTGTTCTCAGTGGTTAAAGAGTCAGCCCACACACTGACAAGTCATGGGTTTGATTCCTGGTCAAGGGCAGGTACCTGGGTTGCATGTTCAATTCCCAGCCCCAGTCAGGGCTCCTTCAGGAGGCAACCAATCAATGTATCTCTTTCACCTCTCTCTTTCTCTCACCCACCCTCCCTTCCTTTTTTTCCCTCTTAAAAAAAAAAAATCAGAAAAAATGTCCTCGGGTGAGGATTAACAACAAAAGAAAGAAAATTACAGAGGTAGTAGAAGTGAGTGGGCTGGGCTGCCCAGGATCAGCAAAGTTACAGAAGCAAAAGAAGGGCCATTGGGGCTTAAGAGTGGGAAAGACAAAGGTAACACACCTGGGGGAAGAAGCGGGGAACGCAGGCCTGCTCCGAAGAGGAAGAGTGCACCCCAGCTGATTTTTTTTTAAAGGTAACTACTAGAAAAATCTTCAGTTACTTAGGTGGTTCATATTGTAATTCTATCAGACAGTGGTAGCCTAGAGGTTAAAGGTGTGAGTTCAAATCCTGGGTCTGTGTGTCCTCGAGCAACCTAACCAATCCCTCTGGACCTCTGTTTTCTCACTTATTAGGGATAATAGTAGCATCTCTCTCATAGGGGAATAAATGAGATAATGTTTGTAAAGCACTTACCATAGTACCTGGCATATAATAGTGCTCAAGGAAAAAACATCATTATGGGCTTCTTTACATCATAACACTCCAAGTGCAGTTCAATTAAATTCAATATTTATTGAGAGCCTGCTATGTGCTGGGCTTTGGGGATTGGATGGAGACAAGCCATTCTGCTCTCATGGAACTCCTATCACTGAGAGGGAGGCAGCCACTAAAAGAAACAGGGTAAGTGCAGGTGGTGGCAAGTGTTGGGGAGAAAATGAACCTGGGTAATTGCTAGAGAGTGATTCAAGGCTGCTTTAGCAGGAGTGGCAGGGAAAGCTCCCCTGTGGAGCAGGGGACTTTTGAGCTAAACCTGACCAATAGGTGCGGCTGTGAGGGAGTCATGTTCCCAGAGAGGGAACAGCTAGTGCAGAGGCCCCTGCTTGGCTGTATTGCTTCACCAAATTTTCCACTTCTTGCATCCAGCTCTCTCCTGGCCACTGCACTGTCCCATGCTCAGGGCAACCTTTGCAAAGCGGGTCCATATTATCTCACTTCGCAGGCCTCCTTCTCCATTGCCCTTCCAGCTCAGGTCTCCTGTTCTAGGAAGTTTCCCCTGATGGTTCCTGTCTATGCTGGGCTCTCTCGGGTTCTTTTAGGCTGAATACTTTGTTCTATACCATCCTGGTTCCCCCCCACACACACACTCCTTCATCTTCCTAGGGCAGCTGTGCCTTCCCAACACACTTGTCCCCTTTCCTAGGGCAGGAAGCAGAACCAAAACCAGAACCAGGTCTTACACTCACCCCAGCACAGAGCTGAGCCATTCAATAACTCCTGTGGATTGCCAGATCCCTTCTCTGAGAGACATGTCTGCCCAGACAGAATGGAAAATCCCTGGCTGAAGGAAGGGCCGTGGAAATTTCTTCTTAACGTTCCCTTTCCAGACTTGGACTCATCCCAGAAAGCAGTCAAGCATTTGCCCAGTGACCTGCAAGCCAGCTCTGTTCTTCCTCCTCCACCCTCACCCCAGGCTGGAACCCAGGGAGCAGTGATGAGTCGGGGGCCAGGGTGGGGGTAGTGGGGCAGAGGCTGGAGAAAAAGCCATAGAGGCAGCAGATGATTGCTCTGCTCTGCCTCAGAGAACCACTCCTGATGTCCTTTAGTCCCTCCCACCCCTTCAGTGGCAAAATCATACTAGACTGAAGGTCTTTCCACTCCCACTCCAACCTCCTTACATTGCTCCATGTGCCTGTTTCCTCATTGTAAAATGGAAATAATAATCATAGTACCTACTTCATTGAATTGGTGGTATATTAAATGAGTTAAAGATGTAAAGTATTTTATTGCTATGAGCTCTATATCTTCTCGAGTCCTGAGCTTGCCCTTCCTTGTAGCCCCATGGTGGAGTGTGCTGTTAGCATTCTGCTGATCCCTTGGGAATGGGGGGGGGGGGAGGAGCGGGAGGGTAGAGACTTGAGTAAGGACTTGAGTCATCACCAGAGTCAGGCAGGTTCCAATGAGGACTGTCTTGTCTAGAGATTGTATCCACAGCATGTCTGGCCCATATTAGTCCTACTGCTTTTTAAAATGTATGCAGATACAATTACAGTGAATAAAATACAAATTCGCTTAATTTTGTTACTGGAGTCACAGTTTTGTCTTATATTAAGTCAATCAATGATAGCTAATGGAGGTTCAGAATGGGTTGGTGGCCACTGGGACAGGTTTCTCAATCTTTAGCCCTTCTCCCCTGGGAGGCCCGGGCTCCTGTCCTGTCCTCCAAGATGTGCTGGTTCAAATCAGCTCTGCTACTCTCCCCAGCCTTAGCCTTAGTCTCTGGCAAGGAATCAGAATACCTTGGGGGAGGTCAGGTCCATGTGAGAGAATGAGGAGAGCTGCCCTCACATCTTTGGGCTGAAGTCTCATCCTTCTTCCTCTTGGAACCTGTGTGCTCACTCTGTCATCCTCATTTCTCCAATTTCATGGGACCTAGAGCATGTAGAGTACCGCAGACCCACAGCCCTCATGCAGCCCTTCACCCCCTTGTAGGGATGGGTGCAGTGGGACTTGATTGCTGGGCTAATTTGAACTTGGATGGGATGTGGAGTGGCTTTATGCATTGATACCCCCACTTTATGAATGCTTAGAATTTGTGCATTGTTGGTGGGAATATAAAATGGTGCAGCTGCTGTGGAAAACAGTTTTGTAGTTCCCCAAAAACTTAAACGTAGGATTATTATATGATCCAGCAATTCAACTTCTGGGCATATACCCAAAAGAAGTAAAAGCAAGTTTCAAAGAAGTATTTATACACCAATATTTATAACAGAATTGTTCACAATAGCCAAAAGAAGGAAGTAACGCACGTATCTATTGATGGATAAATCGATAAGCAAAATGTGGTATATACATGCAATGGACTATTATTCGGCCTTAAAAATAAAGGAAATTCTGACAGTTGCTACAAAAGGATGAACCTTGAACACCATTGTGGTAAGTCAAGTACGCCAGGCACAATAAGACAGATACTATATCCACTTCCATCAGGTACCTAGAGTCGTGAAATCCATAGAGACACAAAGGAAACTGGTGGTTGCCAGGGACTAAGGGGAGGGGGAAAGGGGAATTATTGTTTATGAGTACTAAGTTTCAGTTTTACAAGATGGAAAGTTTTAGAGAAAGAATATATTCAACACTAGTTACTGTACTCTTAATATCGTTAGTATGGTAGATTTTATGTTGTATATATTTACCACATTTTTTAAAAAAGTGTTTGGAAGTGGCCCCTCTCCAGGCAATGGAAGATTTGAGATGTCATGGTCCTTCGATCCCTCCTTTCTTCTACACATGTTCATTAGCTTGGTGTTTTGTTGTTGTTGTTTTAGGAATTAACAGTTTTGTTGGGCTCAGACCAGAAGACCATTGTCTTGAAGACCTCTGTGTATCTGTCATTTTCTTCTCCACCTTCTTTTTGGCCTGTTTCCCCATCTTCACGAGCTGCCTTTTCTTCCAGTAATGGATCTTGGCTCTCTCCTTCCCCTTCCCCTCCAGAGTGGCTGTGACTGCCTGGAACTTCCAGCCAACCTTATGAGCCAGGCTTCCCAGGTAGGCCAACCTCCATGTAGGCGGCCAACTTTAGTGTAGGGTTCCAGCACACAGTCTTGGGGGCCGCAGGAACCATTGCTCTTTCATGTCATAGGCCAGTGGGATCCCATCAAACACCTTGTGGTGGTCCAAGGGGTCTGGCCTGCTCACACTGTCTGCAAAAGATGCAGTGGGCGGGGTGGGGGGGGAGGTTAGGAAGTGGTAAGAGCTGACAGAGTGGTTGGTGTTCACCTGCTTGCAGAGGAAGGCCAGGTACTTCATTTTGTTTCTGTAGAAACTGCCAAAAATGTTGATACCCTTACAGTGCAGGTCCACCACCTTCCAGCCCAGCAGCACCTGCTTGGCCACGATGGCCACCAGGCGGCCCAGGAGATGTGTTTGCCATTCAGTACCAGGACCTGGCCCTCCGCCACCTTCAGCAACTGCCTGTGCTCATTAGTATTTTCAATAGGCCAAGCTCTGTTCTAGATATAAAAAATGTGGGCTGACATTCTATTGGCAGAGACATACAATACATAAATTTGATCCAAAATATCATGGCTTTTCTTTCGTTTTCCTTTTCTTACTGAAAAATTTACCATATTTATTTATATGTGGTTTACAAATGACCATATTTAATTGTGGAGCTATAATTTATTTTTAAAACTTCTGGAGCTCCCCTAGCCAATGTGGCTCAGTGATTGAACATAAACCTATGGACTAGTAGGTCACAATAGATCACGACTGGATCCCCAGTAGGGAGTGTGCAGGAGGCAGCAGACCAATGATTCTCTCTCATCACTGATGTTTCTACCTCTCTTTCCCTCTCCCTTCCTCTCTGAAATCAATAAGAAAAAAGTTTTTAAGAGAAAAAAAAAAAAGGAGGAGGCAAGATGGTGACCGGCAGGAAGATACAGAGGGAGAGTGTAAGTGAGAGTAAGGGAGCGATAGAGGTGTGTGTGGATGTGTGTGGGTTTGTGTGTGACTGAAATAAGGACAGTTAGACCCTGCAGTTCTTCCAGGGGACTGCCAATCGGGCAGTCTTAGATGGCAAAACCCTGCGGCCGCTGCAAACACTCTGGGGAGGACACCAGCACAGAGACCACCCCATCTTGAAGAACAGAACTGCTTGGGACTAGGATCCTACCCTCACCACCACGCAGACTGGTCTCAGAAGCAAACCCGGACCCTACAACCACTCTGGTAGAAGACTACCACTACAGGTGCAGACCCAGGGACACCAGGACTCCAGGCACCTGGCCGCAGATTTCTGTGAGTCACAAAATCAATCCCCCTCCCCAGCCGCCTGTGCGGGACATAGCAACTACCAGACCCCAGCTGCACAATAAGTCTTTCTGTACACACAAAGCAATGGTGACTCCGCCTGACTTTGAGCTTTGGTGTCAGGAATGGGAAGTTTGTTTCCCGTGAATAGTCTCCCTGCCCAGACAGGGAGACTGAGTGGAATGCCAGCCTAGCCGCTCATCTCTAGGGAGCTGGTCTTCTGCACCCAGATCTCACACCCATGCAGGGCAGGAAGACAGCACTAAATTTGAGCCTGGGGGTGAAAACCTGGGGAGTTTGTTTCCCATGACCAGATCCTGCACCTTAGCAGAGAGGCTGCAGTGAATTTGAACTTGGATGTGCAGTCTCAGGAAGTTTATTCCCCATGACCAGACCCTGTGCCCAGCACTGAATTTGAGCCTGGGTACATGGACACAGGGAGTTTGTTTTCCACAGTGCACACCCGCGTGACCAGACCCCACACCCACACTAAGGGGCAGTGCCACCTGACTTTGACTCAGGGCAAGTATATACAGAATACTGTTTACCACAGGGCAGAAGTGGACCTTCTATCAACACAGTGTGACTGAGCAACCCGGTCTCCCTGGCAGATCGGGGACCCTGAATCTCCACACAAGAGGCACCTATGACCACCAGTGACTACACTTCGTTCCTCACTACATGCACCTTAGATCCCCAATTCCCTAAGAGCTACTGACACCAAATCTTGGCGCATGTGCACACAGGGACCTGATTCTCAGCGTGAAGTAGCACCAAGAAACAGAGAGTCTGATACTCAATTCTCAGCATGGACAGAGGGAGCCTCTGACTCCTACATGCAATAGGGGACTTTGATTTTTGGCACACACCAGTGGATTCTCTGTTTCAACATGGCACAGGCAGCTTCTATGATTCTAGGTACACACACGAAGCCACACTAAGCACTGGTGACTCTGACTGAGGGCGAGCATGGTTCCCAACAACCCACAGCAACTGCACATCTTGGTATCAGAACTCTTCAGTGACACTTGGAGGGTGCAAAACTCCCACTGCACATGGTCCAAGCCCCTGCAATTCGACATCTGAACCTTCTGGTGATAGTCAGAATGGGGAGACAATGAAGCAATCCCCAGAGGAAAGAAAAGGAGGAATCACCAAGTAAGGAAATAAACAAAATGGAAGCATGCAACATGACAGAAAAAGAATTCAGAGTAATGGTCATACAGCTCACACTGGATGAATAAGAAAATCAACAACCTATGCAAAAATCAGGAAGAAATGAAAAATGATATAGCTTCAATAGTAGACTAGAGGAAGCAGAGGACTGAATCAGCGAGTTAGAAGATCAGGTACAGAAACAAGCCCAATCTGAACAGCAACTAGAGGAAAAAGTTAAAAAGCAAGAGGAGAGCCTAAGGGAGCTTTGGGACAATGCAAAATGAAATAACATATGCATAATAGGGCTGCCAGAAGGACAAGAAGAGCAGCAAAGATTAGAAAATTTATTTGAAGAAATAATGACAGAAAACTTCCCTGATATGGGGAAGAAAAAAGTTATTCAAGTACAAAGAGTTCCAGGGCAAGATGAATCCCAAAAGACCCACACTAAGACACGCTATAATTACAATGGCAAATGTTATCAACAAAGAGAGAATCTCAAAAGCTGCAAGAGAGAGACAGAGAGTTACCTACAAAGGATCCCCTATCAGATTATCAAAAGACTTCTCAACAGAAATACATCAAGCTAGAAGGGAATGGTAGGAGATATACAAAGTGATGCAAAGCAAGGGACTCAATCCAAGAATACTCTATCCAGCAAGACTATCAATCAAAATTGAAGGGGAAATCAGGAGCTTCACAGACAAAAAAAGATTAAGGGAGTTTATCACTACCAAACCAGCAATGCAAGAAATGCTAAAGAGAATGCTGTAAAAAGAAAAATCAAAACGGTAAGAAGGAACACAGCCTCAAGAAATAAAAATGAGAGAATCCAAGATGGTGGCATAGGTGAGCACTTACACTGCTGCCTTGCACAACAATTTCAAAACTACAACTAAAAGACAGAACGGACATCATCCAGAACCACAAGAAAGTTGGTTGAGAGGAAATTCTACAACTAGAAGGAAAGAGAGAGGCTCACGGAGACCCAGAGGAGCTGCAAAAAGCTGAGGTATGGAGACACACACGCGTGGAGAGAGCAGGCGCTGGAGTACTTGGCTGGCTTTCTCTGGCAGGAGGGAGATGGAGACTCCCAACTGCATTGAACCCCTTATCCTATGAACTAAACCCCACGTCCAGCCAAAACTCATACTGGGGGAGTTTGGACTATGAAAAGGGAGAAGTGCACAAAAATTTAGGGGAGTCGTGAAAGGGCAGAAGTCTGGTGGCACACAGCACTGTGTGCAGAAGACCGACTGCTGATTGTGCCGCTGGCTTTCACGAGTTGGCGGGAGACAGAGCCTCCCAACTGCACCACTTCTCACTCCACTAAAACCCAGTTTTGTGCGAAACCTTGAGGACCCAGACTCATATGGTCCCGGAGCACAGGGGAGCCGGAAAGGCAGCGGCCTAAAGGCACTGCGAAAGAACGCACGCGTGTGCAGGCACGGGGACCACTCTAGCGATTACCCAGTCATGTGAGACTCGGGGCCGTGGAGGGCAGGGCCGACTGGAAAGCTGAGACTCCACCCATCCCAAGCTCATCAGAGAGGCTTTTGAAGTTTTGCAAGTCTCGTATCATAAGGCTGAATCCAATACAGAAGTTCTCCTGGCATAGTGAAAATGTGGAGACAAAGAAGAGATCACAAACAAAAGAAATGGAGAAAAACAAATGACTGGACATAGAGTTCAAAACCACGGTTATAAGGTTTTACAAGAATATCCTAGAAAAGATGGATAAATTTAGTGAGACCCAAGAGGAGATGAAAAAGGACCAACTAGAGTTGGAAAGGGACCAACTAGAAATTAAACATACACTGACTGAAATAAAAAGTATTATACAGAGACCTAACAGTAGACTCGAGGAAGGCAAGAATCAAGTCAAAAATTTGAAATATAAAGAAGCAGAAAACACTCAACTGGAAAAGCAAGAAGAAAAAAATCCAAAAATGTGAAGATAATGTAAGGAGCCTCTGGGACAGCTTCAAGCGTACCAACATCAGAATTGCGGGGGTGCCAGAAGAAGAGAGAGAGCAAGATACTGAAAACCTATTTGAAGAAATAATAACTGAAAACTTACCACATCTGGTGAAAGAAATAGACTTATAAGTGCAGGAAGCACACAGAACCCCAAATAAAAGGAATCCAAAGAGGACCACAGCAAGACACATCATAATTAAAATACCAAGAGCAAAAGACAGAGAATATTGAAAGCAGCAAGAGAAAAACAATTACCTACAAGGGAGCACCCATACGATTGTCAGGTGATTTCTCAACAGAAACTATGCAGGCCAGATGGGAATGGCAAGAAATATTCATATATTTGATGAATAGCAAGAACCTACAACCAAGAATACTCTATCCAGCAAAGCTATCATTCAAAATTGAAGGGCAGATAAAGAGCTTCACAGAGAAGAAAAAGCTAAAGGAGTTCAACAACACCAAACCAGTAGTATATGAAATGCTAAAAGGTACTCTTTTAGAAGAGGAAGAAGAAAAAGGTAAAAGATAAAAAATTATGAACAATAAATACATATTTATCAACAAGTGAATCTAAAAATTAAGTGAATTAAAAATTTGATCAACAGAATAAACTGGTGAATATAATAGAATCAGGAGCACAGAAAGGGAGTGGACTGATAATTCTCAAGGGGAAAGGAGTAAGAGGTGCGCAGGGAGAGACTGGACAAAAATCATACACCTATGGATGAGGTCAATGTGGGGGGAGGTAAAGGTAGGGGGAGGGATGGGAGCCGGGTGGAGGGGAGCCATGGAGGGGAAAAAAAGAGAAAATTGTAATAATCTGAACAATAAAGATTTAATAATAAAAAAAAGATCAAAGGGAAAGTTAGAATATCAATATTAAGGTCACAGGTTTTTAAAGGGTTATTAAAACTGAGTTGTGAATTTGAATAAATAAATAAATAAATTAAAATGGCTGCAAACAAGTACCTTTCAATAATAACTTTAAACGTAAATGGACTAAATGCTCCAGTCAAAAGACATAGAGTGGCTGAATGGATATAAAAATATGACCCATATATATGCTTTCAACAAGAGACCCACTCAGAACAAGGGATTCACAGAGACTAAAAGTGAAGGGATGGAAAAATATCTTTCAGGCAAATGGAAATGAGAAAAAAAAAGCTGGGGTAGCAATATTATATATGACGAAATAGATCTCAAAGTGAAGGCCATAACAAGAGATAAGGAAGGCCATTTCATAATACTAAAAGGATCGATACAACAAGAGGATATAACCCTGGCAAACATATATGCACCCAATGCAGAAGCACCCAAATATATAAAAATTCTCCTGGAAGATATCAAGAGAAAGATAGACAACAATACAATCATAGTAGGGGACTTTAATACACCACTGACATCACTTTATAAATCCTCTAGACAAAATATCAGCAAAGAAACAACAATCCTAAATGACTCACTAGATCAGATGGACTTAATTGACACTTTAAGAACATTTCATCCCAAAGCTCTGAAATGTACATTCTTCTCAAGTGCACATGGGACATTTTCAAAAATATACCACATACTGGGCCACAAGCATGGTCTACCCAAATTCAAGAAGATTGAAATCATACCAAGCATCTTTTCAGACCACAATGGCTTAATATTATAAATAAACTACAATAAATACAATCCAAAACACTCAAACACTTGGAAGCTGAATAGCCTGTTATTAAATATTGATTGGGTTACCAATGAGATCAAAGAAGAAATTAAAAACATTCTGGAAACTAATGATAATAAGAACACAACAATTCAAAACCTATGGGACACAATGAAAGCAGTCCTGAGAGGGAAGTTTATAGCTCTACAGGCCTACCTCAAAAAAACAAGAAAAAATGGTAGTAAATCATCTAATGCTACAACTCAAAGAATTAGGAAGAGAGCAACAAGAAAAGCCCTAAGTGAGCAGAAGGAAGGAGATAATAAACATTAGAGCAGAAATCAATGACATAGAGACAGAAAAAATACAATACAAAACATCAATGAAACCAAAAGCTGGTTCTTTGAAAGGATAAATGAGATTGATGAACCCTAGCCAGGCTCACCAAGAAGCAAAAAAAGAGGACTCAAATAAACTAAATCAGAAATGATAGAGATGAAATAACAACAGACCACACTGAAATACAAAATATTGTTTAAAAATACTATGAACAACTCTATTCCAACAAACTGGACAACCTGGAGGAAATGGACATATTCCTTAAAAAATACAACCTTCCAAAACACAATCAGGAAGATTCTAAAAATCTCAATAGGACAATAACTATGGAAGAAATTGAAGCAGTCATCAAAAAGCTTCCAGCAAACTAAAGCCCAGGCTCAGATAGCTTCACAGGAGAGTTATACCAAACATTCAAGGAAGAACTAAAACCTATCCTCCTCAGACTATTCAAAAAAATTCAAGAAGAAGGAACACTTCCAAACTCATTCTATGAAGCCAGTATCACCCTAATACCAAAACCAGATGAAACAACACAATGAAAGAGAATTACATTCAATATCCCTCATGAACATAGATACCAAAATCCTCAAAAAAATCCTAGCATATGGGATCCAGCAGTACATCAGAAAGATCATACACCATGACCAAGCAGGATGTATCCCAGGGATGCAAGGATGGTACAATATCTGCAAATCAATAAACATGATACATTACAAATTAAGGGGGAAAAAATCACATACTCATATCAATTGATGCAGAAGAAGCATTTGACAAAATCCAACACCCTTTCTTGATAAAAACTCTCAGCAAGGTAGGAATAGAAGGACCATACCTCAACACCATAAAAGCCATATATGATAAACCCACAGCCAGTATACACTGAATGGACAAAAACTAAAACCATTTCCCCTAAGAACAGGAACAAGACAGGGATGCCCACTCTCATCACTCCTGTTCGACATAGTACTGGAAGTACTAGCCATTGCTATCAGACAAGAAGAAGAAATAAAAGGCAACCAAATTAGAAAAGAAGAAGTAAAACTGTCCTTATTCACAAATGACATGATAATGTACATAGAAAATTCTAAAGACTCCATCAAATGAATTCGGCAATGTAGCAGGATACAAAATTAATGCCAAGAAATCTATGGCATTTCTATATACCAATAATGAACTTACAGAAAGAGAGACTAAAAAAGCAATCCCATTTACTATCATACCAAAAAAATTAAGATACCTAGGAATAAACCTAACTAAAGAGGTAAAAGACCTATATACAAAAAACTACAGGACACTGAAAAAAGAGAGAGAGGAAGATATAAACAGAGGGAAGAACATACCGTGTTCATGGATTGGTAGAATCAACATCATCAAAATATCCATTATACCCAAAGCAATCTATAGATTCAATGCAATCCCCATTAAAATACCAATGACATATTTCACTGACCTAGAACGAACTCTCCAAAAATTCATATGGAAAAAAAAGACCCCAAAATAGCTGCAGCAATTCTGAGAAAGAAGAACAAAGTAGGTGGGATCTCAATAGCAGATATAAAGCTGTATTACAAAGCTACTGTTCTCAAAACAGCTTGGTACTGGCACAAGAACAGACATACAGATCAATGGAATAGATTAGAGAACCCAGAAATCGACCCAAACTATTATGCCCAATTAATATTCAACAAAGGAGGCATGAACATAAAATGGAGTCAAGACAGAGTCCTCAATAAATGGTGTTGGGAAAATTGGACAGATACATGCAAAAAAATGAAACTAGACCAGCAACTTACACCATACACAAAAATAAACTCAAAATGGATAAAGGACTTAAACATAAGATGAGAAACCATAAAAATACTAGAGGAATCCACAGGAAGCAAAATCTCAGACATATGCCGAAGGAACTTCTTCACTGATACTGCTCCTAGAGCAATGGAAGCTAAAGAGAAAATAAACAAATGAGACTACATTAAAATAAAAAGCTTTTGCACAACAAAAGAAACCATTAACAAAAAAACAAGAGAGACTAGTACATGGGAGAACATATTTGCCAATGTTATCACTGATAAGAGTTTAATCTCCAACATTTACAGGGAACTCATACAACTCAACAAAAGGAAAATAAACAACACAATCAAGAAATGGGCAATGGACTTAAATAGACATTTTTCGAAGGAAGACAGAAAGAAGGCCAAGAGACATATGAAAACATGCTCAAAGTCACTAATCATCCGAGAGATGCAAATCAAAACAACAATGTGGTACCATCTCACCACTATCAGAATGGCTATTATCAACAAATCAATAAATGACAAATGTTGGTGAGGATGAGAGAAAAAGGAACCCTCATGCACTGCTGGTGGAAATGCAGGTTGGTGGAGAACAGTATGGAATTTCCTCAAAAAACTAAAAATGGAACTCCCATTTGATCCAGTAATACCACTTCTAGGAATATATCCCAAGAAGCTAGAAACATCAATTAGAAAGGATATATGTATCCCTATGTTCATAACAGCACAATTTACCATAGCTAAGGTTTGGAAACAGCCTAAGTGCCCATCAGCAGATGAGTGGATTAAAAAACTATGGTACACCTACACAATGGAATACTATGCTACCCTAAAAAAGAAGGAATTCCTACCATTTGCAACAACATGGATGGAACTGAAGAGCATTATGCTAAATGAAATAAGCCAGTCAGAGAAAGATAAGTATCACATGATCTCACTCATGTATAAAATATAATGAACAACATAAACTGATTTAAAAAAAATAGATTCAGAGACAGAGAAACATTGATCAGACCATCAAACCTCGGAGGGAAGGTAGGAGATGGTGAGGATAGAGGGGAAAGATCAACCAAAGGATTTGTATGCATGCATATGGGCCTAACCAATGGACACAGACAACAGGGGTGTGAGTGCATGAGTGGAGGGGATGAGGGCTAAGAGGGGAATAAGGACACACATGTAATACCTTAATCAATAAAGAAATTTAAAAAAAATAAATAAAACTTTTAAAAAAGAGGAAAAAACGAGCTCATTTTATATATTTTGTGTATTAAAACATTTTAAATTATTTACTTTTTATGGAATTTATTTGAATGACACTGGTTAATAAAATTATACAGATTTCAGGTGCACAATTTTACAACACATCATCTGTATACTCTATTATATGTTCATCACCCCAAGTTAAATCTCCATTCATTAACTTTATCCCTCCTATACCTTCCTCCACCTCCCTTCAGCCTCCTTTGTCCTGCAATCACCACACTGTTGTCTGTGTCAATAAGTTTTCTATCTCTCTCTCTCTTTTTATTTTGAATAATGCTGATATGAACATTCATATATAAGGTTTTATGTGGATATATGATTTCATTTATCTCAGGTATACCTAGAAGTGAAATTGCTAGGTGAGATGATAACCCACTGGGGATGTGCCATCAACCAAGGTACATCCCCTTGACCGAAATCGAACCTGGGATCTTTCAGCCCACAAGCCAGTGCTCTATCCACTGAGCCAAACCGGTTTTGGCAAAATTGATCAATTTTAAGTATACAATTAAATTATTTTTATCTTGGAGAAACCAAGATGGCGGCATAGGTAAACACCTAAACTACTGCCTCACACAACAATTTCAAAACTACAATTAAAAGAGAAAACAGACACCATCCAGGACTACAGGAAAGCTGGCTGAGTGGAAATTCTACAACTAGAAGGAAAAAGGAAAGCACACTGAGACTCAGAGGAGCTGCAAAAGGCTGAGGTACAGAGATGCACGCATGCGGAGAGGACTGGTGGCAGAGTGCATAGCTGGGTTTCTCGAGAGGGACACGGAAGCTCTTGACTGCACTGAACTCCAGTTCTGGGTGAGACTCTGGGAACCCAGACTCATCTGGGGAGAAACTGGACTGTCTGGCAATGGGTGAAACTCAAGGGCGGCTTTCTCTCAGAGATGCTTGCAGTGATTACCAAGAGACACTGAGACCCAAGGGCCTCATAGGGCAGGACTGAGGGGAAGCCAAGGCTATCTGCTCTGCCCTGAGACTCCATCCCATCCAAGCTGAGCACAGAGACTTTTGCAATTTTGTAAGTCTTGTCTCATAAAGGTGTCTCTAGCACAGAAGTTCACCCAGCATAGACAGAGCTGATCCTCACAGCCAATTGGCCTGGAAGTCAATTCCTCCCAGTGATACCAACAACAAGCAAGACTTAACTACAACAAGACTGTACACACAGTCCACAAAGGAGTGCACCAAGAGTGTACACCTCAGGTAACTGGGGAGGCTGAGCCAATGAGCCCTATAGGACACCTAGCAACTTAGGGAAGCAGCAAAAATGCAGAGACAAAAAACAGATCACAAATGAAAGAAATGGAGGAAAGCAAACGACTGGATATAGAGTTCAAAACCACTGTTATAAGGTTGTTCAAGAATTTTCTAGAAAAGGCTGATAAATTTACTGAGACCCTTGAGGATATGAAAAAGGACCAACTAGAAATTAAACATACACTGACTGAAATAAAAAATATGATACAGAGACCTAACAGAAGACTAGAGGATCTCAATAATCAAGTCAAAGATTTGAAATACAAAGAAGCAGAAAACACTCAACTGGAAAAGAAAAAAAGAATCCAAAAATTTGAAGATAGTGTAAGGAGCCTCTGGGACAACCTCAAGCATACCAACATCAGAATTACGGGGGTGCCAGAAGAAGAGAGACAGCAAGATACTGAAATCCCATTTGAAGAAATGACAACTGAAAACTTCTCCCACCTGGTGAAAGAAATAGACTTACAAGTCCAGAAAGTGCACAGAACCCCAAACAAAAGGAATCCAAAGAGGACCACACCAAGACACATGATAATTAAAATGCCAAAAGCAAAAGACAAAGAGAGAATATTAAAAGCAGCAAGAGAAAAACAGGGAGCATCCATACGACTGTCAGCTGATTTCTCAACAGAAACTATGCAGGCCAGATGGGAGTGGCAAGAAATATTCAAAGTGATGAATAGCAATAACTTACAACCAACATTACTCAACCCAGCAAAGCTATCATTCAGAATTAAAGGTCAGATAAACAGCTTCACAGATAAGAAAAAGCTAAAAAAGTTCATCAACACCAAACCAGTATTATATGAAATGCTGAAAGGTATTCTTTAAGAAGTGGAAGAAGAAGAAAAAGGCAAAGATAAAAATTATGAATGACAAATATATATCTATCAACAAGTGAATCTAAAAATCAAGTGAATTAAAAATCTGATGAATGGAATGAACTGGTGAATACAATAGAATCAGGGGCATAGAAAGGGAGTGGACTGACAATTTTTGGGGGAAACGGGTGAGGGGGGTGTGGGAAGAGACTGGACAAAAACTGTACATCTATGGATGAGGACAATGCGGAGGTAAGGGCAGAGGGTGGGGTGGGAACCGGGTGGAGGGAAGCTATGGGGAGAAAAAAGAGGAACAATTGAAATAATCTGAACAATAAGGATTTATTAAATTTAAAAAATTTGTTTTATCTTACATACTTTTTAGTCATTCTATATTGTTGGATTTTTTTCCCTGAGAAGTTAATGTGTGTGTCACTACCTGGGAGAGGGAGAGATAGAAAGAGAAAGAGATAATCAGATTCTTAGGGGTTCCCACTTATTTTGGCTTTTCCTTACAGCCCCAGGGATCCATTTAATTATATATGGGTTGAATGAATGAATGCAGTAATCAAGTGACAGACCATCAGTGTCTGCTTTCAGAGCCACTCGTACTACATGACCACAGTTATTGCCACAGTTGGAATGGGGATGAAGACTCCTCACTGGGCTCCTTCATGGATATGTCTGGGTTTAATGGGCTGTATTCTAATTTGTGATTCTTTCATAAAGAGTCCCCTTTCAGGATAATGACAGAGTCCTGTAATAATCTATTAATTGGGCCTGGTTTCTGTGCCTCATGTTTCCTCAATCTTATGTTGGGCTAACTCACCAGTACTTGGTCACCTCTACCAGCAAAAGTAGGATGTGGCTGACCCAGACACCCTGAGCTGGGGAACCAGGAGGACTTGGGGAGCTGAATAGAAGGACCAAGAAGTAGAAAGCCACACTTCCTATTTTAGGCCTGCAGCCCTGCTCACTGAGCCATTCTTAGCCTTTGCATTTTCTTCTGAACCATGAGGTAAAACTAAGGAACCCTAAACATATACACCTCTCGTGCCCTGACCAGGGATCAAGCAACCTTGGCGTATTGGGACATTCTAACCAACTGAGTTACTTGGCCAGGGCTTATGAAAGGAATCTTCTACAGGGAGCTTACTATATGCCAGGCTTAGAAAAATACAGATTAGAAGAACAGCTATCTAAGCACATTACTCCAAAATGAATTTTTTCACAAGAATGTATTAAGGTCATATGTTGACATGACTGTTGTTAAAATGATGGCTTTTGAAAAGATGTTAAAGAAAACCAGGACCAGAGGGGAAGGAAGTCAAAGATGGTCCCTATTGTGCAGGATGTTAAAGAAAACCAGGACCAGAGGGGAAGGAAGTCAAAGATGGTCCCTATAGCCAGCTCAGGCCTCTCATTTCTTGTCCAGCTACTAGCTTCCTCACTATTACACCCATTTTACAGAAGAAACAAAAAGTGACTTGCTCAAGGTCATCAGCTTAGAAATGTCTGAGCCAGGATTCAAACCCACACTTCACATTTTACTACATGGTGGTCTTAGCCACAAGAACACTACCTCTCTTCCAGGATCTTAGCCTTTAATATTCCTCTACACTAGGCAACAGGCGTAATGAAAACCACAAAGTCTTAGCCCCATCTTCCCTTCAAAAGCCCAATGTCTGAAGCAGAGCTTCCTGTTGCATCTTAGGAGGCCCAAGAGCTCCCACCTAGGAGCCCTTCTGTCCTGCTTGTGGAGATTTGCAAGCCTGTGACGATGAAAAAAACCCATCTAGCTTCAGGAGAGGATGTCTCAGCTGAACTTTCTTAGGGACACAAGCTTTCCTCTGGCCTCAGTAGAATCATTTAAGAAAAGCTGAGTGTGCTTGCTGCCTCCTAGTCCTAGAAAGGGGTTAATGGTTACTTTCATCCAGCCTCCTGTACCAACAAGAATCTGCTCCAGAGCTATACACAGTTGTTTTCCTTGCTCCTCTTGGGGCCAGGGAAGCACAGCCGTGAGCATTGGCACAGATCTGAATTTGTGGGAAAGTGACACCGCACAGATGTTGAGCCTGCTTCACTCCCAATTCCTGTCTTGAGGGGCTCAGTGGACAGGTCAGCCATGGTCAGAAGAAGATGCCATTCAAGGGCTTGGGCCTCTGATTACTAATCTGTAAAACATTATAAACCCCCACCAGACCCACACTTCACAGGTGGCTATTAGGAGGATATGCTCAGAAAATTGAGTGTGAGGGCTCTCCTAAAACTGCTCTGGGTACCCTCTCATTTGCTAACACCATTTTCAAATCTAGTTCTAACACAAATTCATCCATTTTGGGGAATAAGTCACTCAGTTCTGCCACAGAGATGTGAGTTTTCAAAATGATCCCCAATTGCAGGACCCTGCATCAATCCCTGATGAAAATTCCTGGGGCTCTTCTCCAGCTGCACTTGGCCAGCATCTCCCCCGGTGCCCAGGGATCTGTGTGTTCACTGGGGTCCAAGGAATTTGACCACACACTCAAGTGGAAGAACTACCGTTTTACAGTTGAGCAAACAAGGCATATCTGGGACCAGGAAGAGAAACAAGGGAGATAACAAGTCTCCAAAGGCCAGTGTGGGAGGACTGCCTGCCAGTCCCCAGGGAGTGAGAAGTGGAGAAGGCCTTGGCCTTCATCTGGCCCAACCTCAATTTCACTGATAAGGAAATTAGGGCCCAGAGAGTACAAGGAGTCCAGGTCATCCATGAAAACAGGTCTGCAATCCCCTTGCTCTCTAAGCCCTCACTTGTCCTTCCTTCCTTCACCTTCATGTGCCTGAGAATCTGAGTGTTTGTGTTCTGCACCTGCCTGCGCCACACCTCCCATGAGGTCATGTCCCTTTCTGAGCCCTACTTTCCTTGTCTAGTAAGAGCCTTGAAGGAAATAGTCTTTTTCAAAATCCATAGATTGATATCCCTGCCCTATAGCCTTTTTATATCCAAAGATAAAATTTGTAATTTTCATGATTGCCGCACAAATAGAGCCTTTTAAACAGAAACAGTTTCTTGCAGTCCTTTTATTACTTGTAAGGAACTTGGGCTTAGGGAGCCCTTGTACCTGGGTCTCTTAACCCAGGGGGGAACCGGGGAGCTCTACCTCCTGACTGTGGCTCTGTGGGAGGTCTGACTCACTCCTCACCTTCCAGTGATTTCCCCTGGTAGCCTCAATCAGCAGAGCCAGGGATCCAGGGTTCTTGGCACAGATGGCACACAACCCACATACCTCCATTACCAGGCTGGCAGGCAGCCCCGGAGAGGGACAGAGAAACGCACAGGTGGACCTGAATTTGATTGAACCCACCTTTTAACAGTACCCATCCCACTTCCTTTCATTTTTTAGCACTAACAAGAGACTCAACCAACTTTTAACAAACACTTTTTTTATTAGAAAAGTACAAAATATTGCATAGGTCTTAATACTTGAACATCAAGTGTATTCATGAACAGGGAGTATCTTCATGTAAACAGTTCTAGATGGAAGAAGACCCAGATGGCACTCATCTGGGGTGGGGGTGCCAGCCCCCACCCCAATCAGACCCACCACTCACAGATAAACTCTTCAGTACGCTTCAGGGGTGGGACAAGCGCAGCTCCCAGGTGTATTTTTTTCTCAAGTGTCAAAGATCCCCCAAGTGATCCCAACACCCACCCTTTTCTACTCTTACATTCATGCGTCTGTAAGATAGCTGCCTAGAACAGGTCAGTAGTGAAGCTCCGGTCAAAAAATAAAAGATGCAAAATACAAACACACACATTTGGCCCCTTCAGACCATGAGATACACAAAACACCTCCATGACCTCCCCCTCCCCCCAGGGCCAGCTACTTTGAGCACACACAGATTGCAATTGCAGAGGCCAGTGCAGCCCAGCTGCTCTCCTGGCTGTCACACCACTGTTGTCTTAACTGTCAGTAACAATAAAAAGAAGGTACATGCTACATACACATCCAGCCAGAAGCCGGGTTGGCCCCTAAACCTTTGTTTCATGCTACAGTACTGAGGGCAAGCCTGTGCCCACAAAGAGAAGCCACCCTACACCTCGGTGAGCTTCCCAGGAAACACTTTCCCACCTCCCATTCCTCCCCTCAAGTGGCTGTTGTCAGTTCTCTAACTAACAGGCAGCAGCTCCTCAGCTCCTGCCTGCCAATGTCCAGTTGTCTGGTATGGGGTCGGTGTGGACCCCCAGACCCAAGTTCAACATTCCTCAATGAGCAGCTGTTCGGAGCTATACAGCTTCTTCTTGATAACTCGGAAGCCAGTGCTCAGCGTCAGGGACTGGCTGAAGCCAGGGACGAAGGGGGAGTTGGCGGAGCTAAACAGCCCCTGGATCTTGGGCCAGAGGCGTGAGTCCAGGCGCAGTACTAGGGTCAGCTGGAAGGTGGGCACCAGGCTGGGGTCGAGGGCCAGCTGGCCTATGCTATGGCAGCTCTTGCCCTGTTCTACGCAGACGTCCAGCAGCGCCCCCCGCAGGCCGCACGGCTCACTGTAGGCCAGACGCAGCAGTTCCTTGCCCACCTGGCTCACCAGCTGGCTGGGCATCAGCAGGCGCGCAGGGCGCCGCGAGCCCAGTCGTGCCTGGGCCAGGCTCTCCTGCAACAGCTGCATCAGGTTGGCACACAGGTGCTCGTCCTCGGGGTCGCTGAGCAGCTCAAAGTCAGGCAGGGACACCCCATCCAGGTATGCCGAGTCTGCAAGGAAGAGCATGCAGGGGCGGGTGTCAGAGCAACTCGCTCGCGGCTGAGATGATGTTTCCCTAAGAAACCAGCCCTCTGTGCCTCAGTTTCCACCCCACACTGGTGCCCTAAACTCCAATCCCCCTCCTCCACTCCTCCATCCCTCCGCAATCTGGGTTCTGGTGGGATAGGAAGCCAAGGTGGGTTTGCCTCCTTCCAGCGCGGCGCTCCTCTCACCTCCCCGGCCCCCGAGTCGCGACCGCCCTCCCCCCTCCGCCCATGGCTCACCTTCCTCCGGCCCAAAGCCGCTGTTGCTGCTATCCAGAGACTCGCAGTCCGAGCTCTCCAGGCTCGCGCAGCGGCCGAGCCCCTCTTCTCGGGCCGCCGACCCCCAGGCTGAGCGCGGCGGCTGATCTGGGGTGGGCGTTCGGGACAAGGACGAAGACGAAGAGGACGACGACGACGACGAGAAGCGATCCCAAAGGCTAGGCATGGTGAGGACCGACACGAAAACGTTTGCAGATGAGCTCGGGATACGGCAGCGCCGAAGACGCTGTAAGACAAGAGGGGCACGGACCTGGCGTCAGTCTGGGGGCTGCTCCCGCCGGGGAACGGGGGACGCTAGGACCCGCACGCCTGAGGCCTCCCCGCGCAGGGACCGGCACCTCTCGAAGGGACACTTACCAGCTAGCGCGGTCAGCGAGAACTGCTGGGACGGGTGCCGCTAGAATGAGTGCGCGAACTGGTGCCAACCCCCGAGCGCTGCCCGGACTTGTCCCCTCCAACCACTCTCACCTCCCTCTCGGCCTGCCGCGGTCCCCAGCACCAGCGCCGGGAGGCTATAAGGACTGGCTCAGAGAAGCCACGCCCCACGGGAGCAGCCGCCCAATCCAGACCCGGGAGTGTGGCCGGCCTCCGCCAATGGGTTCCGGGCGCACGTTCGCAACGTTCTCTCCTGCCCGGTGACAGCAGCCTGGCCCCGCCCCTGCTGAGCCCCAGCACTTCGGCGGCCGAACCCCGAGCTGTGGCCACGCCCCCTTTCTAGAAAGGCTCCTCCGCGGCTGCAGCTGCCAAGGTCCCCGAGGGCGCTCGCGGCAGGGGTGGATCAAGGAAAGACTTGTTTATTGTAGGGTCGTGTTGCTGGGGGGTGGGGTAGCCGTCGCCGCGCGGGGGGAGAGGCAGGGGAACTGGAAGGGGCGGTGGGCAGGGAAAACGGTCGCCCGAGTCTGGGAACTTGGAGCTAAGCGTACAGCTGGGCGCACGGGTGGATGCCCGTGGGACGGCGTAATGGGGAGCTGACCTTAACGTGGCCGGACCTCCCTCACGTACCCCACGCTAACCCTGCCCTGCGAATGATCCGGATATGGGGATGGGGTCCCAAAACTGGGCAGTTCCGGGCTCCGAGCTCCCCCTTCCCCGCAGCCCACCTGCCCACCTGCCCACCCGCCAGTTACTCTACAGTCTCTGGGGAAGGGTTAATGAGGGGGACCGTCTCCCCCCTCCCATATGCGCCTAGTCCCCAAACCGTGTCCGCAACCATCTCCCAACTGCTCCCAAAGAAAGGGTTGGGGGAGGGTGGTTAAAGGACTGCTGATGGGCTGGGGTTCCTAGCGCCTGGTCCTGGGGCTGAGAACTGGGACCCAAATGAGACGGATGCACTGAGCCACCCTTGTCCCTACTGATGTTCGCGATGCAAAAGTGACTCTGGGGCTCAAGGCGGCCGAGAGCCCTCGGGCGTCCGCCGGGTCCTAGCGCCCCTGCTTCCGAAGAGCTTTGTGTAAAAGACACCAAGAGTTGCATCAGGACCAAGGATCCATATCTCGGAAAGCCCAAGAGTGCAATGGCCATCCCATGTTTCATCATTCAGGTGGGGCCACAGGAAATCTGGCCAGGCAGCGGTACTGGGAGACACAGTGATTGCTGAGGATGGGGATAGATTAGGACTTCCTGGACCTTAATTTCTTTAAAGATTTATCGGTCTGAAACAAGAGGATCCTGATTAAAGAGGGGACCAAACTTACATCAGATGCTTTCGCCCCGGGGCAAACTGGAGGCTAACCGGACAGGTAGGCCTTGCCTCCAAGCAGGGTTGCACGTGATTGCCACTGCCGTCTCCTGCTGGAGAGGTAAGGCCACTGCTATCCCCATTAAACATAATAATAATAAAATAAAAAGGCTGATCCGTGGTCCATCCGCACAAATCAAGACTTAGACCTGGAAGGGACCAGAATTCAATCCCTGCACATCCCACACCCTCATTTTCCAGATGGGAAGCCACCCTTGGAAGCAAATTTATGGATAAAAAATAAATGAAGGCACTCAGATTAGGAAATATCTTCAAGACTGCAGCTGAACAAAATAGTTAGTCCCTTAGCCTCTGGGGCTCGCAAGGCCTGAACTCTGCTCTTTGTCTCCTATCTTCCTGTCACTTACTGGGAACATTAAAGATATCAGGTCAGGATAGCTATGTGAAGTGCTTGGAGGGCTGGGGTAGATAACATCTTGAAGTGAAAAGAAGAGGGTTGAGGGTTACCTGTATGGTTGTATCATTCTGTTGCCCAGGAGAAAAGGTCAGGAAATTAATTCATTAGAGGACCATTCATTCCTTTCACCAGACAGACTGAGAGCAGGAGATAGACTTAGGGTATTGTTCTCTGTGTGTGTGTGGGGGGGGGGGGGGCTCTCTCTCTCTCTCAATAAATGCGGGGGGGAGTGTATTTCAGAAAACTCTGGAACACTAAGAAAAATGGAAATGTTTAAAAAGTGGATCTTCATAAGCAATAACCATCCAGAGCCAATTTGGTAAGGTCAGTTTACTAGGAATCATTCATTCACTCAATAAATACCATCATGGAGGCAGTGTGCTAAATCACCTTTTTTCATTCATTGTCTCATTCTGTCACTAAAACACCCTTTCTCAAATGGGAAGGACTATGTTAATGAACACTAAGTAATTTTGTTTTTCCAAAGGAATACATTTGCTGTCTCATTGTGTTTCCACAAAATGATGAAAAAAGTACAGGCAGTCTTTTATCCCTGGAACATTTTCCCAGAGTATAAGCAATTAAGGTACAGAGTAAAAACCACCTGGAAGGAGGAGTGGTTGAGGCCTACCAGGAGGAAGGGAGAATTCTACATGGCTTCCCCTCTGATACTCCTTCCTCACTCTTGTGAAGGAAGGGGCAAATCCCCATACCTTTGTCTGCCAGGAGAACCTTTGGAGTTGGAAGGGGAGTTCCCTGTTAGTCCTTCTAAGGAGCCAGGGTGAAGGGTCTTGGTTCATCCCTGTGAAATGAAGGGTAGGATCTCTTTCACCTGCCTGGAGATGTAAAAACTTTACTACTTTGTACACCTTTCCCTGCATTGAAGCAGATGGGATGGGGGAAAACCCAAAAATGTGTCACTACTGGAAGGAGGCATCTCTGTCCCCTGGCCTTTTAGCCCTCAAAGATCCTATAAAGCCTACATTTAGTGTACTTCTCTCCCGGCTCCCCCTTCCCCACCCCAAACCCTCATTTCCCTGGGGCCTAGGCTGGCTGCAGGTCAAGGTTGCCTTGGAGACTCAGTTCTGGCATCCTTTCCTCCAGGAAGTCTTCCCAAGTGCCTCCACTCCAAACCTCCATCCCTCAGGTGCCCCCGCCACTTAGGGCATCCTTACACTTTGTGCTTATCTCTGTTAATAATTGTTTCCACTTTCATCTTCCCACTGGACTATGAGCTTATTGAGGGTGACAGCAGCCTGGCCCCATCCCTGCTTATTGAGGGTAGTAGTCTACTTTTTTTTAACTTCCAGTGGCTAGCACTTGAAGAGGCTCAGTGAATGTTCCTTGGGTGAAAAAAATGAATGAATGAATGAATGAATGGCTAGATTAAGCAAGGTGATGGATTTTCCCAAAATTACAGACCATCTGGATTCTCAGCATCTAGGTGGGCCCTTTAGCAGTCTTTGATGCTACTATTTTTAATTATTTTTTAAAATATATATATATATATATTAAAATATATTTTATTGACTTTTTACAGAGGGATAGAAAGTCAGAAACATCGATGAGAGAGAGACATTGATCAGCCGCCTCCTGTACGCCCTACGCTGGAGATGTGCCTGCAACCAAGGTACATGCCCCCGACCGGAATCGAACCTGGGACCTTTCAGTCCGCAGGCCGATGCTCTATCCACTGAGCCAAACCGGTCTCGGCTTAAAATATATTTTTATTGATTTCAGAGAAGAAGGGAGAGGGAGAGAGAGGTAGAAACATCAATGATGAGGATCATTGATTGGCTGCCTCCTGCATGTCCCCTCCTGGGAATCGAGCCCACAACCCAGGCATGTGCCCTTGACTGGAATCTAACCTGGGACCCTTTAGCACAACATTTGCCAACCAATGGTCCATGAGGTCCAAAGGTTGGCAATTGATGGTTTAAGGAAACCTTTGGAACAGCCGTCGCCAATCAGACGCTCTATCCATTGAGCCAAACCAGGTAGGGCGCTACTATCTTCCTATCCTCTTTCTGGCAAGTGCTGCCAAGAGCCTTGGATATATCTGAATATTTCCCTTCCTCTTCAGCTCAGGTCTGGGAGTGGGGCTTTTAAGGTAACCCAGTTCTTCCTGTTAGAATATTGTCAGCAACCCCCAGCAGCTGAGGAGGTAGGTGACATTGTACAGATGGCTGACTTGTTGTGGAGAATCTTTTTTTTAATATATATAAAATATATTTTATTGATCTTTTACAGGGAGGAAGGGAGAGGGATAGAGAGTCAGAAACATCGATGAGAGAGAAACATCGATCAGCTGCCTCCTGCACCCTCCCCCACTGGGGACGTGCCCGCAACCAAGGTACCTGCCCTTGACCAGAATCGAACCTAGGACCTTTTAGTCTGCAGGCCAACGCTCCATCCACTGAGCCAAACCGATTTCAGTTGTTGTGGAGAATCTTTAAAAGCAATTAGTACTTTCAAATGCCTCAAAATACCTTTTAAAATTGAGATGAAACTTACATTGTGAATACACTAAATGCCAATTGACATTTAGTGTATTCACAATGTTGTGCAACCACCGCTTCTATTTAATTATAAAACATCTTTATCATTTCAAAGGAGACCAAACACATCAAGCAGTTACTCTCCTCAAGATACTTTTGAAGTTTATATTACCTTGTTGTAGAGAGTTAGGCTACCATTTGCATAACTCCCAGAGGGCACCATTCCCATTAGTCTCTGTATTTACATATGTCTTTTTGAGAGCACTGGTCTCATAGACACAACGTGCAATGAGAATCTGCATCAAGACAACCCTGATGGAGAACTGGTCCTGGGCTAGTGCCGTGGCTGGCAAACTGTGGCTCATGAACCACATGCAGCTCTTTGGCCTCTTGAGTGTGGCTCTTAAATACCATGGCCTGGGAGAGTCTATTTTGAATAAGTGGCATTAGAAGAAGTTTAAGTTTAAAAAAATTTGGCTCTCAAAAATAATTTCAGTGGTGGTACTGTTGAGATTTAGCTCTGTTCACTAATGAGTTTGCTGACCACCGGGCTAGTGTAATGTCCCCGGTAACTCAGGCCCATGGAGTTAACCAGGCCCCATATCCCAGTCTCTTGTGGCCAGGGCCCTGACCATACAGACACTGTCCCTTCCCGGGCTCTGCTCCATTCCCGTGGGACCCACTGCAGCCTGCAATTTAAAGTCAATGAGCACTCATGCCTGGCCACCTGCCCCTCCCTGTTTAGGCGGTTTCTGTCCTGCGCATGGTTCCCAGGGCCTCTGTCTGGCAAGTTGCCCCAGTCGGGTTTGGGGAGTTAAACCAGATCTTGGGGTGGGAGTGTGATCCTGGGAACCCCAGAATTCAGGATGGGAACCCCTGAAGGCCAACCAGCTTGCCTGCACCTCTCGGGCCTACAACCCTTTGGAAACTTCTTAGTAAGAGAGTGTAGGTGGTAGGAGGAGCCAGTAGGTCAGGGGTCAGTGGGTGGGGAGAGGGTAGTATGGTGGTAGGAAGTGGGACAGTGAAGCCAGCAAAAAGTGTTCCCAGGACTTCTGTGAGTTTTTTACTTGAAAAACAACAAACAGGTTAGTCAAAATAGCAAGATTATAAGTGCACCTGGCTTACTTGGAGGGCTGTTAAGCTTTTGACAGCCCAGGGCTTCATGGTTGGATTTTTACAGTGTTATTGGAGAATTAAAAACTTAGTGGGGAGTCCTTTTGCAAACAAAGCTACTTTTTGAAATGGAAATAATAACAATACATTGTATTGTGCAGCCCTTCAAAGAAGCTTTTAAAATGTGTTATGTATTGCCCTACCTGGTTTGGCTCTGTGAATTGAGTAGCAGACTGTGGACTGAAGGGTCAAAGGTTTGATTCCACCTAGAGGGTCTGCAGGAGGCAGCCATCAATGATTCTCTCTCATCATTGATGTTTCTGTCTCTCTCCCTCTCCCTTCCTCTCTGAAATCAATAAAAATACATATTTTTTAAATGTATTATAGTGCTCACTTTGGCAGCACATATAGTAAAATTGGAATGATAAAGAGAAGATTAGCATGGCCCCTGTGCAAGGATGACATGCAAATTTGTGCAGCGTTCCATATTAAAAAAAAATGTATTATGTGTTTACACCCTGAGAAATGAATGTAGTGCCATTCTACAGATGCAGAAACTGAGGCCCAGAGTGATCCTTCATTAACCAGTGCCTTTCAAACCTGATTGGTACAATCAGAAACATCTGAGGAGCTTGTAAATCATAGATTTCTATCTCCCTAACCCCATTTTTATTTGTACAAAAGCTCTCCAGGCCATCCTGATGCTTTCCTTTAGTTGGGTTGTCTGCTGACCTCCCAGAGAGATAGGTCCTGGGAGGAACACTGGGTTGGCTATCAAAGGGCCTCTCTGTGGGTTGGGGATGGGTTAGGGGTTAGTGAGATGGCATGCACCTGTGGAGACGAGGCCCACAGGTGATAATGATGAGCTCACAGCCAGACAGTTCTGCTGGGCTCCTAGGTTTCACAATGAGGCAGGGTAGTAAGAAGTTAGGAAAATTCTCCAGCAAGTGGACCCAGGGAAACAGAGACAAGGTAGTTAAACAAGGCCGATCAATTTTAAATCACAAGATCTTATCTTCCCTAACCAAGGACACCTAGGAGCGGATGGTTTATACCTCTCCTTCCCAACCAGGGAGTAAGTAGCTTAAATCACCCTGGTCAGGGAGAGAGATAACAGAGACCCAATTGGTGCCATAAGTGCCAGCCAAACTCCAGGGAATGAAGTCAGGGGAATAAATAACAACAACAAAAAGCCCAATTAGAGCCAGACAAATCCAAGATAAAAGGAAAGCAGTAAAGCTAACTAGGGAATGACCTCAAACTCTCCTATAGACTCATTTGATGTATCAGCATATTCAAGAACAGATCTGGAAAACTGTTGAATATTCTGTTGAGACCCTCCCCTGAGATCTCTCCTGAAACTTCCACCTTTAAAAAAACAGATAAAGACCCTCAAGACAGGTGGTGTGGCTTGCCCCTCTGCATGTCTGGACAGAGGTCCAAGGTCTGGTATGGAGAGCCCTCATCCCTGAAAGGGGGCTGACCCCTTGACTGTCATGCAGTGCACGATTTGGGGGAACCTGATGCTAAATCATTGTTTAACTTTCAACGTTTTGTTTTTTTTTTTAATTTACAAACCCTTGTGTTGAAGGCTGACTTTTAATAGATCACTGTGAGGCTGCTTCATATGAAACCCCAACCCAGAAGCAGGCTGGCCTTGTTTAACTATCTTGTAGATAACCTGCTTCTGGGTCCAGGTTTCTTTGTGGCAAAGCATCTCCCTCACTGAGATCTACTGAAAGTCAGCCCTAGACACAGAATTTGGAAACAAATAACTTTAAAAACCCTCTGACCCAGTGCATACTCTCTCTCTTGAGCACTCTTATGTGCTCCCCCTCACTTTTCCTCAGGAGTGCACTTTTGCTTTCTTTCTCCTAAACTCTAAAGGTCCCCGTGAGACTTTCAACCAGGGGAGCTGCAGGCAGCAGCAGCTTGTCCTGGACTAACCCTCTGAACTTGTCTTTAAGGACTCGTGTGCCTCTGTAACTTCCTTTTTTGAATCCACAAAGCCCTGCTTGGCTCACTTCTGTTACTGTGACTTCCTTCCCTGAATCCATGCAGCCTAGCCTAGGCTCACTGCTGTTGCTGTGATCTTGCTCCTTTTATCTTAAGCTCTTTCTTTGTTTCACTGTCCCTAGCTTTAATAACGTACTCTTAAAAAATCACCTGGCCTTGTGTCGTGAACTTTTTCACAAAGTCAGGAACCCACACATTCCAGATTGTGCTTGGACAGACCTAACATGATCCTGGTCCCTCTCTGGTGACAACAAGAAATTGTTTCCTGCCCTGACTGGTTTGGCTCAGTGGATAGAGCATCGGCCTGCTCAAGGGCATGTACCTTGGTTGTGGGCATATCCCCAGTAGGGGATGTGCAAGAGGCAGCTGATTGATATTTCTCTCTCATTGATTTTTCTAACTCTCCCTCTCCCTTCCTCTCTGTTAAAAAAAAATCAATAAAAAATATTTAAAAAAAATTATTTGCTCTGGAGACAGTGCAAGGGTGGTGGGAACCCCACAGAGGGTTGGCTTAATAAGCCACCATAAAAGGGATGGGATTTTAAGAACTAGCAGGATAGTCTTAGGATACTGACAGAACACCATTAACATGAGGCACTGTGGCGAGAGGCACAGAGGCTTACCAGACTTGCATTGCTTTCCACCTTGTTTCCCACACACCCGGAGTGGTCAAGTGAGCTACCAAAGGGACTCAGCCATACTCCAGGGCACCATCTCTTTTCTCACTAGTATACCCCACTTTTCTCAGAAAGGAATCCATCTGCTCTGGGGACAGCTTTCAGCCAGGATCCCCCTGTCTTCCTTGGCTTCTGAACCCTTTTGAGAAAAGAAAGCAGAAGTAGAGGGAGGCTGAGGCAACATCCTTCTTCAGTTCATACCAGAAGCCTAAACACAATGGCTGAATTGCCTGTGAGGGCCAGGGGTCAGCTGATTTGAGGTCAAGCTATTTGGCTACTAAGGATGAATAGGGTTCTAGGCTATGGCCTGAAACAGCCTGTAGGAAATATAATACATCTTTGAAGTTCCATACTTTTATTATAAATAATGCAACTTTGCATTCTAGTTTTATATTCTGTCTGTGTTAAATTTTAGTGGCAACTTTTAAAATTATTTACTAGTTAAATTACTTAGTTTAACTTAGTAAAAGTTAAGTTTTACTTAACTTTAAAGTAAATATTTCTTACTTTAAAAATTTTAGCCCTGCCTAGCTGGTGTGGCTCAGAGGTTGAGTGTTGACCTATGAACTAGGAGATCACACACACTTTAATTCCCACTCAGGACACATGCCTGGGTTGCAGGCTCAATCTCCAGTGTGGAGTGTGCAGGAGGCAGCTGATCAATGATTTTCTCTTATCATTGATGTTTCTGTCTCTCTCTACCTCTCCCACCCTCTCTGAAATCAATAAAAATATATTTTTAAAAAACTTTTTTAGCCCTGCAGGCTGGGTAGCTCATTTGATTAAGTGTCATCCCATACACCAAAAAAAAAAAGGTTGTGTGTTCCATCCCCAGTCAGGATGTGTAGGAGAGGCAACCGATTGATGTTTCTCTTTCTCAAAAAAAAAAAAATCGCTAAAAATATATATCCTCAGGTGAAGATTAAAAAATAAAATTAATAGAGAAAAAATATACCGCAATTATCCCGTGTTGGGATTTTCATACTCCACTTTTGAAAACCCAGACCTAGAGAATCTGAAAGGCCTCTTCGGCTTCCATAAGGATCATACCTAAGGAAAGAAAAATCATGAGTTTCATAGAGCTACTTTGCTAAAAATCCCAGGCCAGGCCCGTAAGGGTGTGGGTATGGACCATCTGGAGGAGGCCTTCCAGAGAAGGTAGGAGACCTTCCAGTTCCATCCTTGTGGTCTTGAACTTTGAAGGTTTCCAATTGCCATGTATCAAAGGGGAAGGTGGCTTTGTTCATCAAGCTGGGGGGATAAGGAGAGGGAGAGACAAGGATGATCAGGAGCCGCTACAATGGGGACAGCCTGAATCCAGGCTCATTGCCTGCCTGGACAGCAAAATGAGGCCTATTTTTTTGTTTGTTCTTCCAGAGCAGA
Organism: Lasiurus cinereus; assembly: GCA_011751065.1. Lineage (NCBI taxonomy): Eukaryota > Metazoa > Chordata > Mammalia > Chiroptera > Vespertilionidae > Lasiurus > Lasiurus cinereus. The sequence goes on from JAAGEH010000367.1 coordinate 6,217,944, forward strand.
AAGACCAGAAGGTCTTTGTCCAGCCTTTGGATACCCCAAGGAGCTGAGGTGAGTGAGGCTGGATTAGAGAGTTCAGCAGAGAGAGGAAATCAGCTTTCTCACTTGTCAGAATTCTTCATTCAGTGGAATAAACCTTACAATCTCTGAATGTTAGAGCCTGTGGGCCCTAGGAGGACACCTCCTTCCTCCACCCCTCTCCCACTGCTGCTAGGTGACCCTGCTAGTGGTTCTCAACCTCTGGGTCTCCAGAATCCCTGATGTAGAGCCTAAGACCATTGGAAAACACAAATACTTACATTATGACTCTTAACAGTAGCAAAATTACAGTTATGAAGTAGCAACGAAAATAATTTTATGGTTGGGAGTCACCACAACATGAGGAACTGTATTAAAGGGTCTCGGCATTAGGTTGAGAACCACTGCGGCTACAGGGACTGAAGGGGGCCAGTACATGTTGGGGAGTGGTGGTGTGGAAGAGGAAGAGTGAACATCTGGAGTTGTTGACAAAATACTTTCTCTCTTGGGTTGGCCCCTGTTTTATCTGATCAGGTTCTTCCTCCCCTGTCGAATGAAGCAGCCCACTTCTCTCTCCTCTCCCTCCGTCCCTTCTTCCCCGCTCCTCTCAAGGAGTTTGCCTTTAGCTAGACACCAGGGCCAAAAGTGACAGTGGTTCTGTCACCACATCCCTCCAGGTACCCTTCTTGAAAGCTCTTTGGGGAGCTCCATAAGAGGGACCTCTGCTTGTCCCCGTGTTCACAAAGGCAGACTTCGGCACAGGAATTTAGGAGCTACTGCAGAATGTCTTTGTACAGACTTAAAAAACAAACGCAGAGAGAAACAAAAATTGTAAGTTTCTACAGTCTGCTCTGGGAAGAGGGGCACACAAAAGCTTAACCGACTACCCCGAGGTCTGTAGTCGGGCCAGCCGGGGTGGGGGAAGGGAAGGCCCCCTGCTCGCTCCCTCTGCCCTTCCCCACCCGCTGTGAGGTGCGCCCGTGGGGAGCCCGGCCTCGGAGGTGACAGATGCTGAGCAGCTGATGTGGGGGTGGGTCTCCGCGGACCCCCTACGGGGGTTTGGCGGGGGTGGAGAGCTGGGACGTGACTTGGAAAACGTACATCTGGGGGGATGGGAGGAGGATAGAGGGACAGTGGAACTGGGGAGAAGGGCGGGACTCCCCGGCCCCGCCCACTACGGGAGGCAGGAGACTCCTCCCACTGTCCGGGAAGGAGGCGCCGGCGGCGCAGAGATGCTGAGCTCAGCGCTTTGGACCCGGGCTGCTGGGCGGGGGCGGGGCGGGGGGGCCGCGCCTTTCGGGTGAGCACCGGAGGAGGAGGAGAGGGGGAGGGGGCAGAGGCTGAGGAGGCTCACAGCCCTGAGGCTGTAACTGTCCGGGGACCTCGTCTCCTAACAAAGCGGTCTCTGTAGGGGTGGGGGAGGCCTCTTGGGTGCACGGAAAACCTTATAGGGGTGGGCTGGGGAGTGCCTATGAGTCACCTTTCTAAAGCTCCGATTTAGCCCCCAGATCTCACGTCAGAGAGGCCAAGCCGTTGTGCCCTCTGACCCCAGGATTTGTTTAGTGGAAGGAGTACAGGAGTCGTGGCCACCCCAGTATGGCTGCCCGCCAGAACTGCCCAGGCCACCTCCAGCCAGTGCAGGCAGGGACTTTTATAAGGCAACCTTCAAAAGATGCAGGGAAGATCAGCTTGAGAGAAGATGGAAGAAAACCTTTTGTACCCACCTGGCACAAATGGTTACTCAGGCCAAATGGGTGGGTGGCTATTTTTGAGTTGGCCTACATACCTACCTGCCTCTTTATCGTTTTAATATCACACATGGTTATTATGGGAGCTTTTCTTTAGCACTCGGTGCAGCTGCTGCATTTGCTGAGGGCTGCACAATGAGGCGTGTTGCCTCACTCTCCCAGGAAGTTTTAAGAGTCTGGCCCTGGAAAGCAGGACATCAATAGGCCAGCAGAAGCTTCACCAAGCTCTTTTCCCAAAGAATAGGTTCCCAGCCCTGATGCAATAGCTCCAGAGCTGGCCAGCCTAGAGGCAAGGACTGCCATTCAGACTTGATAACACTGTCACTGGGTTTGCTGGGGCCTCCTTTCTTGCAAAAGTTGCCCTTGTGTCTTACAGCCCCACACTGGCAGGCTTTCTTTTACACATGGAGAAAGTGAGGCAGAGAGAGTTATGGACAGAGCTGGTTTGGGATTTATTCCTCTGATTAAGCAGAAACAAGGAGAGCCTGGAACTTTCTATGTGTTGTACCGAGTGTAGCCTCTCCAGGACTTCTATGAACCTTTTAATAGCTCCCTATTGTATTTAATACATATCTGGCTCCTTATTTTAGCCCACCAAGCCTCCAGGGCAGACCCTTGCCTATCTCTAGAGTCATTTCTCTTCCACAGCACAGGAGCGGGAGGGAAATCACATATGGTTCTAATTACCTCTGAAACGCTCTTAAATTTTCCATAAAGTACAGTGTACGTAGCTTTGTGTATACAGCTTTGCAGAGTAATATGTATGTAGATGTGTAAAATATATACAGCCATGTACAGTGGATCATAAAGAGGACATCAACAAAGTATAAGCTTATAATTTATAGTATTTTTAATCACATAAAAGAGAAATAGACACATGGACCCAGAAGTGAGACTGTAGAGGTAAGAGCAGATTTCTGTCTTCTCCCATCTGATGCCCTCTCTGGGGCATGAAACTCTTAGCCCAGGGGAAGAGAATCGGGGACATTTGCACTACTTAAACTGCTCTTTTTTGATTGGATATTTTTTCAGCACTGGTATACCTGTCTTTACCCAGGGTCCCCACGACCTGTGGGATGCCTTTCCTCTATGGTCTTAAGAATCTTCTCTTTCCACTTGCTCCTATCTTCACAGTGATTACTTTCCTCAGATGCCTTTCTAGCTCTGACTCACACTCCATGCTTGTCTGAAGCTCAGAGCCCTCCAGGAGCCCTCTTTCAACATACCTGGGAAGTTCCATGTTCCCCTACCTGGTAGTGCAGGGCAGGGAGTACAGCCCAGACCTGCTTGGCTTTGAAGCAATTGCTTAGTTCACATAACCATAACGATGCCTTTCCTCTATGGTCTTAAGAATCTTCTCTTCCACTTGACATGGTATATTGAAATGATCCTATTCTGGGTCTGATGCCTCCTCAGACTGTAAACTCCTCCAGGAATCACATGTTTTAAATCTTTTAAGTACCCACCACTACCACCACCACAACTCCCCCTAATACCAACACACATTCTCACACACACCTTCTATATGTTCATACAATGGTGTATGCTCAACAAATATTTGGCCCAGGATTGAATGGAATTAGAGCCCATGTGTGAATCAAGTGTGAATCAAGGTTAGTGTAAATCAGCAAGAAGTCTTCCAGACCCTCCCAGGCCATGGGGAACTCTAATAGCATGTATTATTGTCACAGTAAGTTAAAACTGGGAGGGGGATTTCCCTTCTTGTCAGATGAGAAGACTACAGGGGAAGTGTCCAGAGTGGACTGGAATGGGAACAGATCCCCTGGTCTGCTGACATGCACTGGCCTTCTCCATTGTACCTCATCACCTTTACATAGAGGCCTTCCCTGGCTCCATCCCTCCTCTGTCGTTTCTTTTCAAAGCACTTATCCCATATGTAATTACACTTGTGCTTATCTGTGTGTGTCCAATGTCTGCCTTTCCCACTGAGTGTAAGATCAAGGAGGCCAAGGTCTGTATCTGTTTCATCCTCGAGCTCCAGTACCCTGCACAAAGTCAGGCTCACAGATCCCAATAAATATATGTGAAAACCAAGAATAGGTATTTATGTGGCCTGAGAACCTCCTTATGTTTCCCTTGGGCGGCACTGAGGTTGGTAGACAAGTTGCAGAGTTGACAGGACTAGAGTGCTCCTTGCCAGTAGCTCCTAGGCAAACACCCTGTCTTGAGGAGCTTAAGATGTAGGAGGGGTGATAACACACTTAATGAACAACCCTAACACAAGGAAGGTGGCTGAGCTGGGTGCTAGCATTGAGCAGTGGTGTGGAGGGCAGACTGGAGGTTTGAGACCTGAAGCTGAGAACCAAGTAAATAGCGATGGCAAAAACTGCAAACCACCTAGGTGTCTATGCCAGGAGAACAGTGAAATAAATTCCAAATCCTGGAATATTATGTGGGTGTTAAAAAGAGTCAGGTAGATTTTGGAAAGATGTCCAAGATACATTGTCAGGTGAAAACTGCAAGTTGCAGAATAATGTGTATGCTATAATCTCATTCTGAAGAAAAAGTAGGACACACCCCTGGAGACACATACTTAAGTGTGCAGAGAAAACATCTAGGAGGATCCTGGGAACTGTTTACAGAGGCTATCTCTGAGGGATCGAGGGAGGGGAGCTTTTACTTTTTCGTTTTCACCTTCTGTACTGTTGGGTTTTCACCATGAGCTCATATTGCTTTCACAAGAGTTTGTGTTTTTGTTATTGCAGGATTGGGGGATGGGTAAAGAGGTGGGTGGGGCCAGAGAGGTGGAGACCAATGAGAAATACTGCAGGGTGAGGGGCACTGACAGGGCCTGGAAAGATGGAGGAAGGGTCTTAGAAGGCCCTGTGGTTCCAAATGTGGAAAAGTAGAGTGGAGATGGGATGTGGGAGCATAGTGCAGTGCAGGACGACTCATTCAAGGTGACTGACCACAGTGCTGGTGATCCTGGGCAAGAGACTAAAACCCAAGGCCAGGGACCCTGACTCATAGGAACAAGGGCAAAGAAAGGAATAAGGTGGGCCTTTAGGACCCTACGGATGCCTTGGCCGGTTCACCATCCTTTGGGTACAGACCGTTCAGGCTGCAGCTTGGAAACAAATGAAGCAAGGAGGGGCCAAAGCCTAAGCCAACAGAGGAGGTCTGCCTTCCCCTGGCTGGGCTGTGCCAGCTTGGGTCTCTGTGCTCCCCCTGCTTGCTCTCTGGGCTCTCAGCCAGGCCTGGGGTGAAAGACCAGGGCTTTTGGCCCCTTCTGGAGGCGAAGCCCCTTCCCAGGACCAGGAGCAAAGGAAGTCAAAACAATGCTGTTCATGGAGAGATTGGGGGAGAGGGAGCAGAGTAGGGCCAGGAGAAGTTTATTGGCTCAGATAAGCCTGTAAAAGACTGGAGAAGGTCAAAGATGAGGAATGTTCTGTAATTTCTAGACAGCAGCTCATTTATCTCATAAATACTTGCTCTGAGCCCGAGTCCAGTGGTAATACTGCCCACATACAAGCTAGATAAAGAACCCACTTTGAAGGGACTGTGCCTGAAGTCTTGTCTCTTCACAAAAGCCCCGATGAAAGGAAGGAGGTGAACACCTGCCATGTGCCATGGGCACTTTCACAGGTGTCTGTTTAGTCTGCACTACAACCTTCTCAAAGGCGGTATTCTTTTACAAGGCAGGAAACTGAGGCTGGGGAGGATGGTACCTTGCCCATGACCACATGGTTAGGAAGTGTTAAAGCTGGGATTCGAACCTGGGTGTGCCCATGTCCCACTTATAATTTGGTTGCTTGGAGCTCAGAACATATTTTCCCATCAAAATAATGCTGTAAGTGGTGGTTTGGTTGCCACAATGGCCTCACTCACCCAGGGTATAGCCAGAATTAATTCTATGTTTCAGTGTGGTTGTGGATGAATCAGGCTTTTGTGGGCTAGCCTGGAAACCCACAGGAGAGAGAAAATGCATTTGAGGGTGTGTCCAAGCTGGGAACTATGGCCCTTACTGTAGTGCCTGATTCAGGGCAAGCAGGGGATGTGGTGGCTCAGGGAGCACTTGTCCTTTCCCAGCCCTGGAGAGCCCTAGATGTTCACAGGAGTGAGGAAGAGCATCAGCAGAGTTGGGGTTTTAAGGCAGGGAGTGCCGTGTGAGAATGTGCACTGATTTCCAGACTCTGCACATGTTAGCCCTTTCTTTTTCTTCCTTACACTGTTCCTCAGCTCTTATACTTCTTCCTCTAGGATGGAGCACTCCAGGCAAGATCTAGGTTCACTTGCCCCACTAACTCTGATGTCTGTGTTTGAGGTGGCTGGTGATAATCACTGCACAGGAATGGGAGAGACTATAGGTCAGTGGTTCTCAACCTTTTCAATGCCGAGACCCTTTAATACAGTTCTTCATGTTGTGGTGACCCCCAACCATAAAATTATTTTCATTGCTACTTCATAACTGTAATTTTGCTACTCTTATGAATCGTAATGTAAATATCTGTGTTTTCTGATGGTCTTAGGAGACCCTGCTAGCTGTTGTAGAGCCTAAGACCATCAGAAAACACAGATATTTACATTACAAAAATAATTTTATGATTGAGGGTCACCACAACATGAGAAGCTGTATTAAAGGAACTGCTGTCATTCATCAATTCAGGAAGGTCTGAGTGTCAGGGTAACACTGAGAATATGTAAGTATGAAACATGAAGCCTAGAGAGAGGAGGAAAGTGATTTGCCCAGTTTCTTAATCCAGGGTCCCAGTGACTAGACCAGTACTTGTTCTTTCTGGTCATACAGATGGCCTTCCTCCTTCCTGCTCAAGATGGGTCCCAGTTATCTTTTAGGATTCCTCTGTTTTCCCCAGGAATGGAGTCCGAGGTTCGGGGGAGGCCACAGAGAAGTAGTAGGATTCCTTTCTCACTGATAGTAACAATGGCTGGGCTCTCCCCTGGAGAACTGGGTTTCCTGTAGGTGGGGTTCAGGAAGACTTTTCTCATTTTTTCAATGAGCCACCTGCTTGCAATGTGCAGTTGTTGAATAACCTGTGATCCATAGCTAAAGGCAAGGCCATCAAGTGAGTGTCTTTGATTCAGGTCATCAAGGACCAGCACACACACAGGATATAAAGATAACTTAGAAAGAGGTTTACAATCTAGTAGAGGGAATTTAAGTACTTTAAAAACTGCAAAAATATCTTCTAATCAGAGAGCCTCCATTCCCTACTAGTCCTTCCTCCTTCACTGGTAGCTCATTGATTCTTGGCTATTTGAACTGGAGCCTAGTATATACCTGAGTCCTGGGACCCTCTACAGGCACAGAACAACCTGGGGCTTGGTGTGCTGCACAAAGGATCCTGGGGGCAATTCCAGGGAGCTTATGCACAGGACAGACATGATTGCTAGGACTTTCCAGATTCTAGACAGGGCAGAGTTCGGGCCATGGCTCCTCTGTACAGTTCTGTACCACATGCCTGAGCTTTGAGCTGTTTTGGAGAATTCATTAAGAATCCTCAAATTCATCTGCAGAAAAACTTTGAAGGCAAAGGCTTACATTCATTTCAAGGACTTGAAATGGTATCTCAAAATCAGTTATCCCTAGAGTGTCAGGAGACCTGGGTCCCAAAATCTTGATACTGACCTTGTATGTTCCTCCCAACATACAGAGCTCCTGTTTCATCATCTGCAGGATGTTTTGTCAGGGGGGACATGAGCTGCTGCTGTGTGACAGTGCCAAGCACAATGAGGATGCTTCAGAATGGAGGGTGAATCAGAAGGTAAGTGCTCATAGTCTGGTCACTGGGAGCCTCACTCAGTAGGGAGGACACAATGGAAATGGCCTCCAGGGGTCCTACAGTGGACTTCATGCAGGTGCAGGCAACTAAGGCCGAGGGTGTGAGAGAGGCAGCACTAGGACCCAGGGGCGACGTCTGGAGCCGGCTCAGCTGGGTAAGTTCCCAGCCAGGACACAATGTTCTCAGTGTACCCACAGGAAACCCTAAAGAGAACTGCACATGGCCCTCTGCTGGGTGTGTTCTGGTCCCAGCCTTTTATTCTTTTTTCTAACCTCAGTCCCCACTTTCACATCCTGTAACCTGCAGAGCTGCCTGTCCCACCCCGCTGGGCTGGTCCCAGTCCCTGGGAGGGCAATCAATGCAGGAAGCCCAAGGCCTCACTGACCTTAACCATTTTCAAATAAGACCATTTGCCTCTAACCTTGGCTTCCTGAATCGACCCTTTGTGATGGAAACTTTTCACAGTACAGAAGGCAGACTCAGGGGACAAAGCTGAGTTGCTGGCTGAGGCCAGGGTCTTGGCTCAGAGAAGGGAAACAGCTGATGCCGCTGAACCTTCTCCTCCCTTCCTCTCTGAAGGCCAGACCCCACCTGGGACCGGGCGAGGGCCTGCACTGCTGCTGCATAAATCAGAAGGAACTGGGAGCTGCCTGGGGAACCAGGGCCAAGTTTGGAGCAGAACATCCTATGATGTGGTTCCGAGTTTTTATTTCCACGAATGCTAGAATACGTTGTCCCACCAAGCTATTTTTATTGAATGAAAATTTTTTTTTTTTTAAAAAGCAAACCTCTGCAAAACCAACGGCCCTCTATTACAGGGAAGGACAAGGTGAACTTTTCACTTCCTTCCCCTCAGCCTATCAATTCATCTGTGGTTTGGTGTTACCCACACTTCTGTGCTATATTCAATCTCAATTTTTGCCTCTTTGTTTTTGAAGCAGCAAGAGCCAGGCACTTAGACCCGTGTTGCTCTACAAGTTGCATGAGGCTTTCAAAACAATCTTTTAATGAGTTCTCAAAACAGATTGCAAAATGGAGACCCACCAGCCTTCTGGGCAGGTATGGAGGCCAGATACCAGTCTCTAGGCAGAGGCGGGTCGGAAGAGAGTGAGCAGTGGGAGAGAGCATGCAAGAAGCCAGCACCACCCAGCCATATTCTGGCTAACTGCTCAGTTGGAGGGGTGCAAGGAAGGAGCCAAGTTCTGGGTGACACACTACATATCTGCCTCCTTAATGAGGGGCCTGACCATGGAAAAGAAACCTCAGTGCTTCTATTAACCTTCATTAATAGGGCTCCTTCTACTCTGACATTTTAGAGTCTTTTTCCAAATATTGTTTTGTAAGAGTTTTATGGTGTCCTCACCCAGGCCAGTAAAAAGGTTCTATGGGTGCCTCCCTCAGACTTGTCTAGGCTTAGGGATTCCCTTCTTGGAGAAGGGCCTACAAAAGCAGGCAATGCTGCTTCTCCTGGGGAGAAGGATCTGGGGTCCCAAAGGATCTGGATTCTAGTCTTAGTTTTTCAACTTGCTGTATGACCCTATGCAAGTCACTTTCTCACTCAAAGCTTCAGTATCCTCATTACTCAAAGGAGAAAGTTTGGTAGATATCACTGTTGTAAGAGTGGAGTTGTGTCCCTTCCCAAAGTTCATATTTTGAAGTATAACTACACTCACTACCTTAGAATGTGACATATTTGGAGACAGATCTTTTTTTTTATTTATTTTTAATTTTTTTATTAATGTATTACATGTATAAATATCTTCCCATTGTCCCCCCACTCCCATGTATACCCTAATCACCCCCCCAGTGTCTTGTGTCTATGGCATGCATACAAGTCCTTCGGTTGATCTCTTAGCTATCCCACCCCTCCCTAACTTTCCCGCTGTAGTTTGCAGGCTATTTGATGCTTTACTGCCTCTGTATCTATTTTTTTGTTCATCAGTTTATGTTCTTTATTATCCATAAATGAGTGAGATCATGTGGTATTTTTCTTTCATTGACTGGCTTATTTCACTTAGCGTAATGCTCTCTAGTTCCATCCAGGTTGCTGCAAATGGTAAGAATTCCTTCTTTTTTATGGCAGCATAGTATTCCATTGTATATATATACCATTGTTTTCTGATCCAGTCATCTGCTGACGGGCACCTAGGCTGTTTCCAAATTGTAGCTATTATAAATTGTGCTGCTATGAACATCGGGGTGCATAAATCCTTTCTGATTGGTGTTTCTAGTTTCTTAGGATATATTCCTAAGAGTGGGATTGCTGGGTCAAATGGGAGTTCCATTTTTAGTTTTTGAGGAAACTCCATTCTGTTCTCCACAGTGGCTGCACCAGTCTGCATTCCCACCAGCAGTGCATGGAGGTTCCTTTTTTCTCCGCATCCTCACCAACATTTGTCGTTTGTTGATTTGTTGATGATTGCCATTCTGACAGGTGTGAGATGGTATCACATTGTCATTTTGATTTGCATCTCTCAGATAATTAGTGACTTTGAGCATCTTTTCATGTGTCTCTTGACCTTTCTTCTGTCTTCTTTCGAAAAGATTCTATTTAGGTCCGTTGCCCATTTTTTTTATTGGATCATTTTTCTTTCTTTTATTCAGTTATATAAATTGCCTGTAGATGTTGGAGATTACACTGTTGTCAGTGATAACATTTGCAAATATGTTCTCCCATACAGTGGGCTTTCTTGTTGTTTTGTTGATGGTTTCTTTTGCTGTGCAAAAGCTTTTTATTTTGATGTAGTCCCATTTGTTTATTTTCTTTTCAGCTTCCATTGCCCTAGGAGCAGTATCAGTGAAGAAGTTCCTTCGGCATGTGTCTGAGATTGTGCCTGTGGATTCTTCTAGTATTTTTATGGTTTCCTGTCTTATGTTTAAATCCTGTATCCATTTTGAGTTTATTTTTGTGTATGGTGTAAGTTGGTGGTCTAGCTTCATTTTTTTGCATGTATTTGTCCAATTCTCCCAACACCATTTATTGAAGACACTGTCTTGACTCCATTGTATGTTCATGCCTTCTTTCTCAAATATTAATTAAGCATAGTGGTTTGAGTCAATATCTGGATTCTCTATTCTGATCCTTTGGTTTATGTGTCTGTTCTTATGCTAGTACCAGGCTGTTTTGAGAACAGTGGCTTTGTATTACAGCTTGAAATCTGGTATTGAGATCTCACTTACTTTATTCTTCTTTCTCAGGATTGCTGCGGCTATTCAGGGTCTTTTTTTTTTATTCCAGATGAAACTTTGGAGAGTTCTTTCTAGGTATGTGAAATATGTCGTTGGTATTTTAATGGGGAGTGCACTGAATTTATAAATTGCTTTGGGTGGTATGGACATTTTAATGATGTTGATTCTACCAACCCATGAGCATGGTATGCACTTCCATCTGTTTACGTCTTTCTCTATCTCTTTTTTTCAGTGTCCTGTAGTTTTCTGCATATAGGTCTTTTACCACCTTAGTTAAGTTTATCCCTAGGTATCTGGATATTTTTGGTGCGATGATAAATGGGATTGCTTTTTTAGTATCTCTTTCTGTAAGTTCACTATTAGTGTATAGAAATGCCATAGATTTCTTGGCATTAGTTTTGTATCCTGCTACATTGCTGAATTCATTTATTAAGCTGGAGATAGATCTTGACAGAGGTAATCACATTATAATGAGGTCAGTAGAGTGAGCTCTAATTCAATATGATGGTGTCCTTATAAAAAGGGGATATTTGGACACAGAGATATACATAGAGAAGAAATGATGTCAAATCATTGGGAGAAGGGAAACCAAGATAGTGGCATAGGTGAACACCTAAACTGCTGCCTCGCACAACAATTTCAAAACTACAGCTAAAAGACAAAATGGACATTATCCAGAACCACAGGAAAGCTGGCTGAGTGGAAATTCTACAACTAGAAGGAAAGAGAGGGGTTCATGGAGACTCACAGGAGCTGCAAAAAGCTGAGGTATGGAGACATCACGTGGAGAGGACTGGTGGTGGAGGGCCTGGCTGGCTTCCTCTAATGGGAGGGAGACGGAAACTCCCAATTGCACTGAACCCCAGTTCCGAGAGCACTGAACCCCAGTTTCCGGCAAGACTCGTATGGGTGAAGTCTGGACTGTCAGACAAAAGAAAGGAGTGCATGGAAACTCAGGGGAGCCGAGAAGGGCAGAAGTCTGGAGGAGTGCACAAGTGTGTGCAGAGAGGACTGCCTGCTGATTGTGCCACTGGCTTTCTCTAGCAGGAGGAAGACAGAACCTCCTGACTGCGCTGAACTCCACTTCCAAGTGCACTGAACCCCAGTTTCGGGAGAGACCCAGACTCATATGGGTCCTCGGAGCACACAGGGAGGGCTGCAGTGATTACCGAGGGACACTAAGACACAGGGGCCCCGTAGGGCAGAGCTGACGGGAAGTCAAGGGTGTCTACTCAGCCTTGAGACTCTGCCCCATCCAAGCTGAGCACAGAGGCTTTTGCAATCTTGCAAGTCTTGTATCCTAAGGCTGCCTCCAGCACAGAAGTTCTCCAAGGGTAGACACAGTTGATCCTTACAACCAATTGGCTTGGAGGCCAATTCCCCACAGTGATACCAACAACAATCAAAACTTAACTACAACAAAGCTGTAACACAGTCTACAAAGGGGTGTTACCAAGAGAGTTCACCTCAGGTAACTGGGGAGACGGAGCTACTGGGCCATATAGGACACCTAGCACACAAAGCTGCACTACCAACTCAGGGAATCAGCGAAAATGCAAACACAAAGGAACAGATCACAAACAAAAGAAATGGAGGAAAACAAACAACTGGATATAGAGTTCAAAACCATTGTTATAAGATTTTTTCAAGCATTTCCTAGAAAAGATCAATAAATTTAGTGAGACCTAAGAGGAGATGTAAAAGGACAAACTAGAAATTAAACATACACTGACTGAAATAAAAAATATGATACAGAGACCTAACAGAAGACTAGAGGAATGCAAGAATCAAGTCAAAGATTTGAAATACAGAGAAGCAGAAAACACTCAACTGGAAAAGCAAAAAGAAAAAAGAATCCAAAAATTTGAAGATAGTGTAAGGAGCCTCTGGGACAACTTCAAGTGCACCAACATCAGAATTATGGGGGTGCCAGAACAAGAGAAAGAAAAGATACTGAAAACCTATTTGAAGAAATAATGACTGAAAACTTTCCCCACCTGGTGAAAAAAATAAACGTACAAGCCCAGGAAGCACACAGAACCCCAAACAAAAGGAATTCAAAGAGAACCACACTAAGACACATCATAATTAAAATACCAGGAGCAAAAGACAAAGAGAGAATATTAAAAGCAGCAAGAGAAAAACAGTTCATTACCTACAAGGGAGCACCCATACAATTGTTAGCTGGTTTCTCAACAGAAACTATGCAAGCCAAACGGGAGTGGCAAGAAATAATCAAAATGATGAATAGCAAGAACCTACAACCAACATTACTCTACCCAGCAAAGCTATCATTCAGAATTGAAGGGCAGATAAAGGGCTTCACAGATAAGGAAAAGCTAAAGGAGTTCATCAACACCAAACCAGTATTATATGAAATGCTGAAAGGTACTCTTTAAGAAGAGGAAGAAGAAGAAAAAGGTAAAGATAAAAATTATGAACAACAAATACATATCTATTAACAAGTGCATCTAAAAATCAAGTGAATAAAAAATCTGATGAACAGAATAAACTGGTGACTATAATAGAATCAGGGGCATAGTAAGGGAGTGGACTGACAATTCTCAGGGGGAAAGGGAGAGACTGGCCAAAAATCGTACACCTATGAATGAGAACAATGGGGGAGGAGGTAAGGCAGAGGGAGGGGTGGGAGCCGGGTGGAAGAGAGATATGGGGGAAAAAAAGAGGAACAATTGTAATAATCTGAACAATAAAGATTAAATTTAAAAAAGAAGAGGAAGAAGAAAAAGGTAAATAAAAAAATTATGAACAACAAATACATATCTATTAACAAGTGAATCTAAAAATCAAGTGAATAAAAAAATTTAATGAACAGAATAAACTGGTGAATATAATAGAATCAGGGCTTAGAAAGGGAGTGGACTGACAATTTTCAGGAGGGAAAGGGGTGAAGGGGATGCAGGGAGAGACTGGACAAAAATCGTACACCTATGGATGAGGACAATGGTGGGGGGGGGCGTGGAGGTAAGACAGAGGAAGGGGTCGGAGTTGGGTAGAGGGGAGCTATGGGGGGAAAAAAGAGGAACAATTGTAATAATATGAACAATAAAGATTTATTAAAAAAAACTTCCTGATACTCAAGTTACACATTTATATTTTAAAAAATAAAAATTAGAAGACATTAGGAGAATATGGTCATCTACAGGCCATGCAGACAGGCCTGGAACAGATCCCTTTCCTTGGCTTCCAGAAGGAACCAACCATGTCAACAACTTGATTTTGAACTTCTAGCTTCTAGAACTGTGAGACAATTACGTTTCTGTTTTTTAAGGTACTTGTATGGCAATTCCAGTAGGCTGTTACAGTAGCCTTATCCCAAACTAGTACAGTTGCTAAGGCCCCTCAGCTCTTAGGCTACATGATTCTTTCCTGCCATCTTGGTGGCTTCCTCTGTCCTACATGGTCTTTCTATTACCCTCTCCCATTGAGTAAATGACATCATGTGTGAAAAGTGCTTAGCACAATGCCCCACATATCATAACTTCTCACTATCCATTAACCATTACAAACATTATTATTAGGGTTCTCATTGTCTAGACCCAAATTGTACCTACCCTGAGGCCCTCTATGCCAGTGGTTCTCAACCTTCCTAAGGCCAGGACCCTTGCATACAGTTCCTCATGTGGTGGTGACCTCCAACCATGATATTTTGCTACTGTTATGCATCGTGATGTAAATATCTGCATTTTCTGATGGTCTTAGGCGACCCCTGTGAAAGGGTCGTTTGATCCCCAAAGGGGTCGCAACCCACAGGTTGAGAACCACTGCTCTATGCCAAAATGAGAGGTGTGGGTTCTAAGCTCAGGCCCTTGTGATCAGTCAGGCCTTCCTTATTGAAGCCTTTCTCACCCTCCCTGCAGCTTTTAAATCTAAGGGTATTGACATGGCGCCTCCCAGGAGCCTAATTCTTTTTAATGGAAAGCTTATTTGTCACAGAGCCAGTAGGACTCAGAGGAGGCTGCAAAGGCTCAGAATGGGAGATTATTTCTCTGTCCTTGGACTCAATGATCCCAGGGTCATGCAGAGCTGCAGAACTCTAAGGCTAAGCCTCTGCTTTCCTGTTTGCCTAATGAGGACACCCCTTGACTGGCAGCGTACTGGATAAAGCTTAACTATAGCTGGGGTCAGGACTTGCGCTTCTGGACAGCAAAATGCTGCCTTCCTCCTTGGTCCTCCATCCCCCTCCTGCTTCTTTTTAAGGAATACTCCTCTGTACTGAGAGATGGCATGGGAACATGTCCTGCTTTCTTCCTGACTTCCTGAGTCCATAGGTCTCTGAAGGTCAGAGCGCCTCGTACTCCAGCTGCAGTCTCAGGTTGGCCAGGAGAGTCCCAATTTCCTTTTCATTATTAGGAGTACTTTCAAAATAACACTCTGGCTTTGAGTTTGTTGAAGCAGGATCACAGAATGAACCTTGAGTCTTCTCTAGGCCATAACACTGGTCCAGGATAGCGAAGTGCTAGGTTGTCCTCCAGGCAGGGTGTGTTTGTTTGAGAGCTGAATTGCCCTGACTTCACAGGATACACCAGATTGACTATATTTTAGAGACTGTGAAGAAGGTTAAGTGGGTAGAGTCTGACTTGAATAGCCCCAAAACATGACCTTTGGGGCTGCTAAACAAATGAAGTGCCCGTGCTTGTGTGGTTCATCCTGAAATATATGCCTGAAGATTTCTGAGAATAAGGAGGGGAGAGAGGGCGTGGGAGTCTACTTCAGGCTTTCACTGCCAGGGAAAAGGAGGAGGAGAAACCATTTAGGGGGAAAACATCTTCCCACAATGTCCATATACTTTACATTTGATCATTCTAGGCTGCCTCTTATTCTGGTTTTTGGCTCAGAGCCCAGAAGGGAGGCTCCTTCAATAATTCTGTCTGAACTTAGGACATCTGCCTTTCCCTCAAAGTAAGTAAATAAATCCAAATCTGTAAACACTTAGGTTTCTAGTCAGAACAAAAATACTGTTCACCATCTAGTGGCCTTGCAAAGATCACATCTGCTGCATTATACCAGCCTCTGGGTCTAACCCTTGCAGGCCTGAGGAGCCTGCTTTCAAAGTTATTTACTGTGCAAGTCAGGATTCTTGGCCTCTCTTTTAGGTGCCCCTTGGTTGTGTCAGACAATTGCTCTTTTGATGGAAAGTGGAGCACGGTGAATGAGGCTCAGAACAATCTGGTTCTTGCTTCCTTCTCCTGAGAGAGATCACCACTCCCCTGTTTACACGCTTTGCTCCAGCCACACCAAATGACTTGGAGTTCCACAAATGCAGCCCTGCCTTTGCACATGCTGTCCCCTGTACTTGGAGTGCTTATTTGGCTTCTTCTTCTCTTTGCTCAGCTAACTGATTGGTTCCCCTTGTCTAGGATCATTTCCTTGTCATACCCTCTATTTCCCACCTCTAAGCCCTCTTGGCTTCCACAGCAGCTTGTGTAGGCCAGTCATGGGATTGTGACACTGTATATATTCCTCATGTTTGTCTACTTGTCTCCTTTTTCCATATGAGCCCCCCAACCTGAGGCCTATTGAACCCTAGGAATGAGGTCACAGTGTCTGTATTTTTATTAAGCTTTATTCTGAGGCACAGCCAGGTTTGGGAAGCATTGTATTTCTGTTTCCCTACAGATTACTAGACCCTCAGTAAATGTTTGACCCTTCTAGTTTCTCTCTTAGCTTCTTCTTATTTCACTTCTGTCCCTTGCTAGCCCTAGACCCGTGGTTGGCAAACTGCAGCTCGTGAGCCACATGAGGCTCTTTGGCCCCTTGAGTGTGGCTCTTCCATAAAATACCACGGCCTGGACAAGTCTATTTTGAAGAAGTGGCGTTAGAAGAAGTTCAAGTTTAAAAAATTTGGCTCTCAAATTTCAATCGTTGTACTGTTGATATTTGGCTCTAATGAGTTTGCTGACCACTGCCCTAACCAACAATTTGCTTATCCTCTTGCCCTTACTATGCAAAACTGTATATACCAACTGCTCATTTTTTCCCCATTCCTACTGCCATGCTGTTAGGAGCTGTTGGTATATTTCCCCAAAGATTGGTGCCCTTGCAAGTTCAGAGACTCTACCACAACTGGCCCCTGAATGTGGTTGGCAATCATCTGACCCTGGTCAGCTCTATTCCATTCTTCATAGACTATTCCCAAACTCAGTGTTCAGCTCCCCCTGCCCCACATATTGACAAACTTGCTTTCTCCTTTACAGAGTAAATAGAAGCCACCAATAGGAACTACTTCAACTTCCTGCCACCTCACTTCCACATTTACCCACATCAGCACTATCTGTTTCGCTCTCCCTCCCTCTAATAGTAATCACTCCTACTGGGCTCTGGATCCCATTCCCTCCCACTTCTTTAGGGCCCTTAAGTCCTCAATTGTCTCTTTTTCTCTTTGACCTTTCCCATCATAAAGAAAAAATAAATGTCTTGGTTGTGTGTCCTTCTTTAACTGCCATCCTCTCTCATTTTTGCCTCTCCTTCCATTGAACTTCTTTCAAATGTTGCCTAGATTTAGCCTCACATTTCACTTTCCACTCAGCTTCTCACTTATGGCAGTCTGGCTTTGCTGCCACCACAACTATTACGACTACTACCCTTGAGACAAGGTCACCAACAATTTCCTTGGTAAAACCCAAAGACCTTCTCCATCCCATATCTCCTTTACTTGCTTGGCTACCCCAGATACTACTGTTTGCAGCCTCCTTCTAACAATCTTTCTTCTTGGTTTCCTTGATGCCAAACTTCTCCTATTTTCCCAGCTCTTCACTGTCAGTTGCTTTCCTAGACCCCTCCTTTTCCTCTGCCTTTCTCTTGCATGTTAGGGTTCCTCAAGGATTTGATCCTGCTTGTTCCAATTATCTTCTCACTCTATGGGCTCCCTGGACAATTCCATTCTTGCTACCTTTGATTTACCAAACATCTCTAGGCTGGTGAGTCCCAAACCTAACTGTAGCTCAGCTCACTCTCCTGAGCTATAGACATAGTCACTTGCTTATTGATCATCTCCTTGAGCCCACTCCTCTTCCTGTACCTCTGTCTCAGGGAACAGTACCCGGTTTTTCTCCCTGAGTCTCCAAATTTGATCAGTCATTAGGTCCTGTGTATGATACTTCTTAACTTTCAAATCAAATCCATCCTCTGCCTCCACATCTTTGATTTAGGTTGCAGTTATCTTTCACCTGGACTTCAACAACAGCTTCCTAAAGGATCTGGATCTTGCTGCCACTCATTTGTCATCATTCCCTCCAACTAGAATTTCTGAAGTGAAACTGGATGTTGTTATTCCCTTCCTTCACAACCAAGTAATGGTTTCCCACTATTCTCTGGTTGAAGTTCAGATTCCTTGGCAAATCCATGAGGTCCAATCCTGTCTCATCTTTTGCCCTTATATTCTATGAACTACCCATGACAAAGTGCCTGCAGCTCCACAAAAGCATGATGCCCTTTCTCACCCTCGGACCTTTGCATATTTTTTCCTTCCACCTAGAAAGTCCTTCCTTCGCACCGTATTTGTTCTTTGGGTCTTGGTCTAAACATCATCCAGTTAAGGAAGCCTTTTCTGGCTCAGCAGAATTAACTGTCTCTTTGTAGGATCTCATGCTTTCTCCTATCAGACAGTTTTTACACTTAAAAATTACTCTTTTGTCTCCCTTAATATAGTTATAAACTCGAGTTTGGTGACTGTGTCTTGTTTGATAGTGTATCCTCAGTATCTAGCAGATGCTAGATGCATAGTAAGTGCTCAGTAGTTGTCTGTTGAACGAATAAAAGACACTTGGGAAAGGATCATCATGTTTTGTTGTCGGTAGTAAACTCTATGTCGTTTCATTACCTGCCCTAAAGAGCTTATATTATAAAAATGAAATAAGCTGCTAGGAAAACTTGACAAACTAGAGTAATTAATGTATCCTGAGAGGTGGAAAAGAGCTCGTGGATGTAGACATATGGTATTACCACCGGGCACATGTGCAGGACCAGGAGGAGGGCAGGAACCCACCAACTCAATTAGCCTTGGATCCTCATGAGGATGAGATCGTGTGAGACATGGCTGCTTTGGCACAGTTTTCATTTATTCCACAGCTTCCACCTGTCAGTGTGGCACTACAGAGAGGTCTGGTTATAGTTTTGGCCCTGCTCACTACTTATCTCAATTACCTGAGGCATTACTCCACTATGGATGTTGCTCTGTAGATAACATAGCTTCTAAAACAGGGAAAACACACATCAGATTCATCCACTCAGTAAATACCTGTAACACACTTATTATGTGCCACATAGTGTTCTGGGTGCTGAGTATATGAAAGTAAACGAGACAAATTCTTGACATTGTATTTGTACACTGGGGGTGAACTATATGATCTCTAAGGTCTCTTCCTGCTCTAAAATTCTGTCTCCCACTTTAACCAGTTACAAATAAACAAGGCAGACTAGTGGTAAAGCACTGTGTTCCAGCCTCTTTCCTGTTCTCTCTTGGTACCATTTCCATTCCAAACTCAGCTCTGGGAAGCAAGAACATATCGAGTATCTTTGTACTCTGCCTGTAATTCGAGATTTAACTCTCCAACGGATCTGCTATTTAGGTTTTTCCCTTTCTGTGGAAAGGCTTTGTCTTGATTGGACCAAGGAGACGTGGCAAGATGTTTTAGATAAAGTTAGGTACTTTGGCAAAAGCACAGGGAGAGGCAGAGTGGCCTTACACTCCAAGTGCAGATTCTTTTAAGTTTGCCTGAAAGGGCACCAGGTTACTGGACAGATTCCTCCCTTTTCTCTGAATGTTAGGCATCACCTGGTCCTATCGTCTTTCTTCTACCTCTAACTTGGCCTTAGGTCCACAGTTTCTACCACTTCAATATCTGGTGTGTCAATCAGGAAGGAGGGATTCAAGGGCTCTCAACCATGTGGGGGAAGGAAAGAGGCAAGTAACTGGACAAAGCAGAGGTCCTTGGGTCAGGAACATGACTTAGAGTTCAGACCACTGTCATTCCAGGTGAGCTGTCAGCATGGGATGGCACTACTAAGTAACCCACATATGTGTATCAATGAAAAAGGACTTTAATACTAATCCTGGATAATTATGAAGTCAAAAAGTAAATTTTTTGTTAGACTATGTGAAAGGTCTACTATTTATGTCTCATTACTATGAGATATACTATATGTAACTGTGTAACAGATTGACATGAATAATTCTTTATTAACAGCAAATATTGCCTTCAAATTTTCTGGTATGTGATGAACTAGAAGGTATGGAGAAAAAGATTTGGAAGACCCGCCTTGCTTAATATAATCTTGGTACCTTACTGTCTCTGTGCCTGTTTGAACTGTAAAATGATGACTACCTCATTTATCTCACAGGGTTGATGTGAATCGACACTACAATGTGAAAATGCGTTGGAAACTGCTAAGTGATGTATGCACAGAGGTACCGTGTTACCACCAGCGTTCTTAGGATGGCTGTGCAGTCCTGGCCATAACTGCCATCTATCCTCTTGCCTTCCCCCTGGCTCACTTAGGTATCCCTCAAGGACATAACTACATTTTCACCATACTAAATCTTAAAAGGATATGAAGACACAAACATAAGCTAATTCCTATCAGATTTTAAGGGAGAGGTTGTTCCTTCATTGTGAGACCCCTTATCACCAAGTACTAGGACAAAGGCTTCTTTCCTTCTGATAGTTAATTCATTTTATCACAAAAAAAGTGTTAGGCTTTTTCTTTGTATAAGGCAGTGGGATGAGCTGAGTGGGACGCAGCATCGTACATAAAAAATAATTTCAGCTTTGGAGTCTGGCAGACTCTGAGTTCAAATCTGGCCTTGGCCATTTACTTATCTATGTAGGCTTGGCAACTAATGCTCCCTCTGAGCTTCAAGTACCTCTTCTGTATCAGAAGATATTTCATATCTTGCAGTGTCACAGAAAGAATTATAATTAATGCCTGTGAATTACTGGCACATAATGAGTGCAGAGATGACAGATGAGCAGCAAGGTCTGTCTCTAGGGCCAAAGCATGGTAATTGGAGTTGTGGATGATGAAACATAATAACCAATGAAAGGTGCAGAGAGGGAGGGGCCACTTAAAAACACAGTGAGGGTCTCTTTCCTGTAGCAGGCAAGTAGAAGCTGAATGATCACCGTGAAAGGTGCTTCAGAAAGCATCTCTGTTCAACGCTAGGATCTCTTCAATTTCCAAGGTCAGAAAAATGTCCCTTTTTTTTTTTTTTTTTAAATCCTCACCAGAGGATATTTTTTCCCACTGAGTTTTAGAGAGTGGAAGGGAGAGGGAGAGAGAGAAACATTGATGTGAAAGAGAAACCAAACATTCCCTGACCGGGGCCAGGGTACAAAATACATGCCCTTGACTGGAATTGAACCTAGGACCTTTCAATCTGTGGGCCAATGCTCTATCCACTGAGCCAACCCGACCAGGATGGAAATGTTCAGTTTAAAGAGAAAAATTTTGTAAGTTCAAATACCAAAGGGTAAAGACGAGCTAATACAGTGTCTGTGTTATACAATTATACAAATGAAACCAATGAGAGAAAATTAGTGATTGCTTTTAAATTGTCACTGAAACTGTGATTTAAAGGTTTACTGCAGTCTATGTATTTTTATTTTTTTCCTTTGGTAATAATTCACATGATTGATACTAAAAAGTCCATTAGGAAACTCACTGGTTTTCAAATATGGAGCTTGTTTGGGTTGAGAAATTAATATGGAAACAGATGAGCTTTCAGAGCTAGTAATTTTTGTGTTCTGATATGCTTTAGAGACAATAGTGGGCTGAATTATCAATCAACTGGAATCTATTCCAGTTCCAAGATTTTCTTCTGTCTGTGCTCTGTGATCATGAGTAGGTCTTTACCTTCTCTGTGCTCAGGTTCCTTAGTGACTCAATGAGGTCACTACGTCCCTGTCAGGTAGTACATGTTAAACATTTTCAACTCCAGAGATTAGGGCCAATTGCTACTGGGATTATATTTATTCATAATGAAGCCACTCTAAGCAGGTCAGGTACAAGCTATTAATGAGAAAGGCAAATGTTTCTGAGGCAAAATTTGCATAAAATCTAATAAAATAATTCTGTTAATTGTGCAGTGTCGACCTGGGCTCCATGAGGGAGAACAAAGGATACCTTTAGCTTTCCAGATTTCCCCCTAACATAATATAAAAACCTGATACTGATAAGATAAATTAATGTATTTTTGTAAAGACAAATATACGTATTTGCTTAGGAAAAATGTTTTTCAGATTCCTGTCTTATAAAAAATAATCTGACCTCTGCCCCCTGCCCCCAATCTCTGAGACTTTAAAAGGATAAAGAAACCAATTTAGAGCTCGTTCAAAGGATTTATTTGCCACAGAACTGCTTGAGCCCACCAACAAGAGGAACTCAGGATTTCTGTGTTTAAAGGATTTTGCTCAATGCTTTATTCTTACAAGTGCTTCAACATTCAAAAAACAATTCTTTTGCCAGCATTTGGCATGTCTAAAAGAGTTAGAAAAAGTTAGAATCTGTAGAATTAGATGTATAAAAATAGAAAAAACCCTAAACATTTAAATATGCCTCATTTAGATAGGTCCTGAGTAGAATTCACATTCATCAGCAAAACAGAATGTTGTATGTCAGAAGTGCTGAATTTTACAACTCCAGATCCTGACCTGGGCTTGACTGGTGAGGATTGCACTCACTGCACGAGTGTCAGGAGAGAAGCCATTCCGTTGGCTAATTTTGGCTTGTGACCTACCCAGCTTGCAAAGTTTTATAACTCTCTTAAACCCAAACCTCCTGGTTCTCTGATGCCGACTGTCAACCTAATTCTCAGTGCTTTTTAAAACAAATAAAGACAAATTTTCTCTGCAAGATCACATATTTAAATACTGTTGTTTGTGGACAGATACAGAGAAACTAAGTACTGATGAGAATTAACAATTCAGCAATGGAGCTGTGAACTCTGGTGTAGGAAAAGGCCCTCGCTGGCTCTGCACTTGCTGTGCACACCAGGGGTGACCAATTCAGGCAAGGTCAACATGAAGAGGGTGTGAACCCCAGCAGCTGCTCGATGGGTTTAAACCGCCACTCATCTGCCTCCAGCTCTTCTACCAAACCAGCTAGTTTTTCCATCCGAGCAACTTGCTGATCTGTAAACAGTTAAGGAGGTTATATATAATACAACGTATTTCCCATTAGACAGTCACCAACTACCAAAATTGATGACTGGTTTAAAAATAATTTCTACAAGGAGTTTCCCCCTCAATATTCTAGTAGTGGAATCTTATCCTATGTTGGTCAGAAGACTTAATCTTAAACAAAGAAACAACTTATCCTGTATGCGGTAGTGACGTGTCCTAAAAGCCTAGGGTTACAGGCAATTGCAGCTTTCCCCCCAACATTATGCTTCAATGGTGAAATGGTCTGGTCGGGGAACATAGTTCCCTGATGCATAAATAAACGCCTGGTAAGGCATGATGGGACAGAAAAGGTGCTAATAGGATCTTAGAATTCAGGTAGATCATGAGGTATTACATAAATACTTGAAAATGAAGATGGTAAGCCAGTAGAGAATAACAGTAAAGGAAGTTTTCAGAAAGGAGAGGAAAAAGCAACATAAAAGTAGGAAGCATTAACTCCCCTAGAAAACTAACCCTTTTGACTTTATTTTTTTTTAATTTAATAAATCTTTATTGTTCAGATGATTACAATTGTTCCTCTTTCCCTTTTGACTTTAACTTGAAGCTTTAATGAGGACATTATGTCTGTATTATGGCTGTAGAATGTTTTTGTTGCAGGTAATTTAGAAAGTCCACTCAAACATCTCTGCTGAATTTCAAGAGTTTGTCACAAAGTACACCAACCTTTGTGAATCCCACCCTCACCCGGGAAATTTATTCTCATAGTTAAGTACACAACACTCATGTGCTTACCATGTTTTACCTGCTTCAGTGTAGATGCCACCTGATAGCTGAAAACAGATTCACAGAGAAATCTCTCAGAGCCATCTACAAACGAGAGAAAAAGTTTTAATCTGCTTTACAGGTTTATGGCTCCTGTAAACCAAATAAACATGTCCCTTCTTTTCCTTGCTTTTACATGCAGGGTCTACTTTTCAGTGTTTACAAAGAGGGTTCTATTTCATTTAGAACTAACACTGCTCAGTTATAAAAGCTATTTCTATACCTAGAATATTAAAATAGTTCCTCTACTTGCTTAAGAATTTAAAAATAGTGTTTAAAAAAACAAAAAACAAGAAACCTTAGTCTGACGTCTGATGTCCTGGTCAGCATTTCTTCCCTCCCGACCCAATAGTTTCCTAATGTTCTCCTGTTCTGTATGTCAGGCAAACACTGACAGCTGACACATTTGGCCTTGTAACCACTGTGCTATCAAAATACAAAGGTACACCAAAACTTGAACTAATTTTCATTCTAAAAAGTCAAGCTGAAGGAAAAATAGCTGTTGTTGTTTTTTTCAGTATATCAAATTACATCACTATGACCATGACAAAATACTGCTGGGAAATTTCATTCTGTCAACGCAAATTGTAACCTTGATTTTCCCACTGAACCAAAACATTGCAATTTGGATGGCGATAAGAGTACAGTGCAATTTTAGAACCTAGCGCTGTACTGGTGCCAAGAACTGGCAATAAGAAGGTAGCTAACTCAGTCACCACAGCATTTGGAAGATGATTGTGAAATATAACCTAGTTCATGTTATTCCTTGTCAGGCAGGGAACATTTGGCCTTGTAACATACCCCAAAAGACATAGAGCTCACATAGGAAAATGTGACATTTACAAGGGTAGCTCAAATCACTTGGGGAAAGTACTTTCTTGCAAAAATCCTAAAACAAATGGAGGCAGGGGATATAGTGTCTTTTTTTAGGTGGTAGCTCATGTCAGCACTACTTGGTGTCAAACACTCAGCCATCAATCACGGGTTGGTGCGTCAGCCAGGTATTAAGTGATAAGGAGTTAGGACTAACACATTCAGGTTTCATGCTGACTTTCACACAGGCAGACCTTATTTCAGAAGTCATGGTAAACAATAAGAAACACCATGAATATTGTGTCTACATGGCTTGAATACATAACCAAGAGGGCTTCTTTTGTCCAATATTCAAAATTGATGCAAAAAAGGAAAATATAATTATTTTCATAAAGTGATGTGTAGTTTAGGGAGAGTGTTACATTCTTTAAATTCAATCTCTTTTCTACATATTGTGCTATATGGGATATGATCAGATCTTCTCCTCCCACTACCATTCCTCTGTCTGAATGTAAGTCATCTATGAGCAGATCATCTACATTGAGCAAAAAAATTTTTTTCCAATTAATTGAATATTATACTGTCTGTCCAGTTTAAAGAGCTATATAAGCTAAAGATATCACTGAGTTTTTCAGATAATTAGGCAGCGAGTAGCTATAAATTCCACTATGGAAAGAGGGACTGTGTGAACATTTGACAACAATGATGCAATTTATTATGGCTCTTCTGTGTAAATATACCAGTATTCATTATTTTATTCATACCTTTGCTTAAAAAGTAAAATTATAACTGAAGTTTTATTTTAGAAAGAGCAAAGCATAGAGAATTAGTACTCAATTCTCAGGTGGTTTGAACCTGAACTATATACTGAGCTTTAAGATCTCAAACAAGACATTGGGTATTATGGGCTATAAGGATCAGGCCAAGATGTATTTGGAATGGATACTCTTAGAAGTGTTACCTTCTACTTACATTTAATTACCGGTGCTAGCTATTAGGATAAAATGCTGCCCAGCGAGTGTGGCTTTGTGGTTGATTGTTCATCTAGGAACCAAGAGGTCATGGTTTGATTCCAGGTCTGGACACATGCCCAGGTTGTGGGCTCGATCCCCAGTAAGGGGTGTGCAGAAGGCAGCTGATTGATGATGTTTTTCTCTCATTGGTATTCTCTCTCTCTCTCTCTTCCTTTCTCTCTCTAAAAATCAATAAAATGTTTAAATTGTAACATCTGCATATTCCGCTTGGTAATCAACTTCAAAGCGAAAGGATGTAAGCTAATCTTTCAAAGAGGCACTCTATAGGCTTTTGCCGCTGTCATGTTGCCACTTTCTATGCCTCTAGAATACACTTTTGCTGATTTGCGCTCTGTATTAACCACGAAGTCCACTGCTCCTCAGCCACATCCTATTAAGTGTGATGTCTGTACTAATCTAAAGCCTGGAATTTCTCCAGAGAGGAGTCAGCCTGGGGCAATCTGTCTTCCATTTAGAAATTGTAATCAAACCATTTGTAACACACAAAGTAGCAATACATTAGCTTTCCTCTTCAGAGACAAGCGAAGTAAAAGTTCAGTAAACTGCCCAATCTAACACCATTGTAACTCCAATAAATAGAATGCTGACAAATTCATTTAAAAGAATATTACCTCACAACAGGAAATTAGACAATGTTAGATAATTTATACTTCAATGGCCTACAATGTCACTAAAATTCAGCCACTTCTGAGCAGGAAGGCTTACTAGTAACTGAGTGAGGACAATTTGGTCAAGGGCAGGAGAATGCTGAAAATTGCTATATACGGCTTATCAGGGGCAAGTAGGCACACAAAAAAGTTAATTCACAAGGTTAACTACAGGTTAATTGGGTTTATTATCCTAGATTTAGGAAGATACAAGATCAAACTGAACCTGTTAAAATTATAAACAGCATCCAACCTTTGTTTGAACAGGCAACTCTTTTTACTCTATTTTCATATTCAATTCTTCTTACTCTATTTTCATATTTAATTAAACTATTGTAAGAAAAATGGTTTGATACATGGTAATATTAATTGCATAACTGTATTACCTGTAAGAATGGTAAAGCTGGCTTTCAAATCTAACATCTTTATTAACTCACCTTTAGGAGTATTCTTTTCAATTTAACATTCTTTACAAAAATATTTTTATTGATTTTAGAAAGAGAGGAAGAGGGAAAGATAGAAACAATGATGAGAGAGAAACATTGATTACCTGCCTCCTGCATGCCCCCTACTGGGGATCAAGCTGGCAACCCTGACATGTGTCCTGACAGAGAATCCAACCTCAGGCTCAACTTAACATTCTTGATTTGACCAGGACAGTTGCTATCTCTAATTTTTCATATTCTGTCCTTAAGTGTAAGCAGCTTTAAAATATAGGTGAAACTTTATACTTAAGAATAAAAACTGTGCACTGTGAATTTAAACTTAATTCCTACTACACTAGAAAGCCAACACATTCCTCCATAAAGCAAAATGAGATTGAATAAAAATGGATAGAGCTGTAATTTGTTAGAATATCAACATTCAGACTAATCTCAGAAGCCTCTCTTCTTTTAATGTTTCTA
This sequence comes from Lasiurus cinereus, assembly GCA_011751065.1. NCBI lineage: Eukaryota > Metazoa > Chordata > Mammalia > Chiroptera > Vespertilionidae > Lasiurus > Lasiurus cinereus. Next base: position 6,245,022 of record JAAGEH010000367.1, read on the forward strand.
AGTAATCTAATGTATACTAACAAAGAATGCTTATAGCTTTGAGACTAAGGAGGTATCTCCAGTACTAAATTCCTCCTACTGCCAGAATTTAAATGACTTCAATCTTAGAGTCTGCTGTTAAACATTGATTCCTCGCCTGTTGCTATAAAACTCATTAAGCAATTTAGTTTTTTGTTGTTCATTAAGCAATTTAAATGCTTTCAACTTTTGATTTGTTTTGTGGGAAAGTTGCTTAATACCAGGTCTCTGCTATGTATAACTGAAGTCACAATATACTTTCAGTGTCAAATATGGTAAGGCCCCAATTACTACCTCCAGACTTAGTGACACTAACTTGAATATTTTGTTAACAAAACTGAAGAAAATGAAAAGGCAAAGACACAAGTACAGACACTTCAGATGTATAACTATGTTACCCTACCATCTACTTCAATAATCATGATTTGAATTAATTCTAGAAAGCCTTATGGTCCCAGTCTTTTGATATTTTCCTGCCAAAATGATTCTTCTATTTTCCCTGGCTTAATCCAAAACTTTTTATGATACCTAATATAAATGAATGAAGATCATTCCTGGAAGCCAACTACTAATTACAGTTTGTAACTTTCTCAGAGACATTTTCAGATTAAATATATTTATTGAAATTTGCAATATTTAAAACAAAAAAATCAGTAAATAATTAAGCATAAAAGTGCTAGAATCAAGTAGATTTTGAATTATTCATAGGTTACTTGTTGACTTTTTCCCAAATTATGATAAATAGTACAACAGTTACGGATCATTTTCATGAGCTACCCCTGGGTGTTAGTCAAAATAAAGATTCCTGTGCTGCACCCTAAACTAATTCAGAATCGCTAAGGGTGGGCCAGAAATGGGGACTTGAATAAGCTCTTCAGGTAATTTTTATGCTTCCCATTAAGAATTTATTGGTGTAGCTCATAAAGCGACATGAATCTGATGAATTCCAGGTACCAATACCATTTCATGCTTCCAGCCTGTGCCCTGATCTTGCACAGCCAGTTGGCAAATGTGTGCTGAATAAGATGGCAGGTAGTATGATGCAAAAATCCCGCTCCAGTGCTAGACGAACCACACAGCCCTGCCTGCAGTGGGCTAGCACAATTACCTTCACCTATAACAGTAGTATACGTATTACTTTTGATTTCCTCTCAGAACCTCTTTGATGGGGTGAATCTAACTTTAGACAAAATTTCTCCAGCCTGTTAATCACAGAGAGACAAGCTGGTGCTAGGATAAAGCAAACTGGAGCTAGAGAGCAAGAGAATTTCTGGTTCCAGTGCTTACTTTGTCTTTAACATGGGCAAATCACTTGAACTTTCCTGGGTCTAAATAACTTTAGATCAGTGGTTGCCAACCAGTCGGTCCGAGGTCCATGAGGTCCGAAAGGTTGGCAACCACTGCTCTAGATGACTTCCTTGAGTTCCAAAGTCTTTTTTCAGCTCTGAAGTTCTCATTCTGGAGATTTGTGTTTTATTTATTTTTATTTTTAAATATATATTTTATTGATTTTTTACAGAGAGGAAGGGAGAGGGACAGAGAGTCAGAAACATCAATGAGAGAGAGCCATCGATCAGCGGCCTCCTGCACGCCTCCCACTGGGGAAGTGCCCACAACCAAGTAGTACATGCCCTTGACCAGAATTGAACCTGGGACCCTTCAGTCCGCAGGCTGACACTCTATCCACTGAGCCAAACCAGTTTCAGCCAGAGATTTGTGTTTTAAAGATATTATTTTGAAATGAGGACAAAAGAAGAAATGTGGAGCTGAAATCAGGGCAAATTCTTCTTATCCACTGAATAGCATCTTTACAATTAACATTTATTATAGGTCTGAATCCAATTATCAGCAAAAAGCAGCCTGAGCTCACCTTCTAACATCTCCCCAGCGCCTTTGGGGTAGGTGAAAAGGGCCTTCCGTGGTGGGGCAAGGTCTGAGACACTGAAACCAGATCCAGTGACAGAACTTCCGCTGACCCCACCAGCTGAGGAGGACGATGAAGAGGCAGCCATTTCCTTCCTAGCAGAATTCTCACTTCACTGCAGAGAAAGAAAACAGCAATTGGTATGTTTAGGGGAGTGAGAGCGACATTTCATTCTAGCTGCCATAAAAGCCAGCACAAGTTTAGTAAAGAATTGGCTTTCCCTTTTTCTACCCTCTACTCCTACAATCTTTTATTGAGCCTCAGGCCAAAATGTCACTCAGGATTTTAAGTGAAGATATGTTTATTCTTAGTTTTTCTACTCAAAACACTATTTCATACCATTAGTAAACTGTTTATGTCACTTGAGATTGACTGTGGGTGATTTATGGGTTAAGAAGGGGTGACAGGGCCAGGCCAAGATAGTAATTTGATTGAAGAAATAAATTGGATGAGGATAAAACAGCCATGCCTCATCGGACAGTTTGTCTTGGATACATCCTGACCAAGCCACAGCAAAAATTCACTTATAAATTTTTCCAAATAAAACCAGAATAACACTGTGTTCTGTTCCCAAGGAAGGGGAATTGGTTAGGAAGTACATATTGGCCTTTTATTAAGAAGTAAAAAAAAACCCTTTTTAACCAAGTGTAATATGCATGTTGATCACTTGGTGGCGTCCCAAGACTGGAAAAAAATAGTTCAGGAAATGATTTCAGAATTCATGGCCTATAAAGAAAGAGCAGCTATTGAGTGTTTCATCTCTTGCCATATCAATAAAATAAAAAAATCTGAATACACTACTCCTTACAAAATAAAACAAAAATACTACTTTTACCATAGAAATTTGTACCATACATTTACAAAAGATTCTAAAAAGTGTTTTTTCTTAAAAAAAAAAAAGAAGTCCAGTCTTGTGCTAACAGAACTCTCTGCAATTATTAGTGTTCTAATGTCCTATTTCTGCCTGTCCAACATGGGAGCAACTACTCTAATAGTGGTTATTAAACTAGTTGATTGAAAAACTGCATTTTAAATGTTATTTAATGCTAACTGAAATTTAAATAGCCACATGTGGCTGGTGTATAATGAATTGGAAAGTACAGCTCTATTATTTAGGCTAAAAAATTACTTTAAACTGAACTGTATACTTGAAAATGGCTAATGGTTAATTTATGTTATGTGAATTTTGGTTCACATAACATAAAAAAAGGTAAAAATGACTTTACATGAATTCCCCTTTTTAATGGCCAGAATTTTTTTAAAAAATATATTTTATTTATTTTTACAGAGAGGAAGGGAGAGGGACAGAGAGTTAGAAACATCGATTAGAGAGAGAAATCGATCAGCCGCCTCCTGCACGTCCCCTACTGGGGATGTGCCCGCAACCAAGGTACATGCCCTGTCTGGAATCGAACCTGGGACCTTTCAGTCTGCAGGCCAAACCGGTTCCGGTCAGAGAGAATTTTTGCTACACTTTTTATTTTGCTAGTTGCAAAAGGAATACATTTGTTATAAAAAGTTGAAATGTATTTATTTTTACTGAATTTATTGAGGTGACATCGGTGAATAAAACCATACAGGTTTCAAGTGTACAATTTTATAACACATCATCTGCATGCTGCATGGTGTGCACACCACCATTTATGCACCCTTTACCCAGTTCTATCTCTGAAACTTATTTCTGAAAACAAATTTTTTTTTAATGAGGCAAAGCTCTACAGATATAAGTCCTATATATGCACAATCCAGTTTCCTAGCAAGGGAAATAATATACTGTGCATTTCTGAAAATCTGGCTGTTTTGTTTCCTTAATTTTGTGATTATGATTTAAGGTTGTGAGGGGAAGCAGGCTTTAGTTTCTGATTTCATTATATGTCTATAAGTAATACTGATTAATACTGCAGTGGGATATGGGAACAGTAAGGCAACTGCTATAATTAGAATGTCCTCTAATTATAATTAGAATGTCCATTTAAAAATGCAAACTGACTAATGACATTTTCAACCTTGTATTAGGTCACTTTCCTTTTTTCCTCTGGGCTCTATAACTTATTTCCAAATTGTATTCATATTCATAGAGGCAACACCTTTTGAAGTTAGATTCATATCCAATCCCTTGGACCACACTGGCTCAAAACACAGCATGACATGTTTAAAAATTCTTTTTAGATCCCTGTTGGGATCTAAATAAATATACAGACAACTTAGCTATCTTTTGGAGAGTAGCTCAGTCTTATTTCCCGAGTTCAGAAAAGAACCCACTGTGAACTGTTTACTAGTATATATCTCACCTAAGACTTAAACTCTAATCTTTTTCCTACACCTTGACATAAGCTTTAATCAGTCACAAATATAAGGGATACTTTGTATTTTAAAATCCAATTGGTCAGTAGAGCACTCAAGCTAACTGCCAGAGTAGAGTACAGACAACTTCAAAAGTAAGACACAGTGTGACTTCTAAGTTGAATATAATCAAAGAAATTCCCTCCATCCTATTTTCTCTCGAATTCAGAACAACTAGCATTCAATATACAAAACAACCAGGGTTAAAAACTGGAGTGCAGAAAGAGCACAAAGCTAACTTTAACATAAATAAGCAGTTTTGTGCTGAGGTGAAAAGATATACCTAAGTTCAAACTTTAAAGATTTAGGTTAAATTTTGAATGGTATCAGCAGGTGGTAACAGAATTAAAGTGAAACTAACAATAAACCCAAATTTGAATGGCTCTATTAAGGCAGATAATATGATCACCCAGAACCAAACCTAATGCCTGGTCTATACTAAGTAGCTGTTAGTTTAAATAAATGTTTACTACATGAACTAAACATTTCACAGGAATCATAAAGATTCCTTACAGGTCATCTAATACAACTCCCTCATTTTATAAATGATCAAACAAAACTGAGGTATAGAGACTTTAGCTTATTTGCTGTGACATTTTTTTTAAGCGATGGCTTTGTTGGCATGTTGTGTGACACGTGAGAGGTGTAATAGCACAGTGGTTAAGAGCTCAGATTCTGGCCCTGGCCAGAGTGGCTCAGGTGGTTGGAGCTTTGTCCATCTATCCAAAGGTTTTGGGTTCCATTCCCCTTCAGCGTACATACCCACGTTTTGGGTTCAAACCCAAGTGCAGGAGGAAACCCATTGATCTTTCTCTTTCAGAGCTCAGATTCTGAAGCTTCTAGGCCTATGTTCATGTTCTGGTTTTTACTACTTATTGTATAATTCTGCACAAATCACTTAGCCTCTGTTCTCAGCTGCTCATCTCTAAAATGGGAATAGTACCTACCTTAGAAGTGTCATGAAGATTAATATTAACTAAAGCACTTGGGACATTTACAGGCACAGTAAACACTTAATAATATTAGCTCTCCCAAATCACTAATGAATATTTACTCTTGAATCTCTTTTTTTTCTATGTAGATTTGCTTTTCATACTTACTATGTCCTAATACACTCATAGGAAAAGTTCTAATTCTCTCCATTTGACAATGGGTCAGCAAGCTCCTAGAGAGGAAAGGATCTGCTCAGGAAAAGGAAAAATGCCTTCCATTAATGCACTTCACACTTTCATTTTAAGGTTCACGACCTTAGAAAGAGTCTTGTGATCTAGAAAAGGAGGATGGAGGAGTTGTCTTTCTATCTTCAAGTCCTAGCACAAAGTTCTGGTCAAAATGGCCAAGTGAAAAATAATGAAAGTCAATTGTAATTGAAAAAAAAAAAAAAGGCCTAATACAGAACCTGGGTCACAATGTTTCCTGCAGGAATGATGAATAAATGACAGAACACAGTGCTAGCAGTTCAGCAAAGGTTATGAAGGGGATAGAGGATTGGTTCATTACTGTTTTCTTTTCTTCCTCATTCTGCAAGTCTATCTGCCACTAGGCTGCCATGCCCTGAGTAGGTGGCGGCTCAGTAGGATTTTGTTGAATAAATATTGATGAAGTAACCTGCAGTTTGGCCTTATCAGTGAGGCTGGGACTACTGGCAATGAGGATCCTCATAGAAGAGCAATGCTGTTTTGGGGGGACATAGAATGTCCCTGTCCGCACTAAGATGGTTCAATATTTACTTCACATACACAGGGATGACCCTGTATTCATAAACTATTTTCCTTCCTAGCAGATTTATGTCTATTTTGTTAAAAAGATTCCTTCCTTTTGAAAAGATCTTATTCAAAAGAGAGACTCTGTAGAAGGTCAGGTGGTACAATGGCAAATTATTATAAGCAATCAAATTCAATCAACAAATCGTTCCACAGTATCCCACTTAAAAGGCTGCATTACCATTCAAACAGATGCTGCATCTAAAACCAGGTGGGGCGGAGAGAAAGGGCTGAAGAGGGAGGAGTCCGAACGCCCAAGGTTCCCAAACTAATTAATTTCAAGCCAACTTCTCCCCAACCCCCATTCGGCCCCAAGGGGCCATCGCGCATGCGCCAGCGCTGGGCGCGCATGCGTTCTCAGTCCGTCGCGGCCTGAGGGAATTTCCTTTTACACGCCCTTTGCGGCAGGCTCCTGTTTCTCCTAGCTTCTCCTTTCCATTAGTCCCTGAAGGTAAGATCCCAAAGATAAACTCCCTTTCTGCAAAGCTCCTGAGCGTCCCTGAGCCCTTGGCAACTTACCTCAGCGGTTTTGGCACTTTCCCCTTCAGCCCCGCCCCCAGACAGCAGCCGGAGCAGCCACGCAGAGAACGAGCCGGACTGCGTGCTCGCGCCCGTGTAACGTGGGCGTGGCCTGCGCGGGCCGCCGGCGCGGAGAACGCGCTTCCGGAGAGGACTTCCGGGTCCTTGGTCTCTTCTTCCTACTGCGGTGTGTCTGCCGCAGCGGGGCCTCTGCGGTTCGTCACCTTGACGTGCTCCTCCCTTTTTGCTCGCGTTTATGATTCAGGGCTTCAGCTCGGTGTCGTAGGCCTTCTGCTCTCCGCCCGCTCTCCGGCCACCGCGGAGCCGGGCTAAGTTGGGTGTTCCCCTTGCTCCTGAGCGCTTCCGTAGCCCCGGGAAGGCAGATGGAGAGCGTGGGTCCTAACCCTGACTTCTTCCCGAGCTCCCCGTCTGAGGGCGCGGCCTTGGCATGAAAGCCTTTGTCGAGAGCCTTTTAAAATTTTTTTTATGGAGGTCCTGGAGAAAGAAGGGTGTTACTCATCATGCTCCCTCTTCTCCATTCAGTCTCTTTTTCTTTGTTATTTCTCACAACACGAAATGTCTCCTTGGTTCTGTAACGAAACTATCCAAGTGACTTGCTGAGGGGGGATGAGTATTAGTCTAATTATTAAAGATTAATCTGCTTCCTTTGGAACTTCATTTTGGGCTTCAAGGCTAACCCACCGATGCGGTAGGAACATTGGTGGAGTTTGAACACAGCCAGCCCACACGCCACCCTCTGCCTCCTGAATCACTGGCCCAGTAAGTTGTGAGGAGGACTTTGGCTTCTCAGTGCGTGAGGCACCGCTTCTTGGGCAGTGGTCTATGGGAATTGGATTCCTCCTCTCGGCCATGTGCCCCCCCCCCACCTTTTATTGAATTTATTGAGGTGAAAATTATATAGGTTGTAGGGGCACAATTCCCCAAAACATTGTCTGTACACTGTATTGTGTGGCCACCCCCCCAAGTCAGGTGACACTGGGTTAGTTTGAAGAATCATGTTGGTTAAGTCACATTTTAACTTTTCATAGGCAACTGGATCCATTTTGGGGTGTATGTTTCAAGCACCTCTGAAAGTAGCAGGGGCCTCCCCCCCTCCCCGCTGAGGGATAAGTGTATTAAATATCCCTGATTCTTTTAATTATTGTGCTTCATAGAAAGGTGCAACACTTTGCAAATGGTTAAACACAGAAGGTTGCATTTTACTCCTTTTAGGTAAAAGTAATAAGCAGACCTCTCTTTCAAATCCATGGACAGGCTGTATATAACAGGTTCAATCTCTCTTAATTACTTTTTGTTGAGTGCTGAATAGTTTACAAGTTGCTGTCTCCAGTGAGACAGGAATGACAGGACGTAGTGGAAGATGAAGCAATTGACTTAAAACAGTTTACAAACAGGGAGGGCTAATGGAAACAGGGCTGCTTTGGCTTGGGATGTACAGTGAATGGATGCCCAGTTTTGTCCTTTCAGGCCTAAGTAAGGATCCACATACAGGGTTTTTCTTTCTGATCGGAAGGTAAGGTGACCATTTATTTTTTTCAGGACTTTACTGGAATATTGTTTGGGAAAGTATCATGGAAGTTCTGCGCCCACAACTGATAAGGATTGGTGGACGGATTTATAGGAAGAATCCTATTCAAGAACAGACTTACCAACATGAAGAAGAGGATGAGGACTTCTATCAAGGTAACCCTAGTTGCTCTTTGGTCAGATCAGAAGTAAAATGTTCTCTGTGTTGTAGAAGCGGTTCTTTGTTTTGTTTCAGTATGCTGCTTTGTTGTGCTGAAATTTGGGATGATTGGCTTCTCATAGCCCCGTTTGTGTTGGTGTGGAAGGGGACTGATGTGTTTGCGTGTAATGGGGAATCTCAGTGGCAGTTCAGAATCTAGTTACATTTCCTCTTTGTACAGAGGCTTAAATGTAATAAGGGGCATTTTTAGTTAAGTATTAAGATTAGGCATTAATATTCTGTAACAAAAGTAACTTCCTTTATCTGTAAAGTTGTAAAGTTATATATATATGTATATATATATATGAATAGATGTATTTTTTCCAGTGCCCAATAATGTTAGCTGTTATTATTGTTGTTATTTTTCTCTTCCTTGCAGACATATACAAGCAGTTCCAAATACACAACTTTTATTATGATGTAGGGATAATTTTAAGAGATAAACAGTCATTTGGTCAGGCTAATTAACTTGTGCTTGGGTTAAATGCATAAATTGGCAGGGCCTTTGAGGTTCTCTGCTTTCTTTTCATTTTGCTTTATAAGCTTTTTCATTGGACCCTAAATCTTGGATGTTAGTTTCTTCCCTGATGCTCCCCATGATTTCCCTTCAGCCTTGGAGCTTTTGGGCTCCTTTATTTCATTTTGTCTCTGTGTATGGAGTAAGTTCTCACAGTATTCCTCCAACTTTACTCACTGGAAGAATTTTATGTCCTAAAACTAAAAACAACTGAGTTGTACATTTTTAAGAGGATGAATTTATCTTATGTGAATTACATCTCCTTAAAAAACAGTAAAACTTAAAATATATAAATATATATTTTTATTTCAGTGAGGAAGGGAGAGGGAGAGAGAGCTAGAAACATCAATAATGAGAAAGAATCATTGTTTGGCTGCCTCCTGCAGGTCCCCTACTAGGGATTGAGCCCGCACCCTGGGTCTATGTCCTAACATGGAATCAAACCCCCTGACCTCCTGGTTCGTAGGTCGATGCTCAGCCACTGAACCACGTTGGTGGGGCAGTAAAACTTAAAAAAATATATATATATTTTTATTGATTTCAGAGAGAAAGGGAGAGGGAGTGAAAGATAGAAACATCAATGATAAGAGAGAATCATTCATCGGCTGCCTCCTGCACATCCCCCACTGGGGATCAATTCTGAGCATGTGCTCTTGGAATTGAACCTGGGACCTTCCAGTCCCCAGTCCAACGCTGTATCCACTGAACCAAACCAGCTAGGGCAGTGGTTGGCAAACTCAGTCCGTAGAGTGGCAAACTGCGGCTTGCTGAGCTAGCTAGGGCAAAACATTTTTATTAAGTTTTAGCTTTCTGGGAGAAAACAGTTGGGAGAAACAGTGGTATGTACTTACTAATTTTCCAAGGTTCCAAAATTGGAAGATTTGAAATAGGTGTTTTTTATTTTTTATTTTTCTTCTAAGAGGAGGTCACAAGGACTGTCAGAGCAGTGCTCTGCAATGTAAAGTGTTGGGCTATTGTGTGTGCATGTGTGTTGCTTTTTTTAAACCTTGAGAGTGGTGTCAGCTCGGGAGGAAGACTATTGTCCAAAGAGCAGCAGCTCTGTGCAAGATTTTATGGTTTCTGTGCAGGCTTCATGGAGTGTGCAGAAGAACCCTGTGATGGCTACGAGGTGGTGCAGACCCAGCAAGGTTTCCAGTGTACCGTGAAGGCCCCCAGCCTGCTCTACAAGTGAGTGAGGTCCTGGCAGCTTCATGAGGAGGCTTTTCCAGGAAACTCAGCATCAACCTGACTCTTTTCTCTCTTCCACACTTAATTGCAAGCTTGATTACTAATGACAAAATAGTTTAGGGTTTTATGTCCTAGAATTTCTTTTTTACGATAATTTTTTATTTTTCAATTACAGTTGACATATAATATTAGTTTTAGTTGTACACCCCAGTGATTAGCCATTATACAACTTACTAAGTGATCATCCCAATAAATCTCATACCCATCTGATACCATACCTGTTTATTAGAATACTAGTGGCCCGGTGCATGGAATCCTGCACATTGAAAGGAATTAATTAAAAGAAAGATTTGTGTGGTAATTATATCACTGCAAAATATTACATGTCAAAATAGTATATATAGTATCTCTCTATATAAAAGCCTATGGGACCATCCTACTGTTTTGACTCTCTGACTAGTAGCTATGATGTGTAATGACCACCAGGGGGCAGACACTCAATGCAGGAGCTGATGAGCTGCGGTGACTTGGTAGCTGCGGTTCGTGGGTGACACACCTGGAACTAGAGAGGAGGGAGCTCAGTTATGGGGAACATTACCCGAGAACTGGCCTCTCACAATCTGGGACCCCTTGGGGGCTGTTGGAGAGCCGGTTTCGGCCCAGTCCCCACAGGCCAGGCTGAGGGACCCCATCTGTGCACGAATCCATGTACTGGGCCTCTAGTAGAATTATAAAATTAAAATACAAAATATTTTAATATTGCTATTCACCATACTTTCTCTATAATAGAAGTATCAGAGATAAAAGAAAATTAGTAAAATGTATATGAAAATAATATATAAATTGGTTATGAATAAACAATAACATGATGTAAAAACAAAGACATAATATAAAGAGGTATGGGCATATTGAGGGCAGGGCAAACTGTTAGCCAGGTTGATGGTGTCTATTTGCCAGCTCTGTGGGGAGGGACATCTCAGAAAAGGAACAATGGACTCTGCCCTTCTGTCTGGCAGAAAGCTGCTCCTCTAGCTCTTGCCTTGATATCAGACAATTCAGTCCTCATAGTATTTTTTGAGCTGCTGCCCCAGTGCTTGAGCTCAGGAGTAAGTGCAATTAAGTCCATGTGTAAGCCCTTTAAGGGGAACACCTGAGACTACAGCAGCCCTCTGACTTGCTCATCCCTAATCCCCACTGATTTTAGAGCCAGTAGGTATAGGGACTTCTCTTCCCATCACTGGAACTCTGGGCTGGGGAGCCTGGTGTGGAGCTAGGACCCCTTGTTTTTTTAGGGGGAACCTCTGCAGCTGAGTTATCCCTCCCAATTAGCTGCCACTGAAACAAGGAAGGGTTTAGGATAGAAGAAGCAATAGGAGAGAGCCTAGACAGGTCTGCTTTGGCTCTAGAAACAGAAATGAGCCTAGGGGGGTTGCTTTGGCTCACTGAGAAGTCAGAGAAGAGGGGGGCCTAAGAAACAGGTTTAGGGAGTTAACCTGGCATGAGCAGCTGCCGCCCATTGCTCCTGTCTTTTAGAGTTTAGGTCCCTTAGAGTTTAGGAGATTCATGCCTGTGGGGGACAGGAAAATTGTGGCCATGCTCCCAGCAAGGAGAATGCACTGACATTTTCTTCTAAGAAACATGACTTGAAAAAGTCGTGGCTCAGTTCCTAGTAAAATGAATCTAATGTGTTTTATTTAATGTGCATATCTGCTAAGGTGTGTAAAAATTCCTTAGATTTATGATTCCAACATCATCTTCGAATTCTATATATTTTAAGTACTGTACCAGATGATTTGTGTGTTAGATTAGATATTGATTCTGTTAAATTCAAATTAATAGACAATATTTACTAGGAAGGTTCCTTTTAATGAATCATTTCTGTAGGCTTGTTGGGATCAAGGAACAAATTACCTGGCCAAACTAATTTATAATCAAAGTGTAACGATGGATTAGATCAGTACTGTGGTTCTCATCCTCAGGTGCACATGAACATCACCTGGGGAGCTTTTGAAATCTTGATGTCTGGCTGCACCTCAGACCAATTAAATCAGAATCTGTGGAGCTAGACGCAGGTATCATTAGTTTTTTTTTAAAGAACTCCAGGTGATTTCACTGTGCAGTCAAGATTGAGAACCGTTCAATCTGGTAGGAATGTCCTCTTTTACATTTAATAAAGCAGTCATCCTTTCACCGTGTATGTGTGTGTATTATTGAAGTGAATGTCTTAGAGTTTCCATGTAAATCTCTTTTGAGTCTGCCTATATTTTAATTGGGGCCTGCCGTTATGGGCTTAATGAGGATAGCATGGACTGTCCTGAGCTAGGTGCCATTCACTGGGAAGCCCTTTTTATATATGATCCCATTTAATTTTTACATCCACCTTAGGATACTTAGATGTTATTCACTTCATTTTATAAGTGAAGACATAGTCTTAGAGTGGTTAAGTGACTTGCCCAAGGTTTGAGTCCAAATATTTTTATTTTAAAATATATTTTATTGATTTTTACAGAGAGGAAGGGAGAGGAATAGAGAGTTAAAAACATCGATGAGAGAGAAACATTGATCAGCTGCCTCCTGCACACCCCCTATTGGTGATGTGCCCGAAACCAAGGTACATGCCTTTGACCAGAATCAAACCTGGGACTCTTCAGTCCACAGTCCGATGTTATATTCACTGAGCCAAACCTGTTAGGTCGAGTCCAAGCATCTTTAACTTTCAAATACTTTCCTTTCTAAGGTGTGTAGACAATTAACACTTTGAGCCAGACACTTTTTATGATGGGCTTGTTCACTAACAACATGTTATCAAATAGAGGCCTGGTTGAAAGCACCCTTTACTGATAAGGCCTGTAAAGACAAACCCCTGACAGAGTTGATGTGATAGAATCTTTAGCCTAACACAGAGAAAAACCCTATGTAAATTGGGGAGTTTTAATCCCCTTCTAAACATCTTTTAATTTTAGAACTGGCTTGCTACCATAGATCTTAATGGAAATAATTGGGTTTGGTTAACCCATCTAAAAACAAATGTACACTCACACTTGTCAGAATGGCTATCATCAATATATCAATAAACTGCAAGTTTGGTGATTATGTGAAGAAAAGGGAACCCTTGCACACTGTTAGTGGGAATGCAAAATGGTGCAGCCACTATGGAAAACAGTATGTAGGTTTCTCAAAAAATTAAATATGGAACTGCCCTGTGACCAAGCATTTCCACTTCTGGGTATACTAGTATATCTGAAGATACCCAAAATGTTAATATGCACCCCTATGTTCATTGCAGTTTTATTTTCAACTCCTGGCCCAGTGCACGAATTCATGCACATTGAAAGGAAATTAATTAGAAGAAATATTTTAATATTGCTATTCGCCCTTTCTCTATATTAGAAGTGTCAATCAAATTCATGATGGACAATGACAGATTGAAACACAAATGTGCGATTGGCACGAGGGAGAGCTTAATATGTATCATGCATGGGTGAGTCAACTTAGCCTTTTATAGATAGAGAACACACTTGCTTATTTAGACCTGCTTTCTGATTTAGCTAAACTTTTTTCAGCTCAGTGAAGCAGCCCAACTTCTCTTTCAGATAATTGTCAGCAACATAGCAGTAAATATCAATAGGAAGCAGATTATTATTATAGATTACACAGGGAGAACAAAGGATAAAGTATTTACTGCAGCAGAGTTTAACTATATTCTGCATAGTGAGAAAACCTGAAATAATTTTCAAGGTCCACCATTTCTTCTTTTCAGTCGGGTCAAGTTTCTAAGGTTTCTAAATCTCTGTTTTCTGGTTAATGAAAGGAAAATATAATTCACCAAGTCTCCTATTTACCTACTCCAGGACTTCTGTGAGGATCAAATGAGATGAGGCAGGGGAAAATGCTTCACAGACATATGGTTTTTAAGTGTAAAATGTTTGTACCTGGCTATGAAGCAAGATTGTGTTCCTGGGCTGAAGAAACTCCAAGGAGGCTAGTTGCAAGGGAGAGGAAGCTGGGTGTTGCTATCTGATGTCATTACCTGGTGCCCACAGCCACTGTTTCCGGGCTGAGCTGGGCTGTGGGCTGCATTTTGTGCCATAGGGTCTTGGCAACGTGGGCTGCGATTTGGTGGGCTGTCGCTCCAGGGTGGTGGTCGGGCTTGTGTCTCACTTGGGGGAAGCCAAGTGTTGCTTTGTAGTGCCAGGTCCACACTGCTGTTTCTCTATGAATGTCCAGTGCATGTCACGGCAGCTCCTGTGATGAGCATCTGCCCCCTGGTGGTCAGTGTGCATCATAGCGACCAGTTGGATAGTTGGACACTTAGCATATTAGCCTTTTATATATGAAATTCATGCAAGGGCCTTGGCCCCTGCTGCCTCGGCCTCCGCCTGCCACCATGGTGGCTGGAAGGAAGGACGTATGGAAGGATGTCTGATCTAATTAGCATATTACGCTTTTATTATTATAGATAGCCAAGATATGGAAGCAACCCAAGTGCCCATCAATAGATAAGTGGATAAAAAAGCTGTGGAACATATATACAATGGAATATTACTCAGCTATAAAAAGGACTTAAATCTTAACATTTTCAACAGCTTGGTTGGACCTAAAAGGGGATTCATGCTAAGTGTATTAAGTCAGAGAAAGACAAATACCATATGATTTCACTTATATGTGGAATTTAAAGCAGCGGTTGCCAACCTTTTGGATTTCACGGACCACTGCTTGGCAACTGCTGCTCCAAAGGTTTCCTTAAACCAGCGGTCACCAACCTTTTGGACCTCACGGACCACCAGTTGGTGAACACTGATCTAAAGAACAAAATAAAGGAAAAAAATAAAGAAACAGACTTATAGATACAGAGAACAAACTGATGGTTGCCACAGGGGAAGGGAGTTGGGGGGCTGGGTGAAAAGGTGAAGAGATTAAGAAGTACAAATTGATAGTTACAGAATAGTCATGAGGATGTAAAATACAGCATAGGCCAAAACGGGTTTGGCTCAGTGGATAGAGTGTCGGCCTGGGGACTGAGGGGTCCCAGGTTTGATTCCGGTCAAGGGCATGTATCTTGGTTGTGGGCACATCCCCAGTAGGATGCGTGCAGGAGGTGGCTGATTGATGTTTCTCATGGATGTTTCTAACCTTCTATCCCTCTCCCTTCCTCTCTGTAAAAAAATCAATTATGTGTGTGTGTGTGTGTGTGTGTGTGTGTGTATATATATATATATATATATATATATATATGTATATACATATATAGTACAGCATAGGAAATATAGTCAATGATATTGTATTAACTATGTGTGGTGTCAGGTGGGTTCTTGAAATATCGGGATCACTTTGTAAAGTATATAATTGTCTAGCCACTATGCTGCACACCTGAAACAAATATAAAATAATATGGAAAAAAATTAAAGCAAATGAACAGTTTTAGACATAGTCACCAATACTACTGGGTACTGTATTGAAATCATAGAAGCCAAAATACTGTTGATGATGGGTGAGTTTTTCTTCTTAACTTTATTCAGCATAGTCCAGTGATGGTCTCTTAATGCTTTATAGATACTGAAACTTCTCTCCTGGGATCTAGTAGTCTCATTCACTGTAACAAATCTAATTATTATGGGTTCTAGAAGATAACTTTGGAATGCCAGAATTATTTATACTAGGAATGCTAGGCAAGTAATGTAAATGAATCAATAGATAATCAGGTGGAGTAGGTGAAAGATAGTAGGTAGTGATGAGATCCATTTTTAGGGATGAGAATAGGCTTCAGTGTGTTGTCATATCTTCTAACTTACTTACCTATATAACTTGGAAATCTAAATTTAGGTGAAATTTCCAAAATTTTAGGTAAAATCTCCCAAAGAAAACATGTCTATGTGAATTCAGCCTCCTGAAGTTTACCTGTTGATCCTCTTGCTTTTGAATCTATCCTGAATGGTGGATGCTGCTCTTTGCTAAGCTCTTTATCCTTATTTAATTAATGAAGAACAATTCCCTTAGGATGAATTCATAATGTAGTTACTAGTAATATATACTCTAAGGGGACAAACTGTGGTCCCATTGGTTGCTGGAGTTGCTTTTGATACTCTGTCAGCTTTCCTTTCAGTCAAGTGCAGACTTGGATTTTAATGTAATTTTGAGAAGCAAACAGATGTTAGACATAGTTATTATTCTTTTACATTGAATTTGGCTGTAGGACATCCTTTTGTCAATGAGTGTAATGCTGTATGGTCTGTAGAGCTACATGATTGTGCCAGGCCAGTGTGGTCAGTGGTTGAGCATCACCCCGTGAATTAAGATGTTATCAGTTTGATTCCTGTCAGGTCACGGGCGCGGGTTATGGGCTCGATCACTAGTAGGGGGTGTGCAGGAAGCAGCCAATCAATGTTTCTCTCTCACCAATGTTTCTCTCTCTCCCTTTCCCCTTATCTCTTTCTAAAATTAAAACAAAACAAAAAAACACCCACAAAAATAAAATTATATAGCTTGTAAGTTCCTCTACATTTATTGAGCTTTTACTGAAGCACTTTTCAGTAACGGGGTATCTCTGGCAACTTAAACATGATGGAATTCCTTATTTTGGCACATTTTTGCCCAACCTCCTGCCAGTAATTAATTTTTTCTTTATATTACAGGCATATAGTTGGAAAGAGGGGGGACACTAAGAAGAAACTAGAGGTGGAGACCAAAACTTCTATTAGTATTCCTAAACATGGACAAGAAGGAGAAATTGGTGAGACCCAATGCAAAATGTTATGTTTGCAATCATTTTTGTGTGTGTACGGCATAATGTAACCCAACTGAGGTGTTTAGTGACTGTATTCTTTATGAGGTTCTGTAGCTATTGGCCTTTTTGTGATATATCAGTCTCAATCTAACAAATGGGGAAAGGTGTAATTATACAATCTTATTTTGATTGAATACCTGGGCCTTCATTTTATACTTTATCAGACACTGATGGGATAAAGCTTCCGGATTTCATTGTGATTTGATTTATTTTATGCTTTAGTAGCTTGAAGTGGAGTGTGTGAATTGTTTCAAGTTAGAATTAGAGAAAACCAATGAGATCTGCAAATTTGAAATAAAATCCAGCCCTTTCCATAAGTGTTTGCTTGTTTTTACCTTGCTTTATAGACTCTGAGTAGTGATTAAAATGCCAGCCTGATTCAAATAACTGCTCAAGTGAGAAAAAATAGTTTGGTAATATAAAACAGGTCAGGCCAAAACCAGTTTGGCTCAGTGAATAGAGCGTCGGCCTGCGGACTCAAAGGTCCCAGGTTGGATTCCGGTCAAGGGCATGTACCTTGGTTTTGGGCACATCCCCAGTAGGGGGCGTGCAGGAGATGGCTGGTCAATGTTTCTCTCTCATCGATGTTTCTGACTCTCTATCCCTCTCCTTTCCTCTCTGTAAAAAAAAAAAATCAGTAAAATATATTAAAAAAAAAAAAAGTCAGAAAATGTCTGTACCAGTGTGAACCAAGGGTAACAGCTTTGAGTGAGGGGCAGTGTGGGGACAAATTTTTAAAAAATTCATCCTAAAACTATAGAACTTCAAAAAAACCAGTTAAGTTCAGCAACCTTCAATAATCTATTTTCCATAAACACCTACAGATTGTATTGTTTTAGGAGAAAAAAATTCAAGTACTCTTCTTATTTTGGGCTGCATAAGAATAATCACTGTGACAGGTACGTAACAGCTGACTGTAAAGCAGTGCTGTTCAAAAGAACTTTCCGTGATGATGATATACGCTATGTCTGTACTGTCCAGCACAGGAGCCACTGGCCACATGTACTTAAAATGAGGCTAGTGTGACTGAGGAACTGAATTTGTAATTCTATTTAATTCTAAACCTCTAGTTTAACTAGCTGCATGTGGATTCCTGTATTGGACAGCGCAGTACTAGAGTTTTCCCTAGCATCTTGTAACATCAGTAAATTCCAGCCTAAGAACTTTAACGGCCTTTATTAAAGACTTTTAAAAAATAAATACACAGTTCATTAGAATTACAATTCTAATTGAAGCCGTGGCTGGTTTTGTTTAGTGTTTAGGGCAACTGAAGGGTTGAGGGTTTGATTTCCAGTCAAGGGCTTATACCTGGGTTGCAGGTTCAAGTCCTGGTCCTGGTCAGGGCTTGTGTGGGAAGCAGCCAATCCATGTGTTTCTTTCACATAGGAGTTTCTTTCTCTCTCCTCAGCCCTCCTTCCCTTCCACTCTCTCTAAAAATCTCAATGGAAAAAATACCCTTGGTGAGGGTTAACAATAACAACAAATAAAAAAAAACCCACAAAGAAACACTTGAGTCTTACCTTAAGCTTTAAAGTTCAAGTTACAAATATTGAAATATTTTATAATTGCATTTAAGCTTATTTATCTACCTTCACCCTCCCCCTCCCCCCCTTAATTTTGTAATTACTGTATGCTTTAAACATGAAAGTTTGCAGAAATTATATACTGGTATAAAGGGAAATCTTTTGTAATAGGAACTCCAGACCTAATTGCCATTGACAGTTGAATATGTTCCCCATTTTTGCTATTCATATGGTAATATATAAATAATTTTTATTTTAAAAGTATATATTTATATTGATTTCAGAGAGGAAGGGAGAGGGGGAGAGAGAGAGAAACATCAATGATGAGAGAGAATCATTGATTGACTGCCTCCTGCATGCCCCTTAGTGTTGATCGAACCTGCAACCCAGGCATGTGACCTTGACTGGAATCAAACCTGGGACCCTCTGGTCCACAGGCTGACGTTCTATCCACTGAGCCAAACTGGCTAGGCTGGGTTTTTATCTAGGTGTGGGAATTGCTGAGTCATATGGTAATTCCTTTTTAACTTTAAAAAATATACCTATTTTTATTGATTTCAGGGAGGAAAAGAGAAAGAAATATCAAAGATGAGAGAGAATCATTCATCAGCTGCTGCCTGCATGCTCCCTACTGGTTGGGATCAAGCCCACAACCCAGGCATGAGCCCTGATTGGGAATTGAAGTGTGGCCACCTGATTCATATGTCAAAGCTCAACTGCTGAGCCTACACTGCCAGGCCCTTTTTAACTTTTTAAGGAACTGCCAGACTTTTTTATAGCAGCTGCACCATTTTACATTTCTACCAACTAAGTATGAGGTTTTGCTTTGTAGCTTTTGCTTTGTAGCTCCTTTTTCTAGTTCATCAGCTGGTCTTTAAGGATTTTTTGTTTTAAGACTTCATCTGCTTAGATTGAATTCACTTTAAGTTTCTTACTCTTGATTCTGTCCGCTGTTTAGAATTATGTACACATTCAGCAGCTCCCCACATATGACAGTATCAGGAGGTCGCCTATCTTACAAGCATTTGATGGTCCTTGAGTAGTTTAGGCATTTGTTTATTTATTTATTTATTTATTTATTTATTAAATTAAATCTTTATTATTCAGATTATTACATTTGTTTCTCTTTTTCCCCTCCATAGCACCCCTCCACCCAGCTCCCACCCTTCCCTCTGCCCTTACCTCCCTCCCATTGTTCTCATCCATAGGTGTATGATTTTTGTTCAGTCTGTCCCTGTACACCCCTCACCCCTTTTCCCCTGAGAATGATTAGTCCACTCCCTTTCTGTGCTCCTGATTCTATTATATTCACCAGTTTATTCTGTTGATCAAATTTTTAATTCACTTAATTTTTAGATTCACTTGTTGATAGATATGTATTTGTTGTTCATAATTTTTTGGCTTTTACCTTTTTCTTCTTCCTCTTCTAAAAGAGTACCTTTCAGTATTTCATATAATACTGGTTTGGAGTTGATGAACTCCTTTAGCTTTTTCTTCTCTGTGAAGCTCTTTATCTGCCCTTCAATTCTGAATGAAAGCTTTGCTGGATAGATTATTCTTGGTTGTAGGTTCTTGCTATACATCACTTGGAATATTTCTTGCCACTCCTGTCTGGCCTGCATAGTTTCTGTTGAGAAATCAGCTGACAGTCGTATGGGTGCTCCCTTGCAGGTAATTAACTTTTTCTCTTGCTGCTTTTAATCTTGCTCTGTCTTTTGCTCTTGGTATTTTAATTATGATGTGTCTTGGTGTGGTCCTCTTTAGATTCCTTTTATATGGGGTTCTGTGTGCTTCCTGGACTTGTAAGTCTATTTCTTTTACCAGATGTGGGAAGTTTTCAGTCATTATTTCTTTAAATAGGTTTTCAGTATCTTGCTCTCTCTCTTCTTCTGGCACCCCCCACAATTCTGATGTTGGTACGCTTGAAGCTGTCCCAGAAGCTCCTTACATTATCTTCACATTTTTGGATTCTTTTTTCTTCTTGCTTTTCCAGTTGAATGTTTTCAAATTTTTGACTTGATTCTTGCCTTCCTCTAGTCTGCTGTTAGGACTCTGCATAATATTTTTTATTTCAGTCAGTGTCTCTAGTTGGTCCTTTTTCATCTCCTCTTGGGACTCGCTAAATTTATCCATCTTTTCTAGCATATTCTTGAAAAACCTTGTAAGTGTGGTTTTGAATGCTATATCCAGTCGTTTTTTTCCCCTCCATTTCTTTTGTTTGTGATCCCTTCCCTTGTCTCTGCATTTTCACTATGCTGGGAGAACTTCTGTGTTGGATTCAGCCTTATGATACCAGACTTGCAAAACTGAAGAAGCCTCTGTTGAGCTTGGGATGGGTGGAGTCTCAGGGCTTAAGGGACTGCCTTGCCTTCCAATAGGCCCCACCCTCCACGGCTCCTGAGTCTCACGTGACTGGGTAATTACTGGAGCGGTCCTTGTGCTTGCGCCCGCAGTGCCTCTAGACCGCTGCCTTTCCGGCTCTCCTGTGCTCCAGGACCACACGAGTCTAGGTCCCCAGGGTTTCGCCCAAAACAGGGGCTTAGTGGAGTCAGAAGTGGCACAGTTGGGAGGGTCTGTCTCCCACCCACTCGAGAAAGCCAGTGGCACAATCAGCAATCTGTCCTCTGCGCCACCAGACCTCTGATCTTTTGCGACTCCCCTAAATTTCCGTGCACCTCTCCCTTTTCACAGTCCAAACTCCCCCCGTATGAGTTTCGGCTGGATCTGGGGTTTAGTGTCGTAAGATAAGGGGTTCAATGCCATTGGGAGTCTCCGTTTCCCTCCTGCCAGAGAAAGCCAGCCAGGTACTCTGGCACCTGCGCTCTCAGCACGCGCGTCTCCGTACCTCAGCTTTTTGCAGCTCCTCTGGATTTCTGTGAGCCCCTCTCTTTCCTTATAGCTGTAGAACTTGCACTCAGCCAGCATTCCTGTGGTTCTGGATGATGTCCGTTCTGTCTTTAGTTGTAGTTTTGAAATTGTTGTGCGAGGCAGCAGTGTAGGTGTTTACCTATGCCGCCATCTTGGATTCTCCTAATCATTTATTTTGTTTGTTTGCAGTAATCACTGGCCAGCATCGAAGTGGTGTAATTTCAGCCCGAACTCGGATTGATGTTCTTTTGCTCACTTTTAGAAGAAAGCAGCCCTTCACTCACTTTCTTTCCTTTTTCCTCAATGAAGTTGAAGTTCAGGAACGATTCCTGAAGTTCCAGGAGGCAGTACTAGAGAAGTGCTCCATGGTAAGTAGCAAACTAAACAAATCAAAAAGTATAAAACAAAAATGAAGAGTATAAAAATGGTTCATAATTGAAACAGTAGATACAAATTTCTTCTACCAAAAAGGTAATCATTTCTGATGGTTCCTTTTAATTCTAAGCTGAAAACAAAACAAAACTGTAGACATAACAGCACCTAAGTGTCTATATATTATTGAAATATTAAAAAAAAATTTTAAGACACAAAAGGATCATCTTAATATACATACTATCCTGCACCTTGTGGAATGCAATGTTAACGAGATGTCATTATCTGTAGATTTCCACCTCTGACAGTCATGGATTAGGTGGGGTTAATAACAAAAAAAATAATTTTGACATGGAATTTGTATACTTACACTAGAGGCCTGGTGCACAAATTCATGCACAGGTGGGGTCCCTTGGGGTGGCCTGTGGAGATTGGGCCCCCAGCTCATGCCCCCAGCCTTGCAGCCCTGCCTAGCACCCTGCTGTAACTTGGCACCACCCTCTCATCTGCTCCACGATCCTACCTGTAGGGCAATCAGATGGGGCCAGAGCCCCCTGCTGCTGCCGCTGGTCATTGTCTGCAGGACAGTTGAGGCTGGCTCTCCCCCCGGTCCTCCCCCCCGCCCCCGGCCCAACTCCCTCAGCACCTCGTAGTTGGGCAGTAGCCCTGCCTCCTGCCACTGGTGCAGGGCGATCAGGCCCCTGCTTGCACCTACCTTGGCCAGGTGCTGCCTGCTCACCTATTCCACCATCCTGCTCTTGTAGGGACCCATCAGGGCCAGCAGTGCCTCCACTGCTGCCCGCTGCCAGTGCTGTAGCAAGTGGTCGATCTCCTGGTCTCCCGGTTGAACTCCTGGTTGAACCACTGCCCAAGGAGACAATTTGCATATTAAGCTTTTATTATATAGGACTAGAGGCCTGATGCACTAAATTTGTTCATGGGTGTGTGTGTGTGTCCTTCTCCCATCTTGACCCCTTGAGGGATATCTGACTTCCCGTTTACGCCCAATCTCAGTAGAATCGGGCCTAAACAGGAAGTCAGACATCCCTCTCACAATCCAGGACTGCTGGCTCCCAACTGCTCACCTGCCTGCCTTCCTGATTGCCCCTAACCGCTTTTGCCTGCCAGCCTGATCACCCTCTAACCACTCCCCTGCCAGCCTGATTGATGCCTAACTGTCCTCCCCTGCAGGCCTGGTCCCCTCTAACTGCCCTCTCTTGCAGTCCTGGTCCCCCCCTCTGCACCCCCCCCCAACTGTTTTCCCTTGCAGGCCTGGGTCCCTCCCAACTGCCCTTCTCTGTAGGCCCAGTTGCCCGCAACTTCCCTCCTCTGCTGGCCTGGTCACCCCTAACTGCCCTCCCCTTTAGGCTTGATTGCCCCCAACTGCCCTCCCTTGCAGGCCTGATTCCTCCCAACTGCCCTCCCCTGCTGGCCTGATTGCCCACAACTGTCCTTCCTTGCAGACCTGGTCCCTCCCAACTGCCCTCCCCTGCTGGCCATCTTGTGTCCACATGGGGGCCATCTAGTGTCCACATGGGGGCAGCCCTCTTGTGAGTTGGAGTGATGGTCAATTTACACATTACTCTTTTATTAGATAGGATAGAGGCCTGGTGCACAGGTGGGGGCTGGCTGGTTTTCCCTGAAGGGTGTCCCGGGAAGGGTGGGGGTTCCCTTGGGGCATGGGGTGGCCAGGGCAAAGGGCCTGTGGTGGTTTTCAGGCCAGCCATGCCCCCTGGCAACCCAAGCAGAGGCCCTTCTGTCTGGGATTTATTTATCTTCTATAATTGAAACTTTATAGCCTTGAGCGGAGGCCAGGGTGGGCAGAAGGCTTGGCTTCCTCCATCGCTGGGGAAACCCAACCTCCTGCTTGCTCCGTGGTCACAGCCATTTTTTATTGGGATTTATTTATCTCCTATAATTGAAACATAGCCTTGAGTTGAGTCCAGGGCCGGCCAGGGTGTACAGGGAGCTTGGCTTACTCCATTGTTTGGTTCTTGCGTTCCTCTAGTCTGCTATTAGGTCTCTGTATAATATTTTTTATTTCAGTCAGTGTATGCTTAATTTCTAGTTGGTCCTTTTTTATTTCCTCTTGGGTCTCATTAAATTTATCCATTTTTTTCTAGGAAATACTTTAAAAAACCTTATAACCATGGTTTTGAACTCTATATCCAGTTGTTTGTTTTCCTCCATTTCTTTTGTTTGTGATCTGTTTCTTTGTCTCCACAATTTTGCTGCTTCCCTGACTTGGTAGAGTAGTTTTGTGTGCTAGTGTCCTATATGGCCCAGTAGCTCCGTCTCTCCAGTTACCTGAGGTGGACTCTCTTGGTGCACCCCTTTGTAAACTGTGTGTACAGCCTTGTTGTGGTTAAGTCTTGATTGTTGTTGGTATCACTGGGGGGAATTGGCCTCCAAGCCAATTGGTTGTGAGGATCAACTGTGTCTATGCTGGGAGAACTTCTGTGCTGGAGTCAGCCTTCTGATACAAGACTTGAAAAACTGCAAAAGCTTCTGTGCTTAGCTTGGATGGGGCGGAGTCTCAGGGCTGAGCAGACAGCCTTGGCTTCCCGTCAGCCCTGCCCTACGCCACCCCTAGGTCTCAGTGTCCCTGGGTAATCACTGCAGCCTCTCTGCACTCGTGCTCGCACTTGCACACTCGCGCTGGCATGCCTCCAGACTTCTGCCTTCCCAGCTCCCCTGAGTTTCTGTGTGCTTTGGGGACCCGTATGAATCTGGGTTCCCAGGGTCTCGCCTGAAACTTAGGTTTAGTGCAGTCGGAATGGGGCTCAATGCAGTAGGAAGTTTCTGTTTCCCTCCTGCTAGAGCAGTGGTTCTCAACCTTTCTAATGCTGACCCTTTAATACAGTTCCTCATGTTGTGGTGACCCCCAACCATAAAATTATTTTTGTTGCTACTTCATAACTGTAATTTTGCAACTGTTATGAATCTTATCTGTGTTTTCCAATGGTCTTAGGTGACCCCTATGAAATTGTTGTTCAACCCTCAAAGGGGTCGCGACCCATAGGTTGAGAACCGCTGTGCTAGAGGAAGCCAGCCAGGCCCTTCCCTGCCCGTCCTCTCCATGTGCTAGTCTCTGTACCTCAGCTTTTTGCAGTTCCTCTGGGTTTCTGTGAGCCCCTCTCTTTCCTTCTAGTGGTAGAATTTCTACTCAGCCAGCTTTCCTGTGGTTCTGGATGATATCTGTTCTGTCTTTTAGTTGTAATTTTGAAATTGTTGTGCGAGGCAGCAGTTTAAGTGTTCACCTATACCGCCATCTTGGTTTCTCTGATTTTTTTTTTAACTGCTTATGGATCCCATTTTTTTTCTGCTTGCAAGTCTGATAATTTTTTATTGGATACTGAATACTGTGAATTTACTTTTTTGAGAGCAAATTTTGTGTTTTTTTTTTTCTCTTTAAAGAGTCTTGAACTTTATTCTGGAAAATAGTTACTTGTGGATTTGCATAATTCCAAAGTTTGTTTTTAAGTCTGTTAAGGACAGGTCTAGAGTATTTTTGTTAAAATTTTTTTGAAATTGATTTTTAGAGAGAAAGAGGAAGGATGGGTTGGTGGTGGGGACATCTGTGTGAGAGCAAAACATCAAGTAGGAGAATGAAACATCAAGTGGTTACTTTGGGCATATACTCTGACCGGAATTGGAATCCAACCTCTGGTGCCCAATCAACTGAACCACACCTACCAGGGCTAGAGTATTCTTTACTCTAGGGCTAATTTAGCTTCACTATTAAGGTGTGTCCCTCCTGGAATTTATGCAATACTCTTTGTATTTAAGAGTAGACTCTCTAGTCTGGCTGTTGGGAACTTGAGTATTTCCCTATTCTTTGAGCTTTGGGTATTATTTGGCTTACATTTTCCCAATAGTTATTTTTTATCTGTTCTTATGGATTTCATCTTATGCATGTGCAGATTATTTTTCAGCTACAATTTAGAGACCTAAGGCAGATTTCTAGAGCTCGTGTGTGTGTGTGTGTGTGTGTGTGTGTGTGTGTGTGTTTCATGTTAAAAGTTTTATTTAAAAAAAAAAACTAAATATTTTTTTTATTTTGCCTAAATAGCAGCATCTCCAAGTTCTTTCAATTGATATGCAATTGGTTAATCTGAATTTTTTTTTGCTTTCTTTGCCTTAGAGGGTTTTTTCTTTTCTTTTTTTCTCTTAATACTCATTTAGGTGGGGAAATCCCCTCCAATCCAGAGTGCCAGTCTAATAACAAAATTAGACCTTATCTGGAGCCTTTGTTTTTATGTAGCTTCCTCCCCTTCGGTGCTTAGCCATGTGAATGTCAAATGCTTTGGCATTTCTAAGTTTCAGTTTTTGTCACCTCAACTCACAGGACTCACTGGGCTCTTTTTGGGTTCCCCACTCTGTACTACTGTCTGGAAATGATCTCTATTCAAAAAACCAGGATGCAGCTCAGTTTGTTTGTTTCTCCATTCTAAGGGATTATAGTCTAGCACAGTCCAGTGTCTGAAAACATTTGTTTTATATATTTTATCTGGTTTTCTAATTGTTGATAGCAGGAGGGCAAGTCCTGTAGGAGTTAATTCTTTTTTTTTTTTTTAAATGTATTTTTAGTTATTTCAGAGAGGAAGGGAGAGAGAGAGGGAGAAGGAGAGGAAGAGGGAGGGAGGGAGGGAGGGAGAGAGAAACTTCAATGATGAGAGAATTATTGATTGGTTGTCTCCTGCATGCTTCCTACTAGGGATCAAGCCCGCAACCCGGGCATGTGCCCTTGACTGGAATTGAACCCGGGACCCTTCAGTCAGCAGGCTGATGCTCTATCCACTGAGCCAAACCGGCTAGGGCTAGAAGTTAATTCTTCATGGACAAAAGGAAAACATTCTCATACATTTAAAAATTGGTATATGATGAATACATCATAAAATTCCCATAATTAAAATACACAGTTCAGTGGCAAGACAGGTCTCTTATCTAGAGCCTTGGGGAAGAATTCACTTCCAAGTTCATTTTCAGTTCCTGTGGCTATAGGTCTGAAATCCCTGTTTCCTTTACATGTAACCCCTCTGGCTTCTGTTAAATCCTTCTTATCCTTTGAATCTCTGACTTCTGTCACCAGTTAGAGAAAACTCTGCTTTTTAAAGATCTTGTGTGTATAGATCAGGCTTACTGTGATAGTCTCCCTATCTTAAGGTCAGCTGTGCCATATAATCTTATATAATAAAAGCCTGATATGCTAAGTGTCCAATCATCTGGTCTCCATTCAACCAATCAAAGCATAATATGCTAATGATATGCTAAGGCCATTCAACTGCTCACTATGACCTGCACTGACCACCAGGGGGCAGGTAGTTGATCGGTCCACCAGTCGCTATGACATGCACTGACCACCAGGGGGCAGACTCTCTGACTGGTAGGTTAGCTTGCTGCTGGGGTCTGGCTAACGGAGAAAGTTTTCTACTCCCAGATCTTATACTGTCCTTCCCTCACTCTTTCTTGAACTTCTCTTTTCTTTCTTTAAAATAGTTGGCCTTTTTTCTCTATTTGGTAGCATTCTTTTTTTTTTTTTAATATATTTTATTGATTTTTTACAGAGAGGAGAGGAGAGGGATAGAGAGTTAGAAACATTGATGAGAGAGAAACATGAATCAGCTGCCTCCTGCACGCCCCCTACTGGGAATGTGCCCGAAACCAAGGTACATGCCCTTGACCAGAATCGAACCTGGGACCTTTCAGCCTGCAGGCTGACGCTCTATCCACTGAGCCAAACTGGTTTCAGCTATTTGGTAGCATTCTTGTCCTTGACCTCACCCTTGATGCTCCACAGAAATGTGAATTTATCTTTTAGGACAGCATTTCCTGAAATCACCTTCCTTTGTGCTGTTCAATTATATAAGAAATGTTGTTTGATTGCAGATATTATCACCATCATCCCTGGGCTTCCTCTCCCTAAGCTTGAGCATTTAATGTAGGGTTTAGCTGCTCAGAGGCATTGGGAAGGTATTTCTCATCTATGTGATCTGCAGATAAACTGCACCTTATTTTTTCACTGTCCTCTCTTTCATTAAGATTCAAAGATGTCTCACTGTCTGCAAGTTCAAGAAGTATATTAAAACCTTGTCTATCTCTCCATCATTCTATAGCTAGTAATGCTGCTATAATTCCATTTTATCTCACAGCAGGGTTCAGTAGAAAGTGCATCAGTAATGAAAAACAGTAATTCAAAGCTGTGTTTGGTGGAGCATTCTGAATGCTTCTAGATCTGTCTGAAGCTACAGGGGATTTCTTGGGCTGCCTGGAGAATCCAAATAGGTTATAGCTTCAGAAACTACATAGTTCTGCTGATATTATATGTGAAAGCTAACACTGCACAGAAATGGCTAATGGATCTGGGGTCTCCCCTCAATTAGGATTAGTTTTTTCTTCATTTAGTATTACTCACTGAAGAAGAAAATTTATTTATAAAAGCTTTAGTGTAGAATTTAGGATTCTTTATATGTAAGGGGAGTTTTGGGATTTATAATTGTCTTATGAATTACTTTAAAATGAAGATGAGAAAGTTGTCCTTGGTTATAAGAAAAGCTGTAAATTGAGTTCTGATGCTGGGTAGGATAGTAGGAAATGACAAGACATATATTGCAGCATTTGGATGCAGACAGTTGTGAACAAATGTTTATCTTTTATTCATTCACTGTTTACTAAATTTCTATCATTTACTAGGCTATGTATTATGCAATAACAATGGAATTTACCCTTATGGATCCTATGCTCTAGGGAGAAGTAGCGTTCTTACAGAAATAGTTATGGTCTGTGTGCTATTAGAGGGGAGAACAGTGGGTACCCAGAGGAGAAGGTCTGCAGTGGTCCGAAAAGGCTCCATAAAGAAGGTGACACTTGAAGAGAGTCCTGAAAGAGTTGCCAGGCTGGCAAAGAGCAGACGATCATTTTGGGCAGAGGAAATGGCACTTGCCAGGAATGCAAATGTTCAGTCCATTATGTTTAGGGGAGAGTGAGGAGTTTGTTAAGACTAAAACCTAGAAAGTAGGTAGGGTAAGGTAGGGAAGAGGTAGGAGTTAAGAGCAGAAAGGCAAATGGTATCCACCTAGTTGTGAATGGTCTTGTGAAGGTTGTGAAAGGTCTTGTGTGAGTTCTCAATTTTGAATGTATTCTATAAGTATTCAGGAATTCCGAAAGAGATTAAGTAGAAACTAATGAGATTAATTTAGCATTATAGAAAAATCCTCAAGGCAGTGTGGAGGATGGATTGAGAGTTAAGTAGTGAGATATTAGAGGCAGCTACCTGTTAGAGACTATTAATGGAGTCTTTTGGAAAAAAAGGCTAGGGTCTCTGGCATATTTAGGAGATGATATATTCCAGAGATGTTTGAGAGCTTTTCTCTATGGTGGGGATAATAATAGTACCCAACTTTAATGTTGCTACAAAGAGTAAATGAATTAATATGTAAGATGTTTAGAGCATAGCATGGCACTTAGCTAGTACTGTCTGTGTTAGCTGTTGTAATACCATTGATTACCATATAGGACAAGGGGGAGAGTGGCCTCAAGAAGAGGCGGAGGGTCTGGTTGGAATAGAGGTGTACCATTAACCTATCACTAATGTTTGAGTGAATAGTGCCTATCTTTGGAAATAAGTATAGATTGGTAGATGGACTGCTAACTAGTGCTTACAAGTAACTTATGGAGGAATAGTTAAGCTTTTAGAAAAGTAGGTTTAGTTATTCATTGTGCTCATCAAAGGCAAGAGGGATGCATCTTTTACTGAAGGGGAGATGCTCTTTGCCCATTTTTAATGGTAAGGATATGTAGACAATGCATTCTTTTTTCTGGTCAGTATAAAAATACTTTAAAAATATTTTTTTATTGATTTCAGAGGGGAAGAGAGAGATAGAAACATGAGAGAGAATCATTGATTGGCTGCCTCCTGCATACCCCCTACTTAGCTAGTACTGGAATTGACACTTAGCTAGTACTATCTGTGTTAGCTGTTCATACTGAAATTGAACCTGAGACCCTTCAGTCCCCAGGCCAACGCTATACCCACTGAGCCAAACTGGCTAAGGCAAAAAATACTTTTTTTCTTGTCATTTTAAAACCTGATGTTTGAATTTTTGTCCTTTGTTTTTAAGAACCTTTCTACTTTCATGTAATTATGTCTGTATAGAATTGATAAGCCAGAACAATCAAAACCCTGCTTTCTGAAGTTTATTCAACATAATAAGGTATTTTATTATTAACACTAATACAAGCTCAATCAAAGTCAGCTTTTGTGAACATTCTTAAAGAATAATAGAAGTGACTCATCAGAGCCTAGTTTCGCACTCCGGTGACTTAGATGGGAGAGCAAAGATGGTTTAGAGTGTTGCATAGTCATGTAAAAAGCTAGAAGAGGGAAAAGCCTATATTTATCCTATTCTACTATGTTCCAGAGGCTTCACATATATTTTATTTAATCCTCAGAACAGCTCTGAGAAGGAAATGTTGTCTGCTTTATAGATGATGAAATTGAATTTCAGAAAGATTGACTCACTTTGGGTTACACAGCTGATAGATGGCAGAATTAGAATTTGAACGTAGGCCTGTCTGGTTGCAAAGCCAATGCTTTTTTCACCAGTGTTCCTCATTTGAATAACTTTCCTATGTGATAAGGTTTATATTACCTGCCCAGCAATGATTTTATGGGATTTGGCCTTAAAAAAAGAAAGAAAATATAATGAGCATAGGGGAAGTCTTCTATGCTTATTTACTCTTTTTCTTTGCATCAAATATCAGGAAGTGAATTGTTGTATCCCACACAAATACCTATAGTTATTGAGAGGCATTGTGGGAGCATTTAAAAATTTATAGGACCCTTGACCTAGAGGTGAACTAGGCCATCTCCCTTATCTTACAGAGGAAGAAACTGAGGGTCAAGGGAAGTGAAATAGCTTGTCTACTAAATACAGCTGGTTTGTAACAGACTTGGAATTAGAACTCTAGACTCTATTCCAATTAAAGGCCTTTTACACCAGAATTACAAACTTTTGTTATGCCTTGAGTTCCTAAAAGATGATATCTGTGAATATAACTTGAGGATTAAATTTTTTTTTTTTTTTTTTTGTCTCTGGCTCTCTTAGCATGTACTGTCAAGGTAGAGTGCTATACATTATTTACATTCTGGGTAATATACATTTGGATCAGATTAATAGTGTTCTTTTTTAAAAAAATATATTTTATTGATTTTTTTACAGAGAGGAAGGGAGAAGGATAGAGAGTTAGAAACATCAATGAGAGAGAGACATTGATCAGCTGCCTCCTGCACACCCCCAATTGGGGATGTGCCTGCAACCAAGGTACATGCCCTTGACCGGAATCGAACCTGGGACCTTTCAGTCCGCAGGCCGGTGCTCTATCCACTGAGCCAAACCGGTTTCCGCAATAGTGTTCTTTTTTAAATTTCTTTTTTATTTATTTTTTGTTAATCCTCTTTCAAAGTTATATTTTTTTCCATTGATTTTTAGACAGAGTGGAAAGGAAAGGGGAGAGACAGAAAGAGAGAAACATTGATGTGAGATACATCAATTGGTTGTCTCCTGAAGCACTCCCAATGGAGTTGGGAGGTAGGGATTGAGCCTGCAAACAAGGTATGTGCTCTTGACTAGAAGTGAACCTGGGACCCTTCAATCCTAGGGCCAGTGCTCCAGCCACTAAGCAAAAACAGCCAGGGCCATAGTATTCCTTTCTTAACTCGTGTATTGGATCATGATCTTTGGTGTCTGAGTCTGAAGAGACCCTTCCCTTTTGTTCGCTGACAGCTCTGGCAGATGCACCTGCATTTTATTCCATTTGTGTGGAAAGGATGGTTGAATTTTAACCAGGCATTAAACAAGCAGAGAGAATGTTCCATGGTGTGCTAATCCATAGTTCTCTCTTACTGGCCTTTTTCCAAGCTTCACATTTTTGGATTTCATTGCACCTTGTTCTGTCCCATGGGAGCCTGAGTGCTGGATTAAAAATAAAATCAATGAAGGGCCAGTGAT
Source organism: Lasiurus cinereus (assembly GCA_011751065.1). Lineage (NCBI taxonomy): Eukaryota > Metazoa > Chordata > Mammalia > Chiroptera > Vespertilionidae > Lasiurus > Lasiurus cinereus. The sequence continues at coordinate 6,276,598 of JAAGEH010000367.1, forward strand.
AATGTGGTGATTGCTAGTGGTAAACACAAAGCTGCAGTTTTGTTTGTTTATCCCCCCAAATTTATTTATAATAATTATTATTTTCATGAAGCTGCAGTTTGAATGAGAGAGTTAAGGTTTTGCACCTGAGACTGTTAAGTTAGGACAGGATTTTGGACTCTGAACTGCACATACGCTTTCTATGAAGGTAGCTTTTGCATGCATTTTTTCCTTGGGGAAACCTTATTTAACAAATAAAGAAACTGAGGCTTACTGATGTGACATACCATAAAGAAACACTTTTTCCCCCCATCTAGATAAAACTGTCCCAGGGAACTCCTGTTACTTTACTCTTTGCTTCTCCTTGCCTGATGGGAGGTAACCACTATTAGAATTTTCAGGCACCATCCCTAACCAGTTTGGCTCAGTGGATAGAGCAGAGCATTGACCTACAGACTGAAGGGTACCAGGTTTGATTGTGGTCAAATGTACTTTGGTTGTGGCTCGATCCTCAGTAGGAGACGTGCTGTAGCCAGCTGGTCGATGTTTCTAACTCTCTATCCCTCTCCCTTCCTCTCTGTAAAATCAATCAATAAATAAAAATTAAAATTTTTTTCAGGCGCCAGCCTGGTTGGCTAATCTAATGGAGTAAAATAGTTCCAGCTCCAAGTAATGGTGAACTTGGAAGAAGGCCCATGTAACTAAGTCCCTGGAGTAAAAATTTGATGTGGGTCTTTATTCATTTCAATGAAGAATGTGGGTGGAAATATGATATATTCCAAGCAAAATAAATAAATAAAAATTGTGGCTCTAGGGATTTATGCCATTGTCTTGAAGATTGTTTGGTTCTGCATTAATTTTAGATAATTCAGTAAGAGAAAAGTTTTTTTTAGTAGATGGCATTTCTAGCCAGAAATAAGTCTACTCATGAGGACACATCAGACAGACCCCAAAAGCAGTTGCTATTTTTTTTTTAAATTTATTATTATTAAAGAAGTAGTCTATGTTTTTAAAAACAAAGTCAATGTCAAGAAAGACAAAGAAAGGCTGTGGAAATGTTCCAGATTCAAGGAAACTGCAGAGACTTGACAGCTAAATACAAAGCTTAATCCCAGACTGGATCCCATGTTAGAAGGGAAAAAATGCTGTGATTGATAAAATTAGGATGTGGATGGCAAATCATAGCTAAAAGTATCAATGTTATATCTATTGAAGATTAAATTATATGGCTGTTATTTTTAAAAACTATGGTTTCGTAGGAAATATATATTGAAGTATTAAGGGGTAAAGGGCCATAACATACACAGTGCAATTTAAAGTAGTCTAGAAAAAAAGGGAGAAAAAGAGAAAGAAAATTATAAAAAAAAATAGTGTAAAATTTTGACAGGCAAATATGAGTAAAGGATGCTATCTATATATAGTCTTACATCTTTTTTTTCTGAGTTTAAAATTAATGACTAATGATGTCGAACATCTTTTTACATGTATATACTAATATAGCCATTAGTATATTTTCTTTGGTGAAATGTCTATTCAAATCCTTTGCTTATTTTAAAATTGGATTGTAGCCCTGGCCAGGTAGCTCAGTTGAGTAGAGCAATATGCTAAGATTGCAGGTTCAATCCCCAGTCAGGGCACATATAAGAATCAACCAATGAAGGCATACATAGTGGAACAACAAATTGATATTCCTTTCTCTCTATAAAAATCAATAAATAAAATATTTTAAAAATTGGATTGAATTTTAAGAACTTTTATATGTTTATATTTATCAGATATATGATTTGCAAATATTTTTCTCCTACATATTTTTCTTTTTGGCTTGTTTTTTCGTTTTCTTAAAGGATGCTTTTGAAGTGCAAGTTGTTAATTTTGATCAAGTTCAGTTAATCATTTTTTCTTCTTTTATAGATTATGTTTTTGAAATACAGTATAGGAAAGGGTTTTATTAAAATCACTTTTCTGCCCTAGCCGGTTTTGCTCAATGGGTAGAATGTCTGCCTGCAAACTGAAGAGTCCCGGGTTCTATTCTGGTCAAGGGCATGTACCTCAGTGTGGGAGGCAAGGGCATGTACCTCCATGTATCTCTCTCACATTGATGTTTGTCTCTCTGTCTCTCCCATCCCTTCTACTCTCTCTAAAAATCAACGCAAAAATATCCTTAGGTGAGATTTGAAAAAAAACAAAACCCTTTTCTTTTTATAGAATTAAGAGATTTGCTTTATTTTCATGATTAGTTTAGTGATCAGACACATTTATTATGTGAACTTGTTAAAATGCATAGACTAATAAATACATAATAAAATAAAATGCATAAAGACTTGCCTCTGGGAGATGGTCACATTATTCCAGCCTCATCTGGGCAGCTGTTACTTAGAAAGGCAATATAATATTGATCAAAAGTGTAAGTTTGGGGGCCTGATTGCCTGGGTTTGAGTTTTAGCTTCATCTCTTCCTAGCAGTGGTACTTTGGGAAAGTGGTGTTATTTCTTTGTGCCTCATTTTCCTTATCTGTAAAATGTGGCTGATACTACTTCCCTCAGAGGGTGTTAGTTTATATAAAGTACATAGGAAATGCCTGGGACAGAGTAAGAGCTCAAAAACATATTAGCTCTTATTACTAGGGGAGCAGTTCTCAGCTGTGTAGGATGGCATGAAGTTGTCAGAATCATTTGAGGGGAGGCTTTTTCATACTTTCTAAAGTGACAGGTTCTGCCATAGGTTGGAGCAGCTGGGGTGATAAGCGTTGCACTTAACTTTCCTTGGCATTTAAAGCTGATTGTTTCTTAAAATCATGTTCATTAAGTGAGGCAATTTGGATTGATGTATAGAATCACAAACTCATCATCAGATGTGAAAATAACTCAACCTCCATTAACACTTAGAAAATAAATCATCTATTAAGTCCTGTTGCCAAGGCAAAAATTAAGCAGTCTGGCAAAACAAAAATATGATATAAGCTCTCTGTTTTTGGTGGTTTATTTGTCCAGTGTTCAGATTATGGGATAAGAATTTGGAATTTAAAGATAGAATTCCTGCTTTGCTCCTATTGGAGAAGATTTTCAACTTTTTTTCTTATTTTTTAAAAAAATGTATTTTATTGATTTTTTTTACAGAGAGGAAGGGGGAGGAATAGAGAGTTAGAAACATCTATGAGAGAGAAACATCGATCAGCTGCCTCCTGCATGTCCCCTACTGGGGATGTGCCTGCAACCAAGGTACATGCCCTTGACCAGAATCAAACCTGGGACCTTTCAGTCCACAGGCCGATGCTCTATCCTCTGAGCCAAACCGGTTTCGGCCTTTTTTCTTATTTTTATTTGCAGAAAAAGTGTAATGAAATTTGAGACCTATTTACATTCAAAAGGAATTCATAATTTGATATGGGGCTATATAAGAATATGTAATGAATTTTGCAACTTAATAGAAAGAAAATGGGCAAAGGATTTGAACAGATATTTTTCCAAAGGAGATGTGCAAATGTCCAACAAGGACATGAAAAGATGTTTAGCAGCATAGGTCAATAGGGAAATGCAAATCCAAACCTCTATGAGAAACAACTTCCCCACAAGCATGGCTATCATAAAATAAAAAAAGGAAAGTAATAAGTGTTGGCAAAGATGTTGAGAAATAGGAACCCTTGAACATTGCTGCTAAGAATGTAAAATGGTTCAGCTACTGTGGAAAACAGTTTGGTGGTTGCTCAAAAAGTTAAACATAGAGTAAAATTACCACATGATCCAGCAGTTCCACTCTTAGGTTTATACCCAGAGGAATTAAAAGCATATGTCACCGAAACCGGTTTGGCTCAGTGGATAGAGTGTCGGCCTGCGGACTGAAAGGTCCCAGGTTCGATTCTAGTTAAGGGCATGTACCTTGGTTGCGGGCATATCTCCACTGTGGGGCGTGCAGGAGGCAGCTGATTGATGTTTCTAGCTCTCCGTTCCTCTCTGTAAAAAATCAATAAAATATATATTTTTTAAAAGCATATGTTAACACAGAAACTTGTACATGAATAGAGCAGTATTATTTATAATGGCTAAAAAATTGAAGCAGCCTAAATGCCATGCCCATTAAGGGATGAGTGGATAAACAAATTGTGTTTTATACATATAATGGAATGTTATTCAGCCATAAAAAGGAGTGAAGCGTACCAATAATACATAATTCATCTCGAATGAACTCTGAAAATTTGGTAAGTGAAAGAAACCAGACAAAAAGCTTATATATTGTATGATTCTTTTTATATACTTTATCCAAAATAGCAAATTAGAGGTTACCAGAGTATGGGAAATGGGAATAATTATTTAACAAGTACCGAGTATTTTTATGGGGTAAGGAAAAAGTTTTGAAACTGAGGAGAGCTGGTTGTTACAAAACATTGTGAATATAGTTAATACCAATAAGTTGTGCACTTTACAATAGTTAATTGTATGTTGAGTGAATTTCACTTCAACTTAAAAACAGAGGGGCCCTGGCTGGTGGCTCAGTTGGTTGTAGAATCATCGCATACACAAAAGGTTGTGGGTTCAATCCCCAGTCAGGGTGCTTCAGGAGGCAACCAACTGATGTTTCTCTCACATTGGTGTTTCTCTCCTTCCTCTCTTTCTAAAGTCAATAAAAACATATCTTTGCATAAGGATAAAAAAAGATTGGAGCTAAGATAAAGCTCTATGATTCTGTATAGGGAAGTGCAATTAATACATGAAAAAAAGGGGTGTGGGGATATTAGTATATTTATGGGTATAATATCCTTTTTGCTTTTCAGAGACAGAAGTTTTAAAGTATAAGGAATGATGATGCCAGTAAAGGATCATCTTACTTGATGTGGCATCTCTGTGTCTGGATCTCTCTCCAAATTCATTTTTTTTACTGATTTTCTTGCTTGGGAGAATTTATTCTAAACACAAAGTTTACCTGGAAATACTGCCATGTCAGCAAAGTAGAGTGTTTTTTCTATTATAAAGAGTACTAGAGGACTGATGCATGAAATTCATGGAAAGGGCTCGGCCCTCACAGCTGTGATGGCTTGCCTCGGTCTTCACAGCCTTCATCAGCCTCTGCTTTGTCCTGGAGGTTGTCTGGAAGTATGTCTGGAAGGTCTTTCAGCTGTCTGGTCTAATTAGTATATTACACTTTTATTATTATAGATAATCTTTGGGGAAGACCGTAAGAGGCCTAGTTGTTCTGGAACTAACAAAGTTGATAAGGAGCAAGAGATATTTTTAGAGCCCATTTAGATGATACTCTGTTTTTCTTGGGCTTGCCATTCCATCAGGCTACTAGTTCCTGTTTTAAAAAAATATTTTTTTATCAAGATATAATTTATGTAACAAAATCACTTTAAAGTGAATGATTCCATTTACAATGTAGTGGCATTTAGTCCATTTACAATGTTATGCAACTACCAGCTCTATATCACTCCAAAACATTTTCACCATCCCAAAAGGAAATCCTATACCTATCAAGCACATCCTGTCAGCATGTGTTATTTTCCACTTTTTTTTTTATTGTAGCCAGACTAAAGGTTATTAAATGGTACCTCATTGCGGTTTTCATTTCTATTCCTCTAAATGACTGATGAAGTTGGACATCTTTATGTATTTACTAGAGGCCCAGTGCATGGAATTTGTGCACTGGTAGGGTCCCTAAGCAGCTACTGGCTACTGGCTGGGGTCTCTCTCCCTTCCTCTGGCATGCCCCACTCCCTGGTCTAACTCCTGGAAGAACTCCTGGTTGAGGAAACAATTTGCATACTATGCTTTTATTATATAAGATTGGTCATTTGTATTTCTTCTTTGGATAGGTATCTACTCAAGTTTGTTATCTATTTTTTTAAATATATTTTTAATTGATTTTTTACAGAGAGGAAGGGAGAGGGATAGAGAGTCAGAAACATCGATGAGAGAGAGACATTGATCAGCCGCCTCCTGCACACCCCCCACTGGGGATGCGCCCACAACCAAGATACATACCCCCGTCCAGAATCGAACCTGGGACCCTTCAGTCCACAGGCCGACGCTCTATCCACTGAGCCAAACTGGTCGCGGCTGTTATCTATTTTTTAAATTGGGTTCTTTATCTTTTAGTTGTTGAGTTATAAATGTTCTTTATATATTATGGACACTAGACATGATTTACAAATATTTCTCCCATTCTGTAGGTTATCTTCACTTTCTTCATAGTGTTCTTTGATATATAAAAGTTTGTAACTTTAATGAAGTCTAATTTACTTATTTTTCTTTTATTACTGTTGGTGTCATCTAAGAATCCATTGCCAAATCCAAGGTCATGAGATTTGCCCCTATTTTTCTTCTAAGAGTTTTATTGTTTTAGCTTTCATATTTATGCCATTGATACATTTTACTATATAATAAAGAGCTAATATGCTAATTAGACCAAACAGCAGAACGACCTTCTGGATGAAGCCAGGGCTGCAAGGGCCAGCTAAGGCAGCTGGGGCTGTGAGGGCCAGCCGAAGCTGCAAGGGGCTGCGAGGGCTGGCTGGGGCTACAAGGGGCAGCAAGGAGTAGCTGGAGCTGCAAGGGCTGGCCAGGGCTGCAAGGGCCAAGCCCCTTGCATGAATTTTATGCATTGGGCCTTAATATCTATACATATATATCCCCTGTTTCCCCGAAAATAAGACAATGTCTTATATTAATTTTTGCTCCCAAAGATGTGCTCGGTCTTATTTTCAGGGGATGTCTTATTTTTCCATGAAGAAGAATACGGTACACATTTATTGTTGAACAACAGAAAAAGGAAATTTATTACCTGTATACGGTATGGTAGTAGTTGTCATCACAAACCAGCTCACTGATTGGCCGCAGTGCAGCCAGAGCTGTTCAGGCAGTGCGAAGTCTCTTTAAATCAGAAGTCAGACACGTTATGGTAGCTTCAGGGGCCTTATATTCCAGGGATGCCTTATGTTCGGGGGAGGCCTTATTATCAGGGAGGTCTTATTTTCTGGGGGATGCCTTATATTACAGCAAGAAGCAAAACTGGAAGTAGGTCTTATTTTCGGAAGATGTCTTACTTTTGGGGAAACAGGGTATATAAAAGCCCAGTGACCAGAAAGGAGGAACTACCAGAATGACCAAAACAACCAGTCACTATGATGCACACTGCAGCAGCCAGCCATCCTGATTGGCCCACAACACCCCAATTGGAGGTGGGGCCAGCCAGTGAATCACCAGCGGCCCCTATCCCCTGCTGGCCCAGTCTGATGGGCCCCCATTGGGGCAGGCCGGTGGACTCCACCCATGCATGAATTCATGCATCAGGCCTCTAGTCTATATAATAAAGAGCCAAGGTTGTAACGACTGTTACGACCAAAGGCTCGACCAGACAGAAATCGGTGTTGGGTTGCCATGGTGACATAGCACTGACTGGGACCGCTGCCAGTGCCCTGACCTAGCACTAACTGCCTAGGGGATTGCAGATCAGGCCTGGAGAGAGGCCTGCAGAGAGAGAGGCAAGGTCTGATTCTTGCGGTAGCTGTTGATCAGAACTTGCCTCTCTCTCCTGGCCTGGCCAACAGCTGTGCCTCCATTTCTCTCCAGAACCTCCACAAATTCTGCTGATCAGCCCACCCCCCCTTTCTGATCAGGCCCTGTTGATAGGCCTAGAGATGCTGACTGGCATAGAAACTGATCAATCAAAGCCAAATCTGAGTGAATGTAAGGAGCCAATGGCTGCCTAGGAGGCAGAGCTTTTGACACTGACTGGCATAGAAACTGACAAATCAAAACCAAATCTGGGTGAATGTAAAGAGTCAATGGCTGCCTAGGAGGTGGAGCTTTTGATGCTGACTGGCATAGAAACTGACCAATCAGAATCAAACTGGCCGGCAGAGGAGGGCAGTTGGGGACGAGATCAAGCCAGCGGGGGAGGGCAGTTAAGGGTGACTAGGCAGGCACAGGCAGTTAGGGGTGATCAGGCCAGCAGGGGAGAGCAGTTAAGGGCGAGATCGGGCTGGCAGGGGAGGGCAGTTGGCGAGATCAGACCAGCACGGGAGGGTAGTTAGGGGCATTCAGGCAGGCAGGGGAGAGCAGTTGGGAATGAGATCAGGCCAGCAGGGGAGGGCAGTCAGGGGTGATCAGTCAGGCAGAGGCATTTGGGGGTGAGATCAGGCCAGGAGGGGAGGGCAGTTAGGGGCAATCGGGTAAGGAAGCAGGTGAGTGGTTAGGAGCCAGCAGTCCCGCATTGTGAGAGGGGTGTCCGACCACTGGTTTAGGCCTGACCCCTGTGGGATCGGGCTTAAACCAATGGTCAGACATCCCCTGAGGGGTCCCTGATGAGAGTGGGTGCAAGCTGGGCTGAGGGAATCCCCCCTCCATGAACAAATTTCATGCACCAGACGTGTGTGTGTGTGTGTGTGTGTGTGTGTGTGTGTGTGTGTGCCTAAGTGACTGTTTGACCAGTAGCTATGATGCACACTGATCATTAGGGTGCAGATGTTCAATGCATAGGCATGGAAACATGGAACAGACTGATGAATCTCAGAGGGAAGGGGGAGGGGGGAGGGAGGGAAGAGGTTAACCAAAGATCTTATATGCATACTAGAGGCTCGGTGCACAAGATTCGTGCATAGGGGGTGTGTGTCCCTCAGCCCAGCTTTGCACCTTCTCCAATCTGGGACCCTTCAAGGGATGTCTGACTGCTTGTTTAGGCCCAATCCTGGCTTAAAAGGGCAGTCAGACATCCCTCTCACAATCCAGGACTGCTAGCTCCCAACTGTTTGCCTGTCTGCCTTCCTGATTGCCCCCAACCACTTCTGCCTGCCAGCCTAATCACCCTCTAACCACTGCCTTGCCAGCCTGATTGATGCATAACTGTTTTCCTGCCAGCCTGTTTGCCCCTAACTGCCCTCTGCCCTGCAGGCCTGGTTTCCCCCTAACTGCCCTTCCCTGAAGGCTTGGTTGCCCCCAACTTTCCTCCTCTGCTGGCCTGGTTACCCCTAACTACCCTCCCCTGCAGGCTTGATCACCCCCAACTGCCCTCCCTTGCAGGCCTGGTCCCTGCCAACTGCCCTCCCTTGCAGGCCTGGTCCCTGCCAACTGCCCTCCCCTTGCTGGCCATCTTGGGTCCAAATGGGGGCAGCTATATTTGACCACATGGGGGAAGCCATCTTGTGTTTTGGAGTGATGGTCAATTTGCATATCACTCTTTTATTAGATAGGACTAGAGGCCCAGTAGTGTCCCTTGGCCTGGACTGCGGGGATCGGGCCCTATTTGTGCACCAGGCCTCTGACATTTCCCGAAGGGTCCTGGATTGTGAAAGGGCGCAGGCCAGGCCAAGGGACCCTTGAGAGGAGCCCCGATTGGCCCCCAACGAGTCTGTGCACTAGGACTCTAGTTTTGATACAATTTCTGTATGTAGTGTGGGGTAAGGATTTAACTTCATTCTCTTGCATATGGATAGTCAATTGTCCCAGTATCATTTGTTGAAGAAACTCTCCTTTCTCCATTAAATTGTCTTGGCATCTTGGTTAAAAATTAGTTAATTATATATAAATGTGTGGGTTTATGTCTGGACTCTAAAGTTTATTCCTACCACTTGCTTTTGTATGAGCTGAGTTTCTTGTTTTTTTCCCTTTTATAACAGGATCATGGAGTTGATAGCACCATTTTCCAGAATCCCAAAAAACTTCACCTAACTATTGGGATGTTGGTACTTTTAAGTGAGCAAGAGATCCAGCAGTCATGTGATATGCTAAAGCAGTGTAAAGAGGAATTCATTGAGTGAGTAATCCACAGGTGTGGCTTTTAGCGGCCACACACATTCCTTGGCTAGTGGTCCCCATCCTCCGTATTCAATACTAGCAGCGTTGTATCTCCCTGACCCTTTTCTGTTGTCACACCTTTCTGGCCACAGCAGGGAAAGGTTTCTGCTTCTGAGGACTCTCAAGATTTGATGGAGTCCAACCAGATAATCCAGGATAATCTCTCCATCTCAAACTCCATAACCGAAAGCACATCTGCCAAAGTTTCTTTGTCATATAAGATAGTGAATTTACAGATTCCAGATAGTAGGATGTGGGCATCTTTGGAGAGCCATTATTTTGCTTACCAAGCTAATTCAACACTATAACTTAATTCTCTAGGAAAGTCTTCATTGTATTTCAGAAATGCAGACTTTAATTTTTTTTTTAATACGGTAATTTTGTGTAAATCAGTGTAAGGATACCAAAAGACTAAGCAAATGTTTTGGCTCAGAGAAAACATTGCAGAGTTGTTATTCTTTTTACTGTAAAATTTTAATTTACACATATATCAACCCAAGGAACACAACCCTGCCACACCTTGATTTTAGCCCACTAAAACCCATATTGGCTTTATTTCAAAGAAGCATCTCTTCCCACCTTTCACTTTACTCTTTTTACTTAGGATTAATGAAGAACAAGGGAAATTTGAAAACTGATTCATTTGAGCCGGACCAGAGTGGCTTAGTTGGTTGAGCATTGAGGAAGTCAATTGATCCACCTCTCTCTCTCTCTCTCTCTCTCTCTCTCTCTCTCTCTCTCTCTCTC
>JAAGEH010000367.1:6287118-6389217 GCA_011751065.1 Lasiurus cinereus
TCTCTCTCTCTCTCTCTCTCTCTCTCTCTCTCTCTCTCTCTCTCTCTTCCCTCCCTCTCCTTCCTTTCCCCCCTTCACCTCCCTTGGATGAGGATTAAAAAGAAATAAAGAAAACTGACTCACTTGAATAGTTTTTAAAAATTTATTACAATATTGCCAAAGCCAATTTGGCTCAGTGGATAGAGCGTTGGCCTGGGGACTGGTCCTAGGTTCGATTCTGGTGAAGGGCATGTACTTTGGTTGCGGGCACATCCCCAGTGTGGGGCGTGCAGGGGCAGCTGATAGATGTTTCTCTCTCATCGATGTTTCTGGCTTTCTATCCCTCTTCCTTCCTCTCTGTAGAAAATCAATAAAATATATTAAAAAAAATTTATTACAATATTCAGGTCCCATACTATTGTATCATTGCTGTGTAGAAATGGATTATCTGATTCATTGGGTGAAACAAGGTAAAAAGATTTAAAAATTTTTTCTAGTTATGTTGTATATAAAACTATTTAATACAATGACTTAATTTGTAGGCCTCTTCTCCTTTTCCATTGTTTTAAAGACAAAATATTTCTTTTGAGTAAAATCATAAGCTGATTGGGTTTACAGTCTGTTTATTCTTTCCAAATCTCAAATAGCAAATAATACTTTTGTCTTCTTTACTCAGTAAGGAACATAACTGTCTTTTCTCAATTTACCTGAAACTCAGAATAATTTGTATTTAGGTAGTTATAATTTTCCTTACAAAAAAGGAAACTTTATGCTTTATCTTATAAAGCAGAGCAATTTTACCTGGTTTAAGAATGAGTTCTGATGACTTATACCCAGGTTACTTTTTGCTAAACAAAACTGAAAGCAGCTACATTTTCTTGGCTGCCATTGGAAGAATCCTGATAAAAATTTTTTAAGGTGGATAAAATATATGTTTAAAGAAGTTTTTTTTTTAACCTTATGAAAAATCACTTTACCATGTGTGAGAATGTAGCCATCTGCAATCTAGAGAATTCTCACCAAATCAGCAGAACCTTTATCTTGGCTTCCCAGCCTCCAGATCTGTGAGAATAAATGTCTGTTGTTTCAGCCACCAAGTGTCTGGTATTTTGATGACAGATTGAGCAGATTAAGATATTGCAGCAGCTGTGTTTTCCTCACTGAACCAATTTTTTACTTTTTGCCCGTTGTTCCTGATTATATTTCTGATTGAATTATATTCTGAATCTGATTGTCTCAGAATCCTGGAGTTTCCCTAAGACACCAAACACTCATTAAATAAACTTTCTTCTTAAAAAAAAAAAAAAAGAAAGAAATCGGGTCACAGGTTTTTAATCACCGAGGTTTTATCCTGAGCTATGTGAGGATTTAGCTGAGTTCCTCTATTTATGTTTCTTGGTGCCTTTTGTGTCTAAGGCCAAATCTAAGCCCTTTAAGCATGTTGGGGTTGATGTGCATAGGCAATGAATATCAGCCTTAATAGTTCCCTAAGAATTTTTGACATGACAGGATGAAAACAGTAATTGTAGTTTTTCAAATTCAGCAAAGCTTTTGAAATAGGACAAAGTTACCCTGCCAAAAATCTGCAATGCAGGCAAAAAATTTTGAACATGCTCTTTTCAAGAACTTGGAAAGCTTTGAAATCAGCAAATAAAACAAGCCTCTCTGATCCTCTTCTCCCATGGTTCCCTCTGCCACACACACTTGTTTAGAAAGTATACAATGCAAAATTAATTTATTTCCAAGGAGGAAGATGAGATTCAGAATTGGTTGTTTGGATTAGTTAGAAGTGCTTTGTTCTCCTAAAAAGAAGAAATATATTGTTATAACAAAAGCTTATATTATATATCTAGTAATTAAAATGTATAATCTAGGGGAATCCAAGATGGCGGCATAGGTAAACACCTACACAGCTGCCTCGCACAACAATTTCAAAACTACAACTAAAAGACAGAACGGACATCATCCAGAACCACAGGAAAGCTGGCTGAGTAGAAGTTCTACAGCTAGAAGGAAAGAGAGGGGCTCACAGAAACCCAGAGGAGCTGCAAAAAGCTGAGGTACGGAGATGCACACGCTGAGAGAGCGGGTGCCGGAGTACCTGGCTGGCTTTCTCTGGCAGGAGGGAAATGGAGACTCCCAACGGCATTGAAACCCTTATCTGATGACATTAAACCCCAGATCCGGCCGAAATTCACACGGGGGGAGTCTGGACTATGAAAAGGGAGAGGTGCACGGAAATTTAGGGGAGTCGCAAAAGATCAGAGGCCTGGTGGCTCGCACGGCACTGCGCAGAGGACAGATTGCTGATTGTGCTGCTGGCTTTCTCGAGTGGGTGGGAGACAGACCCTCCCAACTGTGCCACTTCTGACTCCACTAAGCCCCTGTTTCAGGTGAAACCCTGGGGACCTAGACTCGTGTGGTCCTAGAGCGCAGGGGAGCCGGAAAGGCAGCGGTCTAGAGGCACTGCGGGCGCACGCGCACAAGGACCGCTCCAGCGATTACCCAGTCACGTGAGACTTGGGGGCCATGGAGGGCGGGGCCGAATGGAAGGCAAGGCGGTCCCTTAAGCCCTGAGACTCCACCCATCCCAAGCTCAACAGAGGCTTCTTCGGTTTTGCAAGTCTGGTATCATAAGGCTGAATTCAACACAGAAGTTTCCCCGGCATAGTGAAAATGCCGAGACAAGGGAAGGGATCACAAACAAAAGAAATGGAGGAAAAAAGACGACTGGATATAGAGTTCAAAACCATGCTTATAAGGTTTTTCAAGAATATGCTAGAAAAGATGGATAAATTTATCAAGTCCCAAGAGGAGATGCAAAAGGACCAACTAGAGATGCAAAAGATCCAACTAGAGATGATGGATAAATTTAGCAAGTCCCAAGAGGAGATGAAAAAGGACCAATTAGAGACATTGACTGAAATAAAAAATATTATGCAGAGTCCTAACAGCAGACTAGAGGAAGGCAAGAATCAAGTCAAAAATTTGAAATATAAAGATGCAGAAAACACTCAACTGGAAAAGCAAGAAGAGAAAAAGAATCCAAAAATGTGAAGATAATGTAAGGAGCCTCTGGGACAGCTTCAAGCATACCATTATCAGAATTGTGGGGGTGCCAGAAGAAGAGAGAGAGCAAGATACTGAAAACCTACTTAAAGAAAAAATGACTGAAAACTTCCCACATCTAGTAAAAGAAATATACTTACAAGTCCAGGAAGCACACAGAACCCCATATAAAAGGAATCTAAAGAGGACCACACCAAGACACATCATAACTAAAATACCAAGAGCAAAAGACAAAGAGAGAATATTAAAAGCAGCAAGAGAAAAACAGTTTATTACCTACAAGGGAGCACCCATACGACTGTCAGCTGATTTCTCAACAGAAACGATGCAGGCCAGACGGGAGTGGCAAGAAATATTCAACGTGATGAATAGCAAGAACCTAGAACCAAGAATAATCTGGCCAGCAAAGCTATCATTTAGAATTGAAGGGCAGATAAAGAACTTCACAGAGAAGAAAAAGCTAAAGGAGTTCATCAACTCCAAACCAGTACTATATGAAATGCTGAAAGGTACTCTTTTAGAAGAGGAAGAAGAAAAGGTAAAAGCCAAAAAATTATGAACAACAAATACATATCTATCAACAAGTGAATCTGAAAATTAAGTGAATTAAAAATTTGATCAACAGAATAAACTGGTGAATATAATAGAATCAGGAGCACAGAAAGGGAGTGGACTGATCATTCTCAGGGGGAAAGGGGTGAGGGGTGTACAGGGAGAGACTGGACAAAAATCATACACCTATGGATGAGATCAATGGGAGGGAGGAAAGGGCAGAGGTAAGGGTGGGAGCTGGGTGGAGGGGTGCCATGGAGGGGAAAAAGAGAAACAAATGTAATAATCTTAATAATAAAGATTTAATTTAAAAAAATGTATAATCTAACTTTTTTTCTTTATTTTTGCTCTTTGATGTTAGCCTTTATATTTTTAGTAAACAATGACATTTCTAACCTGAACCTTTTATGATGTAAAGATCTCAAAATATAAAAAATAAAAACATTAAAAATGAATAGATCAGTGTATAATTTGCTATAGTTTAACTTGATGGCTTTTAAAATTAATGTATTAAATATGTGGTTATATTGGAATTTAATTAAAACTGGTACTATGTAGGTATTTTAAAGAAATGGATGTTGAATATTTGTTTTAAATTTGGTGGTAGTTTTGAGTTTAAAGATGCTACCGGATGAGAAACAACTTTGATTTAAATTCTTAGGCTAAAGACTTGTGTAGCTGTTTAGAATTGTTCACAGTGAATTATTTACAGTGTCCAGGAAACACTGAAGCTCTGCTGTGTCCCTTGTGACTTTTCTTTGTGAGATGCAGAGCACAAACAGTGCAGTGGCTCTGAGTATATAGTCCGACAAATAGGCAGCACTCTGTAGCTCCAGCGTCACTCTACTTGTTCCTAAGTGTTCCCAGTAGGCCTGAGATTAAACCAAATAAGTTAAAAAGGGACAAGAGTGAGGAGAGAAGAGGAGGAAAAATACCCACGGGCAAATATTAGTTCGTAATTATTGTCTCAGATGTCACTGAATTGAAAAATGTGCTCACTGGTGTTCCAGGTGGAATAGTTTGGTCACCAGGGCGAAGAGCATTTATCAGGCAAACCACCTTGTTCTTTAATCTCCCTCTTGATAAATCCTAGAGATAGGTTGAAAGAGTTTCAGTTTCTACTCAAAAGACAGGCTGTAGATCCTGCTTCTTCTTTTTTTTTTTTTTGTTCTTAGCATCTCTTCTCATTCCAAGGATTTGAGATCCTTTATAGTGAGAACATATATACAAAAGAAATATGTTAAAGTCAGAGAGCTCAGAAACCATAGAGGTGGAATGGGGAGAAAATTCTACCTGAAAACCAAGGTAAGATAACTGTACTTGAGCATTAAAACTTAATGCTGTTTTCGAGCACCAGTGTACTTGAACTAAATTCCAAAAAGAAACACAGCTGTTATTATAGTTGTTTTTTTAAAAAAAATCCTCACACGATATTTTTCCATTGATTTTTATAGAGTGGAAGAGAGGAGGAAAGACAGAGAGAAATATCGATGTGAGAGAAACACATTGATCAGTTGTCCCCTGCACATGCCCTGACCTGGGTGGGCCCAGGCCTGGGAGGAGCTTGCTACCAACTGTATATGTCCTTGACTGCAATATAATCCGGGAACTTCTGTCTGCAGGCCGATACTCTAGCCATTGAGCCCAACCAGCTAGGGTTATAGTTCTTATCTGATAAAAAGGAGTGTAACAACTTTTTAGGAGAGAATCTTTTTCTGGTTCTAAAGTCAAGAGAAAAACTAGTTGCATAAATCTTAACATAAATAGCCCAGAATGATGACAAACAGTATTTTTTACAGTTTTCCAGAAGATACAAGAACATTGTTCACATTTCTTTTTATTGTATTGACTTAGAAGTTGAGAAATCTTCTTATGTAAAAGGCTTATATGCAAAGTATCCCCTTGGGAGTTCGACTGGGAGACCGGGAGTTTGATCACTTGCTATAATGTGTGCTGTCCACCTGGGAGTGGTGCGGAACGAAAGAGGACCCCGGCCGGCAGCCTGCATCTGGGGAAGGAAGGCCCCTAATTGCTGGTCAGGCCTAGAGACCCTGACCATGCATGAATTTCATGCACTGGGCCCCTAGTCATATATAATAAAACCCTAATATGCAAATAGACTGAATGGTAGAATGACTAGTGGAACAACTGTTCGCTATGACATGCACTGGCCACCAGAGGGCATACGAGCTTCCCCCTGGTGGTCAGTGCACTCCCAGAAGCCAGGTTCACTGCTGTTGAGCGCAGCTGCAGTGGTGGGAGCCTCTCCTGCCTCTGCTGCAGGCGGGTGGTAAGGAGTGACGGGTCCCAGCTGCAAGAGGGATTCCTGTCTGCGAGAGGGCGGTCTGAGGGACACACATATCCCCACCTCCAGTGCATGAATTTTGTGCAGCGGACCTCTAATATTAAATATTAACCCAGTGAGAACATTTTAGTGGGAAACTAAACTAATGATATGGTGCTTTCTGGTGATCTGACTGTGCAGGATTAAAGCTGAAAAAAATATAGAGGAATGTATGGTTAGTATTAAACTGTTTTAAGAAAAAGAAGTTTTGTTGACTGTACTTTGATAGGATTAAATAGCAGTCTTTCATTTGAATTTTTTTAAATATATATTTTATTGATTTTTTACAGAGATGAAGGGAGAGGGATAGAGAGTTAGAAACATTGATGAGAGAGAAACATCCATCAGCTGCCTCTTGCACACTCCCTAGTGGGGATGTGCCCACAACCAAGTTACATGCCCTTGATCGGAATTGAACCTGGGACCCTTCAGTCTGTAGGCTAATGCTCTATCCACTGAGCCAAACCAGTTAGGGCTCATTTGAATTCTTTAACTATTACTTGGAATGGCGATACACTGGATTGTTAATTGAAACTACAGACCTCGGATAATAGTTCAGAGATTGGCTTGTGTTTTTGGAATATCCCACTTATTAGAGGTACTTACAGGATACTTATGATCAAGGCTATAATTTTTCTCTTTCAAATATCTGTCTAGAGTAGTTCAATTATTTAGTTTTTTATTGAGATAAATTCTGGTCTTATGCAATAATATGGCCTTAAAGTTTTAAATGAATCTTGACCATTGGGATTCCTAGATAACAAATATATTTTATGGCTTTAATTCAGTATCAAGAGAACTGTTTTGTTTTGCCTTTTGGAATCGTCTTTTGGTGCATACTAGTAACCTTTTGTCTTAGAGCCAGTATCACATTTTATTCAATAACAGTATCACATGTGTCCACATTGTTCTCAAAATTGTCCAGAACAGCTTCTCCTTTTATAGTAAAATATCAAGTCAGTGTTTACCAGAGATTTAGGGGCTGGGGTTATAGGAGTGGACAAGATGGATATAGCCCCTGCTTTCCTGGGCTTGGTGAGCTGATTTTTGGTTGGGTTTTAGTCTGGCCCAGCAAGACTTTCTATGGTTGAAGTATAAGTCTATTTTAGGGTCTGGGAAAAAAGCAAGGTGGTGGGCTTCACTTAACATGAAAGTAATACATGTTAGTTTAATGAGTTAAGACAAATGTAACAACACCCAAATCAAGATGTAGAACATTGCCATCGCCTCATGAAATTCCTTCATGCTTTTTCCATTTCCAGTAAATTCACTTATATGAGGAGTAACTATCGTTCTGATATCTATTACCATAGATCAGTGGTCGGCAAACTGCAACTCGCGAGCTGCCGCAGTTTGCCGCTCTGTTGACTAATGAGTTTGCCCAAAACTGCGATAGGTTAATCTGGCTTGTCCTTTAATGTCATATATATTGAATCATTTGGTATATAAACTTTTTGTGTTCGGCTTCTTTTGCATATTTTAAAAAATTTTAACTCTTTAATAGAGAATACATTTACATGGTTCAAAAATTTGAAGGTACAAAGGATATACATTGAAGAGTTTTCTTCCCACTGCTATCCCACCAAGCACCTTACTCTCTTCTCTAAAGGCAACAGATGTTAGAAGTGTCTTTGTTTCTTTCCAGAGATTTTATATATATATATATATGCAAATATATATGTGTGTATATATATTTTTTCTTATCCCCATTTTTTTCATAAATAGTAGTATATACATTGCTGTATACTTTTAAAAATATGTTTTTATTGATTTCAGAGAGAAAGGGAGAGGAGAGAGAGAGAAGCATCAATGATGAAATAGAATCATTGCTACCTCCTGCACATCTACTGGGAATCGAGCCTACCCACCTGGGCATGTGCCCTTGATTTGGAATCAAATCCGGGAACCTTCAGTCATCAGGCCAATGCTTTGTCCACTGAGCCAAACCAGCTAGGGCCTTTTTTAAACTTAAAAAGATAATCATTACATATCAGTACCTGAAAAGCTTTCTTAGCTTTGAATGGCTTACTTTTTGCTCATAGTGAGCCATTACAGGTTTTGGTGAGCAGAGGAACTGAACTTGTTAAGCAGAAGACCCCAATTTGAATTAGCTTGTTTTTTGTGTGATCTTTTTATTAAGGTAACTTAGAACAGAGCTCACACTGGACCAGAAATAGGCTTCTTTCATTTTGTATAATGTCTTCAAGATTAACTTATATTGTATAGCATATATCAATACTTCATTTCTTTTTTTAATATATTTTTATAAATATTATCAAATTGCTAAGATATGATATTAGCTTTTATACCTCCATCATTATTATATGAATGAAATACTGTGCAACTTGTAGAAATAATGATGTAAAACCTCAGAGGTGGTCAACACATCAGTTGTCTTTGTCAATCAGAACTGTCATTGCTTGCCTTTTTCTTAGAGTGCTTTTTAGTGTGGAAAAATACTAGTGTTTCTAATCTGTGTGCATTAAACATGTATTCATTTTGAAATTAGAAGGATGGTTAAATAATGTTAGTAAAAAAAATCCAACAACTTAATTTTTGTAGTTTGACTATGTATATTAATCATGTTTCAAAATATAAATAAATATAAAAATCTACTGGTTTTTCTTTTGCAGCAATATTTCTGGGGGCAAACCCCTAGAAGTAGAGATGGAAGGGATAGAATACATGAATGATGATCCTGGCATGGTGGATGTTCTTTATGCCAAAGTTCATATGAAAGATGGCTCTAACAGGTATGTTTCTGGAACACTTCTTTGTTTTAGTCAGGAGCTGCCTAAAAGCAGCTAGTTTTGATTCCTTTTTAAATAGTAAGTAGATATCTTGAAAGAGGAATTTGTGGTAGGGTAAAGTACTTTAGTCTGATAATTATGAAGTTACTTGAATGGTAGATATTGGCAGTAGCAATCTAGTTTTTATGGAACTCAGTGCTTCCTTCATGTATTCCAGGATAATAGGAGGCAGGAACGGTGGCATTTTAGGTTGTTATTTACAAAAGTGAAATAATGCAGATGTAGTGAATACCCAGGCAAATGGGGATGATAACTATATAAATTTCATAAGATTATTAGGATTGAAGTAATCTATATAAAATGCTTTAGAATAGTGCTTGGTATATATACTAACTCATCAAAACATATAGCAACAAATGTTTAGCCTTGGCCGGTGTGGCTCACTTAGTTGGAGTGTAGTCTGATACACTGAAAGTTGGTGGGTTCAATCCCTAGTCAAAGCATGTTTGGGAAGGCAACTGATAAATATTTCTCTCTCACATCGTTTCTCTCTTCTTTTCCCTCTCTCTCAAATAAATAAGCATGTCTTTGGGTGAGGATTAAAAAAAAGTTTATGCCCTATTGGGTTTGGCTCAGTGGATAAAGCATGGCCTGTGGACTGAAGGGTCCCGGGTTCAATTCTGGTCAGTGGCACATGCTCAGGTTGCAGACTTGATCCCCAGTAGGGGATGTGCAGGAGGCAGCCAGTCAGTGATTCTCTCTCATCATTGATGTTTCTCTCTCTCCCTCTACCTTTCAGAAATCAATAAAAAAATATATTTTAAAAACTACTATTTTTTATTTTTGTTTATTACCACACCTGCAACCCAAGCTATTTCTGGGGATAGACTAGGCATCCAGAGCCATTACAGGTTTTGGTGAGCAGAGGAACCGAACTTGTTAAGCAGAAGACCCCAATTTGAATTAGCTTGTTTTTGTGTGATCTTTTCATTAAGGTAACTTAGAACAGAGCTCACACTGGACCAGAAATAGGCGTCTTTCGTTTTGTATAATGTCTTCAAGATTAACTTATATTGTATAGCATATATCAATACTTCATTTCTTTTTTTAATATATAGTGGGGGTTTTTAAATTGATTTCAGAGAGGAAGGGAGAGGGAGAGAGAGAGGAAGGGAGAGGGAGAAAGAGATAGTAAACATCAATGATGAGAGAGAATCATTGCTCTGTTACCTTCTGCATGCCCCCCATTGGGGATTGAGTTTATAACCCAGGCAGCTGCCCACACTGGAAATCTAACATTGACCTTGTGGTTCATAGGTCAGCGCTCAACCAATGAGCTAAGCTGGCCATTTCATTTCTTTTTATGGCTGAGTAATATTTCATTGTGTGGAATTACTTTTGTTTATTCATCATTTGATAGACATTTGGGTTTTTTCTACCTGTCGGCTATTGTGAATAGAACTGTTTTTCAATTCTTTTGGGCTGACTCACTTTTTAAATGATTTAAAGTCATGGTTTTAATTTCGTTGATTAACCTTGTAATTTTATTGGGCATCATAGTCACTCAACCTGACTGCTATTAATTTGTTTTCTTATCCTGTGTTATGGAATTTACTTAATTTTTGTCAGTATAAACTTTATTGTTGTAAAACTAATATCTGTGATGCTCTTATGCAGTTAACATGAAGCTATAAGAAAAATATACATGGATTTACAGTGTCTCATGAAATAAACTAGTGAATATTTCCTAATTTAGGCCTTCAAGTATGTTTTTTATTTTTATTTCCCCCCCTCTTGTTCCACCCCTCTCCCACATGTTACCCTTCACCGCCCTCTTTTTTTCCCAGGCCCCTCCCTTCCTTATCTCCTCCCCATCTCCTCTCCCTTTCCTTTCCTCCCTCTCCTCTGCTCAACCACAGTGCTTCACTCTTTATTCTGGCCCCTACTTTGCAGCCCACCCCCCTCTCCTGTACTGAACCCCGTTCTTGTCTCTGTCCCCTGGGCCAGGACAGAAACTAGAACAGAATGTTCCCATGTCTCTGGGCCTCCTCTCTGCCTAGCTTGGCCAAGGACCTAAGCCAAGACTCCCCTGTCTGCAAGTGCAACTCTAGAAGCACTGTTACATGCCACGTAAAGGAAGTTGGGTTTTCATTTGATCATTTGTTTATTTAATAAAAAATTATTGAATGCCCGTTTTGTGCCAGGCACTGAATATAGAATAGAATAAAGCCAGACACAGCCATTGTCCCCATGTAGTTTACATATTAGTGGAGAAAGCAGATGTTAACAAATAGCAAATATGTAACTGCAAAGTGTGATAAAGACGAAGCAGGGATAAATGGTACTCTACTAAAGAGAGAAAATATGATGGGGTGGGCAGGGTCAAGAAAAGCCTCTCTAAGGAATTGATATTGAATTAGGATCTAAAGGAATTTACAGGCAAAGGAGGTGGGAAGGCTCTCCTCACCTTTTGTTTCAGGCAAAAAAAAATGCAGAGCAAAAGCCCCAAGGTAAGAAAAAGCCTAGCAGATTCTAGGTATGGATGAGACATAGTGAGATGTGAAGAGATTAAAGGGACTTGGACTGAGGCTAGATATTAAAAAAAAAAAAGAAAAGAAAAGGAAAGAGAAGATTAAATACAAGTAGAATAAATAAAAAGAAATCCATATCAGGATAAATCATAATGGAATTGCAGAACACTAAAGACAAAGGAAAAGGAAAAAATCCTGTCACCTATACAAAATATTGACAATTATAAGAACAGTGGACTTCTCAGGACCCACAGCAGAAGCCAAAACAACAGAATATTTTCTAGAGAAAATAATGGTCAACCTGGAATTGTGTATTCAGGAAAAAAATTAAAAAAAAACAAAGGTGAAATAAAGATTTCTATAGATGAACAAAAACTCAGAGGTATCTGCAGTAAAGGAACTTCTAAAGGACATATTTCAGGAAAAAGAAAATGAATCAAAGTTGCGAGTGCAAGAAGGATAGTATGAGATGCAGAAAGGATTGTTGAGTACATAAAATGGAAAACATTGTTTATATAATTGGAGAGTTTTAAAAAGAAGATACAATTAACATTGTTCAACTAACATAAATGTTAGCTAATAGCATGCAAGTCAGTACTAAGGGGAATTGTATAGCTGAAGTATTTTTAGAGATTTTTTCATTATTTAGGAAAGTGTTGTTAAGGTATTATTTTAACTTTGTTAAGATAAATGTGCATAATAAAATTTCAAAAGTAAGTCTGAAAATAGTGGGAGTAAATTTCAAAGAAATAGAAAAAGGAACAAATACAAATTCAACCCAAATAAGGGTAAGTAGTATAGAAAAGAAGTGGAATTAGTGGAAATTAAAAAGTATGGTAGTATAGCCGAAACCGGTTTGGCTCAGTGGATAGAGCGTTGGCCTGTGGATTAAAGGGTTCCAGTTTCGATGCCAGTCAAGGGCACGTACCTTGGTTGCGGTCACATCCCCAGTAGGGGGTGTGCAAGAGGCAGCTGATCAGTGTTTCTCTCTCATCGATGTTTCTGACTCTCTATTTCTCTCTTTTCCTCTCTGTAAAAAATCAATAAAATATATTAACAAAAACAGTATGACGGTAGTGAAAGCCCACACATATTAATGAAATAAACTCACCATTTAAGAAAGGTATTAGAAGCTTAGATATAAACAAAATTCAGTTATATGTTCTTTTTAAAAAATATATATATTTTATTGATTTTTTACAGAGAGAAAGGAGAGGAATAGAGAGTTAGAAACATTGATGAGAGAGAAACATGAATCAGCTGCGTCCTGCACGCCCCCTACTGGGGATGTGCCCGCAACCAAGGTACATGCCCTTTACCGGAATCGAACCGGGGACCTCTCAGTCCACAGGCCGACTCTCTATCCACTGAGCCAAACAGGTTTCAGCCAGTTATACGATCTTTACTAGAGACACATCCACAGCATGAAGTTGTGAAATTTCAAACAGGCCTCCCCAAAATGTGCTGCTTTGTCATGTGAATTATTTTGAGCTGAAGTCAATGGAGACTCTGCATGTAAGAAACTCTTATCTCTTTCTAAAAGAATTTATATTGGGGCCTTGCCCATAGTAAGAGTTATCATCAGAAATAACTTTTTATGACCTATCTATATGACAGGGAAAACTTCTAATTACTGAACATCTGTTCTTACTGCCCTACAAATGACCTTCCTCTCTTCTGAAGTCCCAAGGTGCCTTACCTCATCCTTAATTCAGAATGTCATGTAATACCTTATTTTCCCTTTCTGTCTTTGAACCTCTTATGTATGGAGGGTTTCTGACACATGTATCTGGGGTTCCCATACATACTTATGTAATTAAATTTGATTGTTTTCTCTTATTAATATGTCTCATGTAGATTTAGTTATAAGACCTGCAGAATAGAACCTTGAAAGTTAGAGGAAAGTTTTTTTTTTTCTCCACAACAGTTGAAATAATAGAAAGGAAAAAGATACACTAGGCAAATACCAAAAGAAAGGAACAGAATAAATATCAAACATGATAGGCTTAAAGAAAAATATATTATTAGCAATAGAGAGGACTGTTATATAATGATAAAAGGTTCAATTTACCAAGAAGATGTAATAATTCTAAACTTGAATGAGCAAACAGAACAGCTTCAAAATAGATTAAGCCAAATTTGTGTAATTAATATTTTATTGGGAAGAAAGAAACCCAGCATTATAGGAGGAGATTGCAACTATTGGAAGGTCAAGCAGCTATAAAATCAGTAAAGATACAGAAGATTTTAATAGTTAAAAAGTTTAATGTAATAGTCATCTCTGGAATTATATACTCAGCATTAAAGAATTCATGTTCTTTTCAGGCTCATGAAACAGTTGAAGCAAATGGATTACATAATAGGTCATAAAGTAAGACTTTATAAATTTCAGTGAGTTGGTATCTTACAAATCATATTTTCTCACGAGAAATAAAAAAAACGTTATCTAAAATTACCCAATTATTAGAGGCCCAGTGCATGAAATTTGTGCACGGTAATGGTGGGGGGTGTCCCTCAGCCCAGCCTGCTCCCTCTTCAATCTGGGACATCCCTCTCACAATCTAGGACTGCCTACTCCCAACTGCTCACTTGCCTGCCTTCCTGATTACCCCTAACCGCTTCTGCCTGCCAGCCTGATCACCCCTAACCACTCCCCCGCCAGCCTGATTGATGCCTAACTGCTCCCCTGCCAGCTGTTTGCCCTTAACTGCCTCCCCTGCAGGCTTGGTCATCCCTAACTGCCCTCCCCTGAAGGCCTGGGTTCCCCCCCAACTGCCCTTCCCTGCAGGCCCAGTCACCCCCAACTTCCCTCCTTTGCCAGCCTGGTCACCCCTAACTGACCTCCCTTGCAGGCTTGATCACCCCCAACTGCCCTCCCTTGCAGGTCTGGTCCCTCCCAACTGCCCTCCCCTGCTAGCCTGATCACCCACAACTGCCCTCCCTTACAGGCCTGCTCCCTGCTAACTGCCCTCCCCTGCTGGCCATCTTGTGGTGGCCATCTTGTGTTTACATGGGGCCAGGATCTTTTGATCACATGGGGGCAGTTATCTTGTGTGTTGGAGTGGTGGTCAGTCTGCATATTACTCTTTCATTAGATAGGATAGAGGCATGGTACACAGGTGGGGGCTAGCTGGTTTGCCTTGAAGGGTGTTCTGGGTCAGGGTGGGTGTTTTTTTGGGATGTGGTGTGGCCTGGGCAAGGGGCCTGTGGTGGTTTGCATGCTGGCCACGCCCCCTGGTGAACCAAGCAGAGGCCCTGGTATCTAGGATTTATTTATCTTCTATAATTGAAATTGTAGCCTGGAGTGGAGCCAAGCCTTCTGCTCGCACAGCCACTGAAACTTTGTTGCCTTAAGTGGAGGCCTGGGCCGGCCAGGGTGTGTGGAAATCTTGGCTTTCTCCATCGCCAGAGGCAATCCAAGCCTCCCTCCTACTCTCTCTGTGGCTGTAGTCATTTTGGTTGGGTTAATTTGCATACTCACTCTGATTGGTTGGTGGGCATGGCTGGTGGACATGGCTTGTGGGTTTAGTGGAGGTATGGTCAGTTTGAATATTACTTTTTTATTAGATAAGGATTAGTAAAATTTAGTAATGATTGGCTATAAAATTAGTATAACAAAATCAATTGCTTTTCTATATACTAGTAATAAACACAAAACACCATTTTAAAAAGACACCATCCATTTACAGTAACAACAAAGACCATAAGGTACTTAAGAATAAATATAACAAAGTCTATGCAAGACCTTTTTGCAGAAAATTATAAATAAATTGAGAGACACCCATGTTCATTGATAAGCTTAGTTTCATAAAGATTTAATTCTCCCCAAATGGTTCTATATACATTTAATGCAATTTATATACTACACTAGAGGCCCAGTATCCCTCAGCCCAGCCTGCACCCTCTCCAACCTGGGGACCCTTCGAGGATTGGGCCTAAACCTGCAGTCGGACATCCCTCTCACAATCTGGAACTACTGGCTCCTAACCTCTTGCCTGCCTGCCTGCCTGATTGCCTTTAACCACTTCTGCCTATCAGACTGATCGCCCCCTAACCACTCCCCTGCTGGCCTGATTGATGCTTAACTGCTCCCCTGCCAGCCCAATCAGCCCCATCTGCTCTCCCCTGTCAGCCCGATGGCTCTGAACTGCCCTCCCGCAGCCCAATGGCCCCCAACTTCCCTCTCCTGCTGGCCTGATTTCCCCCAACTGCCCTCCCCTGCAGGCCTGGTCGCCCCCCAACTGCCCTTCCCTGCCAGCCCTGTCACCCCTAACTGCCCGCCCCTGTTGGCCTGTTCACCCGCAACTGCTCTCCCCTGCCGGCCATCTTGTGACAATGTGGCCATCTTGTGATAACATGGGGAGCGGGCATCTTGTGATGACACGAGGGCTCGAGGGCCACCTAGGCTTTTATTAGTATAGATATGTAATTGAAGTAAAGATCCAAGAACAGGATGGGGAAATATTTAAAAGCCATTATAGTAATTCAGGTGAGAAGCAAAGACCTGAACTAGAATAGTAACAATTAGAATTGACACATCAATGTAAGAACAGTAAAATCTGCTTAATTTGGCTATTTTCTGAAAGTGGAGTATAGTCAGATGAGTATGATGCATTATGACTAGGCTGGTATATCTCAAAAGTGCAAAGTTAAATTAAGACTAGGACATCTAACAGTATCCTACTTAATAGATAAAACTTAAAAATAATATCTAAATTCATGCCTAAAAAGCTTTTAATAAAATTCAACCTATTTTTTTCATTAAAATATTTCATAAAATAGAAATAGAAAGATATTACCTAATATGATAAATACCTATTTCAAAGCAAAAATCAACAATCACATTGAATAATAATTTTTACTAAGTTTATTTCCATTATAATCAGAAATAAAACATGGTTGTCTATATTAACCATTAATCTTAAATACATTGTTCTGGAACTTGAGGCTAATTATACTTAAGCTATAAAACAAAGACAATTAAGAGGAAGACAAAAATTGTCATTTGCAGATCATATAACAGTCTACTAAGAGAAGCTCTAAAATTGACAAGAGATCAGTAAAAGGGCTAGCAAGTAGTTAGACAAAGATAAATATCCCAAAATAAACAGTTTAATACTAACAAAGTACTATCCACTCCAATTTTAGACAAAATGAGGGATATAAATGGGCAAAATAAATGGATAAAATGACCCTTACCTTAAGGATCTTAAATCTATTTAAGATCTAAGCTATTAAAAGAAAACACAAATTTTGAAAGTAGAAAAGAACTAAATAGGTGTTTGATGAGTGACATGCGAAGGTCACTGCTGGTAAGAGTGTAAGTTAATACAAACTTTCCAGGAAGCAAGTTGGCACTTTATTGCTAATTCACCCTATAGAAATTTTTCCAATGGAATTAATCAGATATGTGGGCAGATATCTATATGTGGAGATACTGCCTTAGTTGGTTTGGCTTAGTGAAAGAGCGTTGGCCTGTGGACTGAGGGTCCCAGGTTCGATTCCAGTCAAGGGCACATGCCTTGGTTGCGGGCTCGATCCTCAGGAGGGGGCGTGCAGGAGATAGCCGATCAGCGATTCTCTCTCATCATTGATGTTTCTATCTCTCTCTTCCTTTTCCTTCCTCTCCAAAATCAATTAAAAAATATTAAAAATATATATTTGGAGATATTTATTATAGTATTGTGTATAACAGTAAATACCAGGAACAATCTAAATCAAATTGTTTTGTAACCTGTTTTCATCACATAAATACTTTATAATGAACATTTTCCATTTTCTCCCCTAATATGATTTTTTCTTTTCGCCTATCTGATATTTAAAAAACATTTTTGTTGCCCTGGCCAATGTGGCTCAGTTGGTTAGAGTGTCATCCAGTGCACTGAAGGGTCGTGGGTTCGGTTTCAATCAGGACACATACCCAGGTTATGGGTTCCATCCCCAATTGGGACATGTGCAGGAGGCAACAGATCAATGTTCCTCTTCACATCGATGTTTCTCTCTCTCCCTTTCCCTTCCTCTCTGTCTGGAATCAATGAAAAACATATCCTAGGGTGAGGATTTAAAAAATAAAAATACCCCAGGCTGGTGTTTTTCAGGGGTTAGAGCATCGACACATGCACAGAAGGATCCCAGGTTTGATTCCCCCTACCAATTAATGCATAAATAATGGAACAATAAATCCATGTCTCTCTCCTCCTCCCCCCCAAAAAAGCTTTTCAGATGGGTAAAGTGAAAATGAAATGGCTCTCTATCCCTTACCCTGACTCTCCCAATTTTCTTCCCCAATAGGTTATAAGCAGAGCAAACACTGCCGAGAGTCCTTGTCTATGCATATAAAGTGGGATCACATTATGCATATTGTTCTACAGTTCATTCGTATGAAATATTACCTAGACATTACTTTTATGTCAGTGTGTATAGATCCTATGAAATACTGCTACTTTAATCCTCCTAAGCTATAGCCTATATACCATAGGACTTACTTGCTTAAAAATCTCCCATCATTTCACATCATCTTTTGAAGTCATTCATATTCCCCAGTCTAGTATTCAAGACCTTCTGATATGAAACCACTTTAATAGTTCAACTTGATCTTCTACTGTCTTATACTTGCCCCGGGCCCCAGTCAGCTGCACTGCTTATTGATGATTGTATGTGTCTTTGTTAGTATTTTTTCTTATATCTAAAATTTCTCTCATGCTACTCATCTTTTTGTGTCCAAATGCTATTTTCCTTCTTGCTGTCTTTCCCCAAATAGATTCTTTTCCCAGAGAATATATATTTTCAGCATTATATATTCAGTGCCTTTTATAATTTATGCTATGAAGAAGCATACTAGTATAATCTAGTAGAAGAACAAGACAGACAAACTTGAAACATTAAAGGACCATTCCTGAGAATCCTAAGTAGAGCATACCTTATAAGCGGGGGCAGCATTTCAGAGGAGGATAGAATCACTGCTCATGGATATCCAGGCATAGGGATGTTAGGGTAGTTATGAAGGCTTCATGGGAAAGTAGGATTTGAATTGGGACCTGGAAGGAGGGTATGGTTTGCATAGGTAGAGGGAGGGAAAGATGGCTTTGTGGCCCAGGGAACAAAAGGCCCAGAGGTGGCAGTTGTCAAGTTGCTAAGTGGAAAAAGCCAGATGAGAAAATGCGCGTGTTGAAGAGTACTGGGTCCTGAGGCTGTGCCAGGAGATGCGGGGCAGGCAGCGGGCGTCACTGGAACCTCCAGCACAGGGAGCACCCTGAGGAACTGGTGTGTGATTGTAAGTTTCTGTCCCGTGCATTAGCTGTGCTGGAGTCCGAGGCAAAGGAACTCAGGAATACTGACCCCATCTTCATTCACAATTTTGATATTCTGTTCAGTGTAGATTTTTTTACATTATTTTGCTTTTTAAATATATTGAATTAAAACATGATTAATCTTGGTTATTGCATTTTTAGACATCCTCTTAAATTTTGTGCCTTGCTCCCAGTCCTGTGTTCTATTTCTAAAGTTTGGTGGAGGGGACATGGGTATTTATTTTATTATTATTATTAATCATAACTTATTCGTGTTATAAATATTCTTTGGTTGGCAGGCAGTAGCTCATAAAAAAATTAAGATAAAGAAATTAGACTTTTAAGATTAATTTGGAACTTTGGGACATGAAACTCAAAAGGGAAAAAGAATCGTTTGGGCTCCTAAGTCATTATCTAGGGGAGAATGACTCCCTTTTGCTGTAGCATATGCATGACAAGCAGAAAAGAGTGGTTTTGTTCACATCTAAGTGAGTGAATGATGGCTGGATGGGGGCACCAGAGACTGTTGTTTACTTGGAGATAGGCCTTCAGCAATTCAACTGCTGCAGCAAGAACAATTGCTGAAGGCAAGCTTCCACAAATGGGCCACACAGAGTGGACCTGACCCGCATCTCACGTAAAACAAACCCATCCAGCCATGCTTAAGGAGAAGCAGCTCACCGCTTACCACAGAGCCATGGCCCAAGAAGCAATGGAAGATTCACAAACGCTATACATGTCTCAAGGCTAGTTGAGTCCAATAAAAGGTAATATTTGATACTAGTACATCTAAAAGTGTAAAATCTACAAAATGTGAAATCTATTGTTCATTAGCATATTAGTGACTAATAAAATATATTTTTGAGCCAGGAAAGTGAATGAGTATGCAACACAAATCTCAAATAAGGCCAGGGAAAGGTTGTAAGCTCCTCCCCATGTTCTGTCCCCAGGTGCACTGCTCAATCTTTTTTTTTTTTTTAAATATATTTTTATTGATTTCAGAGAGGAGGGGGGAGAGAGAGAGAGAGAGAGAGAGAGAGAGAGAGAGAAACATCAATGATTAGAGAGAACCACCGACCAGCTGTCTCCTGCTCCCCCCTCACTGGGGACCTAGCCTGCAACCTGGGCATGTGCCCTTGACCAGAATTGAACCTGGGACCCTTCCGTCTGTAGGCCGACACTCTATCCATTGAGCCAAACCAGCTAGAGCAGACTCTGTTTTTTGATGTGACCTCCCAGTCAGGACCAGCCTTCAGTGAGAGCTTATTTGGGCTCAGGGTGGATGTTTTGGCATGACCTGTAAAAGCCGCAGGCTAAATTTTATCATCAGGTGAATGTGTGGTCACAGATGATGGCTGATTCTGAGGCCTAGGACCAAGATCCTCTTCACCACATATTTGCTGGGATAATGACCCTTCTTGTTGGAACTACTGGCAAAGTTGTTCTTCAGAGTTGAAGGAGAGATAAAGAGTTTTCCAGACAAAAAAGCTGAAGAAATTCTCTAGACTGGCCTTGTAAGAAGTGTTAAAGGGCATTCTCCAAGCTGTTGAGCAAAACACCTGAACAGAATGAAGACTTCCAATGCAGAAATTGCTTCTGGTGGAGGTACTAGCATGAGTGGCCATCATTAAGGTAGAGCTCATCCGCTGCAGAACCTGTAGTCCTTAGAGCCATCTGACATGAGTCCATAAGGGGAATCGGTCATGCAATTGCAGCTGTAGATACTCTTTTATGTAGTTACTAGTGACCCAGTGTACAAAATTCATGCACATTAAAAGGGGATTAATTAGAGGAAATAATTTAATATTGCTATTTGCCCTTTCTCTATATTGAAGTGTCAGAGATGAAAGAAAATTAGTAAAATGTATATGAAAGCCTTCCTCCTGTCAGAGTCTGGCGCTCACCACAAGACCCGCCCACCCACATGCACCTCAAAATCACGTGAGACCCAGACCTGGCCAGCCCACCCCCATTGGGTTAGATCTAGACTCGGACAGTCCCACCCTTGTCAAGCCCTGCTGGGCAGGAGGCATAGCCTCAGGTCTCCTGGTCCAGCACCAGAATGGGGGACTGTGGTAGGGAGGCATGCCTTAAGGTCCTCCGTCAAGCCCCACCAGGTGGGGGCCACGGCCTCAGGTCCCTCGTCAAGCCCTGCTAGGTGGGGGCACAGCCTGAGTTCCCCCGACCCAACACTGGGGGTGCACCTTGAGGTCCCCCATCCAGTCCCACTGGGTGGGGGGAATGGCCTGAGGTCCACTGCCAAGCCCAGCGAAGCAGGGGTTGCAGCCTCAGGTCCTCTGGCCCCGTGCTGGGGTGGGGAGTGCAGCCTCAGGTCCCCTGTCAAGCCTCATCTGTGACCACCCACTCACCTGATGATAAAATTTAGCCTGTGGCTTTTACAGGTCATGCCAAAACATCATCTGGTGGGGGATGTGGCCTCAGGTCCCCTAGCCTGGCACTGGGGCGGGGGTTACAGCCTGAGGTCCCCCAGTCTGACACCAAGGTGGGGGGCATGGCCTGAGGTTCTCCTGTCAAGCCCCACGGGGGAGGGGGGAGGGTATAGCCTCAGGTCCCTGCTGATTGCTTGTTAAGGCTCCTTAAGGGTACTTGGCCATCTTTGTGGGTGCAGCCATCTTTGTGACGGAGTGATGGTCAATTAACATATTCCCTCTTTATTAGATAGGACTAGAAGCTCGGTACACTAATTTGTGCATGGGTGGGGTCCCTCGGAGTGGCCTGTGGATATTGGGCCCCACCTTGTGCTCCCAGCCTCGCACCCTGCCTGGCACCCTGCCTTGGCCTGGCACCACCCCCTCACCTGCTCCACCATCCTGTCTGAGGGGTGATCAGTTGGGGCCACGCCCCCCCCCACTACCACTGGTCATTGTCTGTGGGGCGATTGGGCTCCACTGGCCCCTGCCTTGACCTGGTGCCACCCACTCACCTGCTCCACCATCCTGCCGTGGTCCCGCTCTTGTTGGGGCCCACCGGGCCCGGCAATGCCTCCACTGCCACCTGCTGCCAGTCTGCGTTGCCAATGCCCACCATGTTCTGTGCCGCCCTCTGATGGTCAGCGCACGTCAGAGCGAGTGGTCAAACTCTTGGTTGAACTCCCGGTTGAATTTGTGCACCTGTGGGATCCCTTGGCTTGGCTTGCAGGATCAGGCCAAAACTGGCTCTCCAACATCCGCTGAGGGGTCCTGGATTGCAAGAAGGTGCTGGTCAGGCTAAGGGACCCCACCAATACATGATTGGCTGGGGAGGGATGTGGCAGGTTGGCCAGCTGAGGAGAGACCACAGGAAGGCTCCAGGGCATGTCCAGCCCATTTCATTCAGTCCTGATCGGCTGGACCCTATTAGCAAGCTAACCTACCTGTTGGAACGTCTGCATATCATAGCGACTGGTCGATCGGTCAACTGCCCCTTGGTGGTCAGTGCACATCATAGCCAGTGGTTGAACAGCCTTAACATATTGTTAGCATATTACACTTTGATTGGCTGAACAGCCGACCACACACTTAGTGTGCTGGCCATGGGTGAACCTGAGGGGGGATGGTGAAGTATTAGAAAAGACAGACAAGAGAATAAAGCTGGGCCTAGGTGGGATGCTTTCCTCTGATTAGAGAGACAGTACCATGGCCTGCAAGCCATGTCTTTATTTTATAGCCAGATTCCACGAGATAAAGTAAGGGTATGGTCAAGATGTTTACAATGTTCTTGCAGGTTTTGAATCTTACTCAGTTACATGCACTGAATTCTGTCAAGCCCATATCACTCAGCCTCCTGGGACCACAGGTTTGGACCATAGGGTCAAGCTTACAACTATAGCCTTTGGTTGTAATTGTGCTGGGACTTGCACGTGGCTTTGCCATGAAAGGATCCGTACCCTCTCATTAGTCCTAGGCTTGAACCTGTCCAAACACTGTAGCTGCTCTCCACCCTTAGCATATTAGGCTTTTATTATATAGGATCTTCATTGGTTCTGTACTTCCACCTCATTGAAACAGTGGTATAGTGTCCAGTGCTACTGGGATAATCACATGCATACTCCTCAGAGGTTGTACCAACCTCATTTGATCCTGGCAGAAACACATCAGCCACACTAGTTTTTTTGTTCTGTGAATGGATAAATCAATAAAGCCCTTTCTTTTAGGCAATTCTGTTGAGCCTGGCTTCTTGAGATCTATTCTCAAAATAATAAACTTCCATGTTTCTTCAAGACCATGTTTAAACCTTGCCTTCTCCATGTACATATGATCTCTTTCTGAACACTCACCATCATGTTTTATAGTTATTTGTTTTCATGTCTGCCTTCTTATAAGGCTGTGAGCTTCATGATGGTAGGGACTATGGCCTTTTATTCTTCCTCTTCTTATGCAGAGCCTTGTATAGTGATTGGCCCAGAGCAGGTGCTTCATAAATGTTGAATTAGTAATCAGGGGCTCACGGATTTACTAAGATTTTTGGACTTCTCTCTTCCATTTCACCAGGCTGCAAGAATTAGTTGATCGAGTCCTCGAACGTTTTCAGGCATCTGGACTAATAATGAAAGAGTGGACTAGTGTTAAACTCCATGCTACCGTCATGAATACTCTATTAAGGAAAGACCCCAATGGTAAGCCCACAGAACTGTAGCACAGTTTGTCATTAGTAATGCCGAATGATATAATCTCTAGAGTTTAAATAGAATGGGCCTATCAAATAATTTCTGATATATTTTCTTGTTTTGATCTGTTAGCTTGTTTAAATGAGCACAGTGAAAGTGTGCAGGGACATGTCTAGCATGAGATTATGGCATCCCTAATCTTTTATTTCTGCCATACACAGGGTTGTCAGATTTAGCATATAGAAACACAGGATGCTCAGGTAAATTTTAGGTAAACAGTGAATAATTACTTTAGTATAAGTATGTCCCATGCAATACTTGCTGGCTTATTTTGAAAGGAGAAAGAAGAAAGGAAGATTAGCTGGTAAAAGTAAACGTTAGACTAGTAGTTCTCAGCTAGGGACAGTTTTGTCCCCTAGAGCAGTGGTCGCCAACTGGTGGTCCGCAGACCACTGATGGTCCGTGAGGTCTGAAAGGTTGGTGACTGTTGGTTTAAGGAAACCTTTGGAGCAGTGGTCGCCAACCAGTGGTCTGCGTACTACTGGTGGTCTGTGAAGTCCAAAAGGTTGGCGACCGCAGCCCTAGAGGATATATGGGATTGTCTGGAGACATTTTCGGTTGTTACAGTTAGGGGGCTAGGAGTGGGTTTCTGCTGACATCTAGTGGGTAGAGGTCAGGAATCCTGTGTAACCCTCTGCAACATACAGTATAGAACCACAACAAAGAATTATTCAGTCCAAAATGTCAACGGCACCAAGGTTGAGGAACCTTTTGTTAGAGTAATAACTTTTCCCACCTCATGGAATCTGAGGCTTCTTATAAAAATGCCTTGTTTTAACCTTACATTTCAAAAAGGATCTTCTTTTCTTTCTACTTTCCCTCCCCAAGTGAAAGCTTCTTTAACACATTCAGCATCTATCTGATCAGCCACAAATTCAAGTTCTTTGCAGCTTCGTTTTCAAAGACCTATTGTGTAAAAGATCCCAGCACAAAATCCTATGTTTAGTGTTGTTGTTTTTGAACTCAGTAATTCTTTTATTTTGATTTTAATTTAATCACTTTTGGACTACTTCAGAAGTGTTAAGAAATGACTTGCAGATATACTTAAAAATATTGAATTGACAGCTAATTTGGATGATATGTTTCTAGGCAGTTCTCATTTTGTCACTCACTCCATTTAAACTCAAGGTCCTTATTTATACCTCATCTCTTTCCTGAGCTGTAGAAACTCTACCTGGGAATCGAGAGGGGAATACCAGGTAGTCTCCATTTTCACTTCTCTGCGAGCTTAGGTTTGGAGAAATGAACCTCAGAAAGTAGAAAGTAAGATACTAAATAGTATTGAATCAACATAAAGGGACCCCAAAGTAGAGGGATGGAACCAACTTTTTAGATTATAAAATGCTCCCAAGAACCTATTTCTAATCAGAATTGGCATCTGATTTCTTTATATCTTTATTATGTCTTTTTTTATTATTGCCATTCTGTGGGTGTGAAGTGGTATCTCATTGTGGTTTTTATTATCATTTCCCTAAAGGTTAATGCTACTTACAGATTTTGAAACTATCATTAAACATTTCAATCTTCAGATATGATTACTGTTTTTTATAGATAATTACTTAATATGATTTACTTTAAAATTCCACATCTTCTCTTAACAAGGGATTTATTTTTAAGTTGCAAAATATCAATGGAATTGGGAGCTTTGATTAAGAGAATACTTGTAATTAGAGAAATGGTTCCATAGTTACCCATATATAATTCCAGTGGGCTAGCTAAAATATATTATGTTCATGGAGTTAGCACTTAAATCTTAGTCCTTAAATCTGGTTTTTATTTTATTTTATTACAGACTAAGATTTAAGGACTTATATATCAAGATATAAATTATATATATTTTATCAATTCTGACTTGGTAGTCCTCATACCTATATACAATAAAATACCATACTCAAAGTGGAAATGCAAATATTTTTTAGGACAAAAAATGGTTGATATTTTTGGAAAATATCCTCAGAGTTAAATAATTCTTGAGGATGCTTTGATTTTTCTATACCCTGTATTCTTCTTCATGTTGAATTTTTGCTTGAAAGGAACATAGAATAAGGTTTTATGTTTTCTTTCCTGTTATCCCTTTCTTTTGATATTCCTTTTCTTGCTATACTTTAAAGACATCTTTTGGGATAAGCAAGCTAAATTAAATCAAGGAGTTAGAGCGCAGCTTTGATGAGGCTAAGGTCATAGATTTGCTACATTTCTGTGTAGAATGTATATTAGAATACCTTTGATTGCAACTAAAGGGGTCTTCCTCATTTAGGAGGTTTCCAAAATCAAACCAAAGAATGGTTGCCAGCAGTTTTGACTAGTTAATGTGTGAACTTTCGTGTATTTTTATGTTTTTAAAAAAAACATGCAGCTTTTATAGAATCTTGGGTTTTCAGACTGCGAGGAGCCTTGGAAGATCACCCAGTTTTAACTAGTAACTTTGTAAATGAGGAACAAATGCCCACAGAGGAGATGTACTTGACAAAGACTATAGCTAGTTACATAGTTGACACACAATGACTGGTTGAACAATGTTGAATGAATAAATGTATACTGAATGTGTTGATGACAGAGCTAAGATTAGAGACTGGGTCTCTTGACTAATACCATGATGTTTTCCCTCCATATTATGCCACTTTCCAGTTTGTACATGGAGATTTTGCTAGTTGTACTTATAGAAACCCAAGAGAAAACAAACATAAATAGTCCAAGCTT
This sequence comes from Lasiurus cinereus, assembly GCA_011751065.1. Taxonomy (NCBI): domain Eukaryota; kingdom Metazoa; phylum Chordata; class Mammalia; order Chiroptera; family Vespertilionidae; genus Lasiurus; species Lasiurus cinereus. Next base: position 6,312,999 of record JAAGEH010000367.1, read on the forward strand.
CTCTTCTGACATTTTCTTTGTAATATTTACAGCTGAAGGCAGGTACAATATCCACACAGCAGATGGCAAATATATCTTCAAGGAAAGAGAATCATTTGATGGCAGAAACATCTTAAAGGTCAGTATGAAAGAGAGTGAATTGGAAATCCATTGACATGTGTCCTAAATAAACAAGGAAATCAAGTCATTCTTTTTTTAACAGTAAAGTATATTTTATGCTTCTCATGAGGCTCATTGACTGAAAGGGCTATTTTAAAAAACTTTTTTTAATGTCCTAAAAGAAAAGAGAAATCTTTTTGACTCTGTTAAGGCCTTGGTATCTCTAGAGTACTTGAAAGTGATGATTTAAGCAATAAGAATCCAACTACTTGGAACCATAGGAATAAGTTGGTTTTTAACCTGGTGAGTTTTACTCTGTTATTTTTATCTTTGGAGGTCTGAGTTTGCATTTTTTAAATGAAAATAGAATTGTTTGTCTTGTTCTAATAAGTTTTCTTTTCTCCCACAAAGTGACTCTCCAAAGTTGTTTCATAATCTATTTTTACTCAGGAACAGCTCATGTCCTAAAAAGTAGGTAGTTTAGTTCTGACTGTTGAGGCTTTGCATTCTCCGTGTTAAATAAATCCATGAAATTTAAATAAAAAGGGCTCTTCAGGATTGTATTTATCTTTCTTCCACAGACCACATTCTGTAATGGCCATAGAATGTTTATGCCCTCTCTATTAGGTTAACATGCATTGCGTTTCTGGGCAGAGAAACAAGTTGATACCAATGGAGAGGTTTTTGATTCTGTATTTCACTTGTTCTATAATGATTTAGGTCATACATTTGCAAGGCCATGGATGTTTTCTTTGGAGCTGGGAGAGAGAAAATGCATATAATCAGCTTTAGCTTTGGAAATACTTTTCTTTTTTCTTCCCGTCCTTCATTCCCTTATCTCGTTTTGACCCTTGACGGTTTTCTTGTCAATTGCCTCTGCTTAATGACATCACTCTTCAGCAGCTACAGAGCCCAACAGGGCAATGACAGAATTCACTTAGGCCAGTGGTCGGCAAATCCATTAGTCAACAGAGCCAAATATCAACAGTGCAATGATTGAAATTTCTTTTGAGAGCCAAAAGAAATTTCTGCGCATTGGCCACGACATTTCAATTGCACTGTACGTGTGCGCCCACGTGTATTTTTGTGAAAGAGCCACACTCAAGGAGCCAAAGAGCTGCATGTGACTCACGAGCTGCAGTTTGCCTACCACTGACTTAGGCGGACATTCCAGCTCCCACATTGTAGAGCTACTTTGATTCCTTCTCTTCCTTATACATACTGTATCTTTCTTCTTCTTGAATACTTTTCTTGTTTTCAAAGTATCTATGGTACCTTTGGGTTTGAGTGACAGGCTGCTAATGAATTTAGTTGCAATTAACGACTGATTTTCCCAGTTCACAGCTTCAGTGTGATACGAATCTTTCTCTATTTCATTTCCTTGGAGACTTCCCAGAACCATAGTTAATTACTTTGCTTTTCTGTTGTTAATTTGATTAAGAAAGAAAATAGACTGAGTGGGAAAAGAAATCTGTAGGAATGATTCAAATCAACTTGGTTCTTTTGGAATTATAATAAAAACACAGATGATGTGTTGATGTGAAGTGCTTTGATGTCTGTAAGAGGGAAGTGCCAGCAGAGAACCAGCAGAGAGAAAGTGTGTGTGTGATGGGGGAAGGATGGGTTGGCTGTATGAACATTATGGATTTCTCACTTGATAAGTAATTTCTGTCACTTTGTTAAGTCAGTTTTCCAATTAAAGATGCTTTGTCTTAAAATCTCCATAACCAACTCAGGGATGACATGAGTGTAGTAGCTTCCTCTAGTGTTGGCAAGGCCTTGCTATATCTACTATCTCTATAGCAGCAGTATCCCTATTGGTTCATGCTGAATCAGAATTTTAGAACTGGGCCCACTTGGGTAATTGGAGATCATTTTTTCTTTGTTTTTTAAATTAAATCTTTATTATTCAGATTATTACATTTGTTTCTCTTTTTTCCCCTCCATAGCTCCCCTCCATCGGCTCCCAACCCTCCCTCTACCCTTACCTCCCTCCCATTGACCTCATCCATAGGTGTATGATTTTTGTCCAGTCTCTCCCTGTACATCCCTCACCCTTTTCCCCCTGAGAATTATCAGTCCACTCCCTTTCTGTGCTCCTGATTCTATTATATTCACCAGTTTATTCTGTTGATCAAATTTTTAATTCCCTTAATTTTTGGATTCCCTTGTTGATAGATATGTATTTGTTGTTCATAATTTTTTGGCTTTTACCTTTTTCTTCTTCCTCTTCTAAAAGAGTACCTTTCAGCATTTCATATAATACTGGTTTAGAGTTGATGAACTGCTTTAGCTTTTTCTTCTCTGTGAAGCTCTTTATCTACCCTTCAATTCTGAATGATAGCTTTGCTGGATAGAGTATTCTTTGTTGTAGGTTCTTGTTATTCATCATGTTGAATATTTCTTGCCATTCCCGTCTGGCCTGCATCGTTTCTGTTGAGAAATCAGCTGACAATCGTATGGGTGCTCCCTTGTAGGTAATGAACTGTTTTTCTCTTGCTGCTTTTAATATTCTCTCTTTGTCTTTTGCTCTTGGTATTTTAATTATGATGTGTCTTGGTGTGGTCCTCTTTGGATTTTATTTGGGGTTCTGTGTGCTTCCTGGACTTGTAAGTCTATTTCTTTTACCAAATGTGGGAAGTTTTCAGTCATTATTTCTTTAAATAGGTTTTCAGTATCTTGCTCTCTCTCTTCTTCTGGCACCCCCCACAATTCTGATGTTGATACGCTTGAAGCTGTCCCAGAGGCTCCTTACATTATCTTCACATTTTTGGATTCTTTTTTCTTCTTTTCCAGTTGAGTGTTTTCTGATTCTTTATATTTCAAATTTTTGACTTGATTCTTGCCTTCCTTTAGTCTGCTGTTAGGTCTCTGTATAATACTTTTTATTTCAGTCAGTGTATGTTTAATTTCTAGTTGGTCCTTTTCCATCTCTAGTTGGTTCTTTTTCATCTTCAGTTGGTTCTTTTTCATTTCCTCTTGGGTCTCGCTAACTTTATCCAACTCTTCTAGGATATTCTTGAAAAAACTTATAATTGTGGTTTTGAACTCTATATCCAGTCATTTGTTTTCCTCTATTTCTTTTGTTTGTGATCTCTTCCCTTGTCTCAGCATTTTCATTCTGCCGAGAGAACTTCTGTGTTGGATTCAGCCTTATGATACCAGACTTGCAAAACTGCAAAAGCCTCTCTGTTGAGTTTGGGATGGGTGGAGTCTCAGGGCTTAATGGACCGCCTTGCCTTCCAGTTGGCTCCGCCCTCCACAGTCCCCTAGTCTCACGTGACTGGGTAATTGCTGGAGCATGGGCGGTCTCTCGCAGTGCCTCTAGACTGCTGCCTTTCTAGCTCCCCTGCTCTCAGGGACCATATGAATCTGGGTCCTCAGGACTTTGCCCGAATCTGGGGTTTAGTGGAGTTAGAAGTGACACAGTTGGGATGCTTTGTGAAAGCCAGCGGCACAGTCAGCAGTCGGTTTTCTGCGCGCAGTGCTGTGCGTTCTGCCCAACTTCTGCCCTATTGCGACTCCCTCAATTTCCATGCGTTTTTCCCTTTTCACAGTCCAAACCCCCCCTCCCCCCGAGTATGAGTTTTGGCTGGACCTGGGGTTTAGTGTTGTAGGATAAAGGGTTCAATGCCATTGGGAGTCTCCCACCAGAGAAAGCCAGCCAGGTTCTCTGGCACCCACTCTCTCCCCGTGTGCATTTCTGTACCTCAGCTTTTTGCAGCTCCTCTGGGTCTCTGTGAGCCCCTCTCTTTCCTTCTAGTTGTAGAATTTCCACTCAGCCAGCTTTCCAGTGGTTCTGGATGATGTCTGTTCTGTCTTTTAGTTGTAGTTTTGAAATGGTTGTGCGAGGCAGCAGTGTAGGTGTTTACCTATGCCGCCATCTTGGTTCTCCTGGAGATCATTTCTTTAAGCCTGCACCACACTAATGACACAGGATACAGTCAGGATAAAGTGATTTGCAAAAGATTATTGCTAGTTAGTAATGGAGTTTGAATCAGAACAAAAATTCAGAACTCAATTAAAATTGTTTCTGCTGCCTCCCATAAAGATACTTAGTATCCATTTTTTATTTAATATATATACATTTTAAATTTAATAAATCTTTATTGTTCAGATTATTACAATTGTTCCTCTTTTTTCCCTCCACAGCTCCCCTCTACCTGGTTCCCCACCATCTCCCCTTACCTCTTCTCCACTGTCCTCATGCATAGGTGTATGATTTTTGTCCAGTCTCTTCCCTCACCCCCCACACGCTATTCCCCCCGAGAATTGTCAGTCTGCTCCCTTTCTATGCCCCTGATTCTATTATATTCACCAGTTTATTCTGTTCGTCAGATTTTCATTTCACTTGATTTTTAGATTCAGTTGTTGATATGTATTTGTTGTTCATAATTTTTATCTTTACCTTTTTCTTCTTTCCTCTTCTTAAAGAATACCTTTCAGCATTTCATATATTACTGGTTTGGTGCTAATGAACTCCTTTAGCTCTTTCTTATCTGTGAAGCTCTTTTTCTGACCTTCAATTCTAAATGATAGCTTTGCCGGGTAGAGTAATCTTGGTTGTAGGTTCTTGCTGTTCATCACTTTGATTATTTCTTGTCACTCCCATTTGGCCTGCATAGTTTCTGTTGAGAAATCAGCTGACAATCATATGGGTGCTCACTTGTAGGTAATTAATTGTTTTTCTCTTGCTGCTTTTAATGTTCTCTCGTTGTCTTTTGCTCTTGGCATTTTAATTATGATGTATGGTCCTTTTTGGATTCCTTTTGTTTGGGGTTCTGTGTGCTTCCTGGACTTGTAAGTCTATTTCTTCCCCCAGGTGGGGCAGGTTTTAAGTCACTATTTCTTCAAAGAGATTTTCAGTATCTTGCTCTCTCTCTTCTTCTGCCACCCCCCATAATTCTGATGTTGGTATGCTTGAGGTTGTCCCAGAGGTTCCTTACACTATCTTCAAATTTTTGGATTTTTTTTTTTTCTTTTCTGGTTGGGTTTTTTTTGCTTCTCTGTATTTCAAATCTTGGACTTGATTCTTGTGACCCTCTAGTCTGCTGTTAGGTCTCTATATATTTTTTATTTTAGTCAGTATATGTTTAATTTCTAGTTGGTCCTTTTTCATATCCTCGAGGATCTCGCTAAATTTATTGGCCTTTTCTAGGAAATTCTTGAAAAACTTTATAACAGTGGTTTTTGAACTCTATATCCATTCTTTTGCTTTTCTCCATTTCTTTCATTTGTGATCTGTTTCTTTGTCTCCACATTTTCACTGCTTCCCTTAGTTGGTAGAGTAGCTTTGTGTGCTAGGTATCTGATAAGGCCCAGTAGCTCCGCCTCCCCAGTTACCTGAGGTGGACATTCTTGGTGCACCCCTTTGTGGACTGTGTGCACAGCCTTGTTGTAGTTAAGTCTTGATTGTTGTTGGTATCACTGGGAGGAATTGACCTCCAGGCCAGTTGGCTGTGAGGATCATCTGTGTCTATACTGGAAGAACTTCTGTGCTGGAAACAGTCTTATGAGACAAGACTTGCAAAATTGCAAAAGTCTCTGTGCTTGGCTTGGATGGGGCAGAGTCTCAGGATGGAGCAGACAGCAATGGCTTCCCATCAACCCTGCTCTATGTGGCCCCTGGGTCTCAGTGTCCCTTGGTAATTGCTGCAAGCACCTCTGAGAGAAAGCCACCCTCAGGTTTCACCTGCTGCCAGACAGTCCAGTTTCTCCCTAAATTAGTCTGGGTAACTAGAGTCTCTCCTAGAACTAGAGTTCAGCGCAGTCGAGAGCTTCTGTCTCCCTCCCACTTGAGAAAGCCAGCCATGCACTCAGCAGTCAGTCTTCTCCATGTGTGAGTGTCTCTGGACCTCTGTCTTCCGTAGCTCCCCTGAGTCTCAGTATGATTTTCTCTTTTTCTGACAGTCCAGATTCCCCCCAAATGAGTCTGGATTCCCAGAGTCTCGCCTGGAATTGGAGTTTAGCGCAGTTGGGAGTTTCCGTCTCCCTCTCGCTTGAGAAAGCCAGCCACGCACTCAGCCACCAGTCCTCTACACGTGCATGCGCTTCAGTACCTCTGCCTCCTGCAGCACCTCTGAATCTCAGTGTGATTTTTTCTTTACTTCTAGTTGTAGAATTTCTACTCAGCCAGCTTTCCTGTGGTTCTGGATGGTGTCCATTTTGTCTTTAGTTGTAGTTTTGAAATTGTTGTACAAGGCAGCAGTTTAGGTGTTTATCTATGCCGCCATCTTGGTTTCTTTCCTTATTTAATATAATTTATTGATTTCAGAGAGGAAGGAACAGGGAGAGAGAGAGATAGAAACATCAACGATGAAAGAGAATCATTGATTGGCTGCCTCCTGATCATCCCCCACTGGGGATCGAGCACACCGGAATTGAACGTGGGACCCTTCAGTCTGCAGGCCAATGCTCTGTCCACTTAGCCAAACCAGCTAGAGGTATACTCAGTGTTTAGATAGAGATCATTAGATATTTGAAAGTAGGCATATCTATTTAAACTGTGATAATGTCTGATTAAAACTTGTTCCATAGCCCTGACTCGTTTTGCTCAGTAGTTAGAGTGTCGACCTGGGACTAAAGAGTCCCAGATTGAGGTGAGTCAAGGGCACATATCTTGATCACAGACTTGATCCCTGGCCAGGTGCATGTGGAAGGAACTAATGCATATGTTTCTTTCACATTGATGTTTCTCTCTCTGTCTCTCCCCTCCCTTCCACTCTCTCTGAAAGTCAATGGGAAAAAATGTCTTCAAGTGAGGATTAACCAAATAAATAAAAAAAATAAAACATAAGCCCTTAAGCATTTGGGGCTAATAAAACACAAACACACACACACAATTTGTTCCATAAATGTTGGAGCAATGGATGTGTCAGTCTAAACCTATGACTAATTAAGAATTAGACTTTTGAGCTGATTTTAATACCGTCACATATTTATTGTGTACCATCTGCCAGACTATGTGCCCTGCAGATAGAACAGCCATTATGATATAATCCCTGTCTTCTAGGAGCTTCCTGTCTTTGAAGGGTACAGATGATTAACCAGCAATTTACAATGCAAAAAGATGGGGACAAGTTATGAGTATGGAGGAGTACCTTTGAATACAGGTAGTTATAACAAAACATCCTTTGAAATAGTTTCCAATATTTTACTCCAGAAAATACTATCTTTCACCCATGTTTAATCAAAGGGATTAACTTTTCTTTGAGAATAAAGGTGACATATGGCCTCTTCAAATACATAAGAGGTAATAGCTGTATTTGTAAAGTAGTTATAGCAGCCCACCTTTTGGAATTACCACAAATGGACACGTCTTTCTCTAATAGAACATGAGAACCCATGGTTTCTGAAACTTGGGGGGTGGGGATTAAAGAAAACCAGTGGATTATATATATATATGGTTTTTATACCAGATAAAATTATTATGTTTAGAAAGGGGGAAAATTGATTTCACTAACTAGATAAGAACTGACTTGGAGTAAACAGGTTAACTGCGTAAGTTGTTAAGGTTGAATTCAGTTGCAGTTAACTACTGCAGTTAATAATGTGTGCAGCATATTAGCAGCTACATAGATCAAGTGTCAGGAATGTGGTGATGGGAAGCAGCCTTGGAAAAGAATGAACTTAGCCTACTATTCAAAGAGAAACAAAATGAGAATGCAAGTCATTGCTCATGGCTGTAAGAATTTAATTCTCTTCCTCCGTGAAGAGAATTGGTCCTTTTGGCTCGATGCAATATTATGTGTTCTGTGTACCTTAAAAAGAAAAAGGGAAAAAAGCTCTAGTGACTTTGGAAGAAGAAGCCATGTTTTTCTTTGTACAGCTTTTTTGAGAGTTGTTGCAGGTATCTGGTTATTTCTGGTTAAAATAAGACTTTTCTTACTCCAAGAAAGACTTTGAAAGAACTGAAAATTAAAGAATAATTCTCCCGGGTGTATCAACTAGAAGAGGAACAAACATATTTAGTTATGGTAGGTTTTTTAATAGAACACTGACAGATAACTTTGAAAGGAGGATGTTTGAGTGATAAAGACCTAAGCCAAATTAATAGGATTGTATCCTCTCAGAGCATTCCATTTCTAATCTAAGAGATACAAACTAAAATACTATTTGTTTATCCATAGGCAATGCTAAAATTATGCTGACCTAAAGATACACTGCCAGGAAGTAACTGCCCCTTGCTAGCTGGAAGTAGAATGGTCATTAACTGCCAGCGCTGGAGAGAGAAATGGTTCTATTGGCAGTCTGTTTGGGGGACTTATGAAATGGCCTTATGCAATGGAATCAGTATTCCAAGAGTGTGCTCTCAGCAGATTGAGCAGGGGTACAGTATTAACTGTTCAGAAGCTTAGCTGCCACTGCAGAATGAAGAGGAGACATCAGAGCTTTCGTTGTACTCACCAGAGGAGGTGGTTTGGTACAAATAAAGGCATAGTAATATATTTGGGAAGGAATAGAAAGTAAGTACTGTAGGTCCAAGATAAAGGACACCGTGAAAGTGCCATTTCTTTAGATACTTTAAAGTCCTGGAAAATTCAAGCCAAATAGAAAAGGAAATGAATTTGTGCCTTTTTCATTTTATATATAATAATCTTTAAATTTAGAAAAAGAGAATTGCAGCATTAAACTATTGATTTTAACGCTTTACTTGAAAGCATGTTTTAAGTTTGTCCACATTGAGACTTTTCTTGAAAGATGTAAATAAGAGTAAAGCAAATATTTATTTATTTTTGCTTTTGTTCCCATCTCTGCCCTTTAAACTCTTTAAAAAGGACAGATAGAATGAATACATTGAAATTAGATCTTTATTTAGTTTACTTAGAGGAGATTCTGTAAAGGAAGCTGTTTAAAAGTACATACTATTTATTAATTTTGTGAAATATATATTACTGTTAAACAAATAATCACACAGTGAACAGTGTAACTACTATCAAGGTCAGAAAGTAGGGCATGCCTTCCATGTCTTTCCCTGACCAACTCATTAGTCTGTTTGTCCTGCGATAACAAAGGTACAATTAAGTTCTCAAAGGATCTCAGTGAAGAGGCCTAATTTGAATGATTCCTTTGTTTTGAAGTATTAGAAAAGTATTGAAAAGAGTATTTTTGTTTTTTCTAGGGGAGAGAGTTGAGATTGAGAACTATGTAGGAATTTTTAAAGAAAAGATATTAATGTCTACAAAGGGAGACTAATATCCAGAAAGTATATTATTTCTAAGGAAGAAAACATTGTGTTTTCTTATTATCCAGTTCAGTAGTCAGTCATATTATATACTGTTCCTGAAAATTACTTTTTAGTCACATGGTTGTTCTTCAGAAATTTTTTTTCAAAACTCAACTTTTTCAGAAAGCTTTTCCTTGAGAGTCTATCATCAAATGTTCTATTGCTCTATTATATTTGCAGCAAATTGAATGTAGAATAAAGCTACTACCTCTCATTACCACCATAGCTATGATATTATATTTACTACCTGATATTTCTGTAACTTGAAACTTAATCTTATTTAAGTAAAATCACTATTCAGGTTGACACTTACTAAATTCCGTTCACTTGGACAGTTCATTTTACTAATATTTTGTAATAGCATTTATCTACAGCATTGAAAACAGTCATATTATTCTTGACAACCACATGAAGTATACAACTTGTTAGAGGAGCAGACGTACAATTTTCTGAAGAATTTAACTTGGAAAATAAAATTAATATGTTGTGAAAAAGATAAATTAGAGAATAAGAGAGCCCATGGAAATTACATATATGTACTAACAAATACATATATTCAATTAAGGAAGATAAAGTTAAGGAAATCTCTGGAAAAGGTAAAGAGATGGCAAAATATGACAAAGATGATTCTCAGGCATTGCAAAAGTTAACTATTAGGATTCTAAAAGTAGAAAATAGACCTGGAATGAAGCAATCTCTGGACTGGTAGTAGCAGGTATTGGACATTAGCAAAGAAAAATCCTCTTTAAATTGTTGCCTAGAAATTTTCCTCCAAGGAACTCTTCCTCCCTAAATGGCCGGTACACAGCCAACGATAGTTAGGCTTATGTGGAAACCACTCCACATAAGCAGAGAAACATTCAAAACTCATAATACCTGAGAGTTATCAGGCTTAGGCTAAAAACACCTATAGTGGAACCTCATTTCTCGAACTTAATTAGTTCCAGAAGGCTGTTTGAAAATCGCATCTTTTTTTTTCCCATTAGAAATAATATAAATTGAATTAATCCATTCCAGACCCCCAAATGATTCCCTGTTTAACCTTTCTTATATATGTACATGTCTGTTGTACTGTTTATAAATAAACATTTTAAAAACAAAAAGGACATGGAATGTAAATGAAAATTTAACAAAATAAAAGAAATATAATGTAAATAAAAATTTTGCAATAATTATAAGCAGTAACAAAAGCAAAAACACACATAAAAATATTCACAGTACAATATCCTGAGATTTTAACAATGGTAAACTGACTCATATTAGCACATTCTCTCCTTTGTTTGTCACCTGAGATACATTACTCATCATACAGATATCCACATGAAAAGGGTTGTCAGGTTGAGAAATGAATTGTTCGAGATGGGAGACATTTGAGAGGTTCCACTGTTTGCTTCTTATATTCAGAGACATAAATCCAAGCTTAAAATTTTTATCAAGTGATTGGGAACTCTTGCAAAAGGAAAGTGATGTAGCAGTTTTGAGGAAAAACGAAATAGAAATGCTAGAACTGTAAAATGCAGTAACTAAAATTAAATGCTCAATGGATGGGTTTAGCAGCAAATTTGACATAGAAGAGGGAAATAGTGAACTGTAATGGGTCAGAAGAAATTATTTAGAATGTGGCATGTACAGAGGGAATAAAAATTACAGATGAGAGAATAAAAGACATAGAGGGTACAATGAGAAGGTCTAAAATACGTTTAATTGGAGTCCCAGAAGGAGGGAAGAAAGAGAATGGGGCTGAGTTGATGAAAAATATCAATTTGCAGATTAAAGAAGCCAAATGAATTAGAAACAGGAGTTCCGTTAAGTGATATTACATTATACTTTAAAAATTTTTTTTATTTTTATTGATTTCAGAGAGGAAGGGAGAGGGAGAGAGAAATAGAAACATCAGTGATGACAGGGAATCATAGATCGGCTGCCTCCTGCACATCCCCCACTGAGGATCGAGCCCGCAACCTGGGCATGTGCCCTTGATTGGAATCGAACTCAGGACCCTTCCGTCCACAGGCTGATGCTCTATCCACTGAGCCAAACTAGCTAGGGCTATTTTTTAACATATTTTTTACAAATTGATTTTTAGAGAGAGAAGAAGGGAGAGGGAGAGAGAAAAAATATCCTTGTGATAGCAAAACATTGATTGGCTGCCTCCTGCACACCCACAACCCAGACATGTGCCCTGACCTAGAATCAAACTGCAACTTTTCAGTGCACAGGACGCCCAAGCAACCGAGCCACACCAGCCAGGACTATCCTTTTCTTTCCTACAACTGGTAATGAATTACAGACAACAACTAAACTGCTTGTTGGCAATGTACATGTTATAAAGAATAAAACCAAGGAAATTAAGCTAAAGAATGCTTTCTTTAAAGTAGTTTATTTTAAAAAAAAAAAAGAAAGGATAAGAGGTATCTAGGACATCTTTTTACAATCCTGTCACTTTTCTATAAATTTGAAACTATGTCAGAATAAAAATATTTAAAAAGAACAGACAGACATGTTTTTAGAAGGGGAATAGAACTCAACCATTTGTTTGTGTGTGTGTGTGTATTTTTTTAAACACTTTCCAGAGAAGTTTGTTGAAGTCTTAGCTGTGTTTTGTTCCATTGTTTAGGATAGATACAAGTTTTATTAGCTGCTAATCTTACCACAAAAATTGGGCCATTTGATTTCAAAGGGTAAAAATATATTAACTACTTTCTAATAAGAATGTCTCATACTGCAGCAAGCTACTAAGAAGATAGATGCATCCTTCATTAGAGTGTTTTTTGTTTTGTTTAAAGAAATGAGTCCATTTCTCTGTAAAACCATTCTTCCTACCACCATCCCTTTCAAACGATTCCCTATTAAATTTCCTGAAACCTGTCTCTTACCTCTCCCATTGTACTGACACAGTGCTGTAAAAAGTCACTGGTAGCCCCTATCTGTTCAGTACTTTGACCTACTTTTACTATTTCCTAGTAACCACATTGAGAGTTAATATTAAGCCCTTTTCTCCTTCAAATGCTTTCTTCTCTTGGCTTCAGAGGCAGTCTTGCCTCTGGATTTACTTAAAAAAATTCACTGTCTTTTGTGGCCACTCCCTAAGGTTTTGTTTTTATCTCTGTGTTTGTTTTTCTCTTTTATTGTGATCTTGTTCTTTCCAATGTTACTCATTCTTTAAAGTCCAATACAGATATTACCACTCCATAATGATAAGGACCACCCCAGTCAGTGGTGCTCCTCTACCTCTCAACTCCTTCCCTCATCTCTTTACTTGGATTTTGCAGAGACCTGTTATATACTCTTAGTGCTTAGCAATGTGTCTTGCATGAACAAGCACTGAGGAAGTTTTTTTGATGACTAATATTTTTAATTTTCATATAATTTTTACATATCATAAAGTATTACTCACCTTTAAAATTTTTTCAAACTTTAAAAAATTTAAAAACTGCCCTGGCCAGTGTGGTTCAGTTGATTGAGCATCATCCCAAGCACCAAAATGTTACTGGTTCGATTCCTAGTCAGAGTCCAAGCCAGTGGTACAGGCTCAATCCCATGGTGGTAGGTACACGGAAGCAGCTGATCGATATTCCATTATCTCATCAATGTTTCTCTTTCTCCCTCTCTAAAAGCCAATAAAAACATTAAATAAATATATATATACACACATACACTGAGTAGCCAGATTATTATGATCTCTGAACACATAATAATCTGGCCATTCAGTGTGTGTGTGTGTGTGTGTGTGTGTTAGAGGCCTGGTGCATGAATTCACCGGGCTGGGTGGGGTCTGGCCATCCTGGCCAGGGGGAGGGGACATGGGAGGTTGGCCGGCCTGCCTGCCTAGGATGCCTAGGACCGAACGAGAGGATCAGACCTGAATTGCCACTGTTTGTCCACTATCCAGATACCATTCTAATGTGTACACATAAAGAATTGTTTGACATTGAAACTGGGACTCTTAACTATTAGACATTGAAATTGGGACTCAAACATTTTTTGTTCTTATAAGTTTATTTCTAGCCTACAGAGGCAAGATGTTTTTATAGAAAAGAATCAGGGTTGGGGTGGGTGGGTGGGACAGATGCAGAGGCAAAGAAGCAATGTACAGACTGTCATGTTACAGTGGGAAGACAGGGGAGTTTTGGGGGGGGCCTGTTAAGAGATCAACCAAAGGACTTGTATGCATGTATGTAAGCATAGCCAATGGATACATGACACTGGGAGGCGGGGGCAGGTAAGGGCATGTATTGGGGGGGTAGGGAAGGCGTGGGGGGAGGTCAATAGGAGGAAAAAAAGGGAGACATATGTACTACTATTTAAAATACTTTAAACAATATATATATACATACACACACAGAACAATTAGAACAATATACTGTAAAAAATTATATGAAATTTAAATTCAGGGTCCATAAGTACAATTTTATTGGAACACAGCTATCACTGTCTGCTTTTGCACTATAATGCCAGAGTTGAGTAGTTGTCATATGGCCATTTTGTCCTTTTTAAAAAAAAAGTTAATAAATCTTTATTGTTCAGATTATTTCATTTGTTCCTCTTTTTTCCCCCCATAGCTCTCCTCCACCTGGCTTCCACCCCACCCTCTACCCTTACCTCCCCCATTGTTTTTATTTATAGGTATATAATTTTTGTCCAGTCTCTTCCCGCACCCCTCACACCTCATTCCCCCCTCCTCCCGAGAATTGTCAGTCTGCTCCCTTTCTATGCCCCTGATTCTATTCTATTCACCAGTTTATTCTGTTAATCAGATTTTCAATTCACTTGATTTTTAGATTCACTTGTTGATAGGTATGTATTTGTTCATAATTTTTATCTTTACTTTTTTCTTCCTTCTCTTCTTAAAGAGTACCTTTCAGCTTTCATATATTATTGGTTTGCTGTTGATGAACTCCTTCAGCTTTTTCTTATCTGTGAAGCTCTTTATCTAACCTTCAATTCTGAATGATAGTTTTGCTGGGTAGAGTAATCTTGGTTATAGGTTCTTGCTATTCCTCATTTTAAATATTTCTTGCCACTCCCTTCTAGCCTGCATAGTTTCAGTTGAGAAATCAGCTGACAATTGTATGGGTGCTCCCTTGTAGGTAATTAACTGTTTTTCTCTTGCTGCTTTTAATATTCTCTCTGTCTTTTGCTCTTGGCATTTTAATTATGATGTGTCTTGCTGTGGTTCTCTTTGAATTCCTTTTGTTTGAGGTTCTGTGTGCTTCCTGGACTTGTAAGTCTATTTGTTTCACCAGGTGGAGGAAGTTTTCAGTCATTATTTCTTCAAATAGGTTTTCAGTATCTTGCTCTCTCTCTCTTCTTCTGGCATTCCCATGATTCTGATGTTGGTACCCTTGAAGTTTCCCAGAGGCTCCTTATACTATCTTCACATTTTTGGAGTCTTTTTCTGTTTTGCTTTTCCAGTTGAGTGTTTTTTGCTTCTTTTTATTTCACATCTTGGACTTGATTCTTGTGTTCCTCTAGTCTGCTGTTAGGTCTCTGCATAATTTTTATTTCAGTCAGTGTATGTTTAATTTCTAGTTGGTCCTTTTTCATCTCTTCTTGGGTCTCATTAAATTGATCCATCTTTCCTAGGAAATTCTTGAACAACCATATAACTGTAGTTTTGAACTCTATATCCAGTCGTTTGTTTTCCTCCATTTCTTTCGTTTTTGATCTATTCCTGTGTCTCCTCATTTTTGCTGCTTCCCTAAGTTGGTAGAGTAGCTTTGTGTGCTAGGTGTCCTATATGGCCCAGTAGCTCTGCCTCCCCAGTTACCTGAGGTGGACTCTCTTGGTACATTCCTTTGTGGACTGTGTTTACAGCCTTGTTGTAGTTAAGCCTTTATTGTTGTTGGTGTCACTGGCAGGAATTGACCTCCAAGCCAACTGGTTGTGAGGATCAGCTGTGTCTATGCCAGGAGAACTTCTGTGCTAGAGTCAGCCTTATGATATAAGACTTGCAAAATTGCAAAAGCCTCTGTGTTTGGCCTGGATGGGGCAGAGTCTCAGGATGGAGTAGACAGCCTCGGCTTCCCGCCAGTCCTGCCCTCTGAGGTCCCTGGGTCTCAGTGGCCCTCAGTAATCGCTGCAGCCCTGTCTGTGCGCATGCGCACACGCCTCCAGACCTCTGCCTTTCACGTCTCCACTGATTTTCCGTACCCTCTGGGGACCCGTATGAGTCTGGGTCCCCAGGGTCTCGCCTGAAACTGGGGTTCATTGCAGTCGGAAGTGGAGTTCATCGCAATTGGGAGGTTTGATCTTCCTCCTGCTAGAAAAAGCCAGTAGCACATTCAGCAGTCAGTCCTCTCTGTGCACACTCTTTATGTCTTTTTAAAATGAATTTATTAAATCCAAGTAATCTCTAAATTAAATATATGTATAGCTATATTCACAATCCTTTACCAAGTGAGATTGATTTTTCAATTAAATTTGACTTCAACTTTATGACGCTATATAGAAAATTCAGCTGATATGGGTAATAATAAAATTTTAAAAAATATTTTTATTGACTTCAGAGAGAGGAAAGGAGAGGGAGAGCGAGATTGAAACATCAATGATAAGAGAGAATCATTGATTGGCTGCCTCCTGCATGCCCCGTAATGGGGATCGAGCCTGCAATCCAGGCATGGGCCCTTGACTGGAATTGAACCTGGGACCTTTCAGTCTGCAGGCTGACACTCTATCCATTGAGCCAACGGGGTAGGGCTGAACTTGAATTTAAGTTTAACTTGCTTTATTTTAAAATGTATCCAAAATTAATTTGTTTTTATGAAACATAAACAATGATTTCTTTTGCAGTTTTATTTATGCCTTATTATAGAATGTGTTAATAAAAATTATTGAATAAAGAATTCTGAAAAATAAAGAATACTGAACTTGTAAGTAAATTGTGCTAATTTCATAATTAGCATGGATACCAGAAAAAAAGTAGAGTTTAGGAAGGAACCTGTGACAAGATATCATGCCAAAATATGGCCGGTGTTACTTTGCAGCATTATTGATAAAATATGGCTCCACCTCTATTCTTTATAACTAAAAACAAAACTAATAAAAATTAGTATTAGGGAATTATTAGGGGCTTTTCATATTTTAATAATAGGAGCAATGTATATATGTTAAAAGATCTGAAAGGCTTCTGACAGATTTCTTAGTACATCAGATATATATTTTTAAAAAGTACAGTTTGAAATGCTCCAGTTGGTTTTGTACATTCTTATTTTAGACTATTAGGTTAGGGCCAGAGTGGGAGGAAGATTCAAATCCAAGAAATATTTCACCAAAACTTTTCCTCAGAATTTGTTTTATGTATTGCTTTGCCTAGAAAGTGAAGTCTTAGAACACTAATGAAGGCCACCAAAGATATAACTATCAGTGATGTGAAAGCATCGTTAAAATGGAACTGGAAAGAGTAATTTGTTAATTTTTGACAAAGTCAACATCCATTCTAAAAGATACACCTTTCCTGGTCTGTTGCTGTCTGTTCGTACACTATGATTTTTCCCTCCCTTTGCTCTTTTTTGAATTTATGTTTATTGGTTGCTCATCTTTGCAGTGGTCCTGGAATACTTCCAAGCAAGTGTTGTATTGGCTCAGGCAGGGAAGGATGGATTTGAAGGTTCTAACCTATACAGTGACAAGAAATAGGTCATGGTTTGGCAAAAACAATGAGAGCAGAAAAAAATTAAGAGATTAAAATTACTTTTCTTAAAATTATTTCTGGTTCTTATCACGATGAAAAATAAACATGTTATTGAATAGCCACTAAATATAAAACACCAAGCTAGAGTTTTGATGTATTTGGGAGAGGGAGAATAAATATTTAGTTGTCTTTGGTCCCTTTTATACCATTCCTATCAACTCTTTGAACAAAGTGTCTGTGGGAAATATTAAGTTCTTTTAGGTATTTATTTCTTGGGGTTCAATCATATTTTTTTCCAACAGTTTTATTTATTGATTAGAAAGAGGTAGAGGGAGAGAGAGAGGAGAGAGAGAGAGAGAGAGAGAGAGAGAGAGAGAGAGAGAGAGAGAGGTTGATTGATTTGTTGTTTCACTTATTTATACATTCATTGGTTGAGTCTTGTATGTGCCCTGACTGGGGATCAAACCTGCAACCTTGACATATCAGGATGATGTTCTAACTAACTAGGGCCAGTCATATCATTTTGAGTGTATTTCACAAAGGAAGCGAGTTGGGTTATGTTTCACTTTGGGTTCATTGTGGGGTTTTTAGTTATAAATATACATAAGATTTATCATTATAACTGTTTTTAACTGTACAATTCAGTGGCATTAAGTACATTGTTGTGCAACCATTACCACTAGCCATCTCCAGAACTTTTTCATTTTCTTAAATTGAAATTAAATAATAATTAACAACCATTAAACAATAATTTCTCATTTTCTCTCTGTTCAGTCCCTGGCAACTACCATTCTACTTTCTGTGTCTATGAATTTATCCTATATTATCCCACTTACTCATGTAAGGATATGTCCTTTTGTTTCTTGCTTATTTCAGTTACATGTTTTCAAGGTTCATCTATGGAATAACATGTAGCATATATCAGGATTTCATTTCTTTCAAAGGCTGAATAATATTCCACTGTATGTTTTTAGCTGTAATGTAAACAAACCAGGAATAGAATATAAATCCGTGCCCAGAAATGGTGGCAGGGTATTGTCATCTTTGAAGCAGCTTGTTGTTTCAATACCAGACCAAATTAAATCATGTTAGATTGGGTGGGTAAGTGTTATTCTAGATGTTAGAGGACATTGGTGGATGTTAGAGGACATTGGGTGGCTAAGTGTTATTCTAGATGTTATAGGACATTGTTTTCTGATGGTCTTAGGCAACCCTGCTAGCGGTTCTCAACCTGTGAGTCGCATTCCACAGGTTGAGAACCGCTGTTGTAGGAACTAAGACCATCGGAAAACACAGATATTTACATTACGATTCATAACAGTAACAAAATTACAGTTATGAAGTAGCAATGAAAATAATGTTACGGTTGGGGTTATCCACAACATGAGGAACTGTATTAAAGGGTCGCAGCATTAGGAAGGTTGAGAACCATTGGTCTAGATACTGTTCTCCTGTTGGAGAAGTTGGAGTAGAGGTGGGCTGAGCCTGTTGACCTTGTTTTCTCCTCTCAATTTTTTTTCTGAATTTGTTGCTTGGCCTACTAGCCTTCTGCCCAGTCTCCCTAAAGCCACTTGCCTAGGGACTCCCTAGGCCAAAACAGAAATCATCTCTGTGGCTATCCTGGGTGTTCCCCTTCAGGGATTTCTTTCTGCTGACCTGCACTTCCTTTCTAATATATAATCCACACATCCAACCCCCATCTCCTGTTGCAGCTGTTTGAGGAACAGTTATGAATAATACCTGAGGAAAGATGACCAAACCTAGAATAGGACTGGTAACATACTGGAATGAACATTCAGAGGCTTTCCTCTGAGGGAAAGAATTGATCCACAGAAACATTACCTGGATTAGTTCCAAAAGGGGTGTCTGCCTTTAGGGCTGGTTGGTCACCTGCTTAGGGTATTGAAGAGGCTTCGCTAGCTTGCAGCCACCAGGGGCAGTTTTGTCCTGGTAAAGTAGTAATATTCCTGCCCTGAGGCAAAGCTTTCTCTGGAAAAAATTTTGCAGCAAACTGAACCCCCAGCGGCCCATCTCTGATGCTGATTCTACTTGCTGCTGTGCTGCTGTGCTTCTGTGGAAACAGGCGGAGTGCGCCTGTGTGCCTCCAGATCGGGTCTGGGTTCTTCAGCTGTGTCAGCACAGCCTCTTCTCTTCTCCTGCCTCCTGCCTCCACCCACATTTTTCTTGCTACTTTTTAAAATTGAAAGGCTCTTCAGGGAGGGGAACTCCCTTGGTATTTTGAGTATTGAGGTGCTCAGCAGAACTGCCTGGCATCCTGTTTGTAAATAGCAGTTTTAATTCACTCTCTAATAGGTCATTTGGCCTTACCAGCAGTCTTAAACTTGATAATCCTTACGTCAGCAGTGCGGCTCAGGCCAAACATCCAAAAGTGCAACCCTGAGTGATTATCTGAAGGAAGTTTTAAAGCTTCTTCATTCCCTGACTCTTGTTTGTCATATCAGATTGTTAACTCTCTCATGCTCACTACAGCCAAGACAGGTGGTTTGGGAGAGCAGAATGAATGGGGGGAGTTCATGTTCATGTTCCCATTCCGTGCAGGGAGCCTGGTAACCTTCATATGCCCTTTCAGTCAGTGGCGATGGGACTGTGCTCTGGTGGCATGAGAGCTTTTTGAATAGGGAAGTGCACAGCAGGAGTAACTTGTGATGGGTTGAAAAATCACAGCTGTTCTGCCCATTTTATAGCTTCCTTGCTGTTTTCCTTATGGAGGCAACTGATGGTGTTAAGAACTCCTCACATACTGGCCTTAACCTTGCTCCTTGGATCTGAGGTGTCCCAGGCCTTCTAGAAGTACATTATCTCCTCGTTTTTTTATTGGCTATTATTAGCTATTATTATTGGCTCTGTCAGCACTGATTACTGCAGTTTGAGGTTTCAGGTTAAAAGTGGCATCTTGGGCAGAGTTGGGGCTGTATTTGGAGATGATTCTAGAATAGCAAGTACCTACCAACCACATTGTTTTTTATTCTGAAGTAAATTTTTTATTCCAGTCTTCTTATGTTCTGAAGTAGATGTTTCTGTCCAGTCTTTATTTATCCTGAAGTACACGTTCCTGTTCCATTCTTTAAAAACATTATAGCTCTGTGAAACCAGACCATGACTACAGAGACTATAAGTATATTTTTTATCCTGAAGTAGATGTTTTATTTTGTTTTTAAAATATGTTTTTATTGATTTCAGAGGAAGGAAAGGGGAGGGTGAGAGAGATAGAAACATCAATGATGAGAGAGAATCAGTGATTGGCTGCCTCCAGCATGGCCCCTACCGGGAATCAAGCCTGCAACTTGGGCATATGCCCTGACCAGGAATGGAACCATGACCTCCTGGTTCATGGGTTGATGTTCAATCACTGAGCCATATCAGCTGGGCTACATTTTTTAAATATATTGGAATGACATTGGTTAATAGAATAATATAGGTTTCAAGTGAACATTTATATTATACATGATCTGTATATTGCATTGTGTATTCACCACCCAAAGTCAAACCATCTTCTGTCACCATATATTTGGCTCTACTCCTGTCCCCATACTCTCCACAGCCCTCTGATAACCACCCTATTCTTGTTGTCTATATCTATGAATTTCAGTTTTATATCTCACAAATGAGGCAAATCGTTTGGTTCTTAGCTTTTTCTGCCTTATTTTGCTTAGCACAATATTATCAAGGTCCATCTATGTTGTCACAAATGGCAATATTTCATCTTTTCTTATGGCTGAGTAGCATTCCATTGTATATAGGTAGCATATCCTTTTTTCCCCAAAAAATATTTTTTAAAATATATTTTTTTATTCATGTCAAAGAGGAAGTGAGAGGGAGAGAAATTGAAACATTAATGATGAGAGAGAATCATTGATCGGCTGCCTCCTGCATGTCCCCTACTGGGAATTGAACCCACAACCCAGGCATGTGCCCTGACTGAGAATGGAACCGTGACCTCCTGGTTCATAGGTCTGTGCTAAACCACTGAGTCACATTGGTCAGGACCTTTCCCCTCTCCCTTCTATCAGTCTCTTGTCTGTATCTATGAGTCTCTTTCTATTTTGTTAGTTTATTTTATTCATTAGATTCTACATATAAGAGAAATTATATGGTATTTGTCTTTCTCTGACTGGCTTATTTAACTTAGCACAGTGCTTTCTGGGATCATCCATGCTGTCACAAAGGGTAAGATTTCCTTCTTCTTTAAAAAAAATATTTTTCTTGACTTTTAGAGAAAGGGATGGAGAGGGAAAGGGAGAGAGATAGACATCAACATCAATAGGCTGCCTTCTGCATACTCCCACTGAGTATCAAGCCCACAACTTGGTCATGTGCCCTGACTGGGAATCGAACTGGTCACCTCTTGGTATCTGAGTTGATGCTCAACTACTGAGCCATACTGGCTGGGCTGTAGCATATCATCTTTATTCAATACTCTGTTGAAGGACACTTCAGTTGTTTCCATGTCTTGACTACTGTGAATAATGCTGAAATGAATATAGGGATGCAGATATCTATGGAAATACATATTTTGTGTAGATACCCAAGAGAGGGATTGATGGGTCCTATGGTAACTCTATTATTAATTATTAATTAATTATTTGAGAACCTGCCATACAGTTTTCCATATTGGCTGTACCAATTTATATGTCCATCAGCAGTGAATGAGGGTTTCTTTAAAAAAAAAAATTTGTATTGATTTAAGAGAAAGAGGAAGGGAGAGAAGGGGAGAAAAAGAGAGGGGAGGGAGGGAGAGAAACCTGGATAAACAGATGGGCTGCCTCCTGTACACCTTTCACTATGGATTGAGACCACAACCCAGGCACATGCCCCAACCGGAAATTGAACCAGAGACCTCTGGTGCATGGGACAACACTCAACCAACTGAGCCACTCCGGCCAGGGCAGAGGGTTCCTTTTTCTTCATAATGTTTCCAACACTTGTTATTACCTACTTTGTTGATAATAGCCATTCTGGTAAGTGTGAGGTGATATCTCATTGTAGTTTTGATTTGCATTTCCCTAATAGCTAGTGAAGTTGAACATTTTTTTATGTACTTGTTGACCATTTATATGTTGAAGTAGATGTTTTTGTACCATTTGTCATATGTTCTGAAGTAAATGTTCCTGTTCTATTCTTTAAGAACATTACAGCTCTGTGAAACCAGATCATGACTCCAGAGTCCATAAGCTGTGTTTTTTATTCTGCAATAGATATTTTTATTCTAGTCTTCATATGTTCTGAAGTAGATGTTCCAATCTTTATTGGTCCAGAAGTACATGTTTCTATTCCATTCTTTAAAACATTACAGCTCCATGAAACCACATCATGACTACAGAGACCAAAATCTGTCAGAGTTCCTGCTAAATCTTTTTTCTTTTCTTTTTTTCTTTTTTTAATTATATATTTATTATTCAGATTATTACATTTGTTTCTCTTTTTTCCCCTCCATAGCTCCCCTCCACCCAACTCCTACCCTTCCCTCTGCCTTTAACTCCCTCCTCCCATTGACCTCATCCATAGGTGTATGATTTTTGTTCAATCTCTCCCTGTACACCCCTCACCCTTTTCCCCCTGAGAATTATCAGTCCACTCCCTTTCTGTGCTCCTGATTCTATTATATTCACCAGTTTATTCTGTTGATCAAATTTTTAATTCACTTAATTTTTAGATTCACTTGTTGATAGATATGTATTCATTGTTCATAATTTTTTGGCTTTTACCTTTTTCTTCTTCCTCGTCTAAAAGAGTACCTTTCAGCATTTCATATAATACTGGTTTGGAGTTGATGAACTCTTTTAGCTTTTTCTTATCTGTGAAGCTCTTTATATGCCCTTCAATTCTGAATGATAGCTTTGCTGGATAGATTATTGTTGGTTGTAGGTTCTTGCTCTTCATCACGTTGAATATTTCTTGCCACTCCCGTCTGGCCTGCATCGTTTCTGTTGAGAAATCAGCTGACAGTCGTATGGGTGCTCCCTTGTAGGTAATGAACTGTTTTTCTCTTGCTGCTTTTAATTTTCTCTCTTTGTCTTTTGCTCTTGGTATTTTAATGATGATGTGTCTTGGTGTGGTCCTCTTTGGATTCCTTTTATATGGGGTTCTGTGTGCTTCTTGGACTTGTAAGTCTATTTCTTTTACCAGATGTGGGAAGTTTTCAGTCATTATTTCTTTAAATAGGTTTTCAGTATCTTGCTCTCTCTCTTCTTCTGGCACCCCCACAATTCTGATGTTGATACGCTTGAAGCTGTCCCAGAGGCTCCTTACATTATCTTCACATTTTTGGATTCTTTTTTCTTCTTGCTTTTCCAGTTGAGTGTTTTCTGCTTCTTTATATTTCAAATTTTTGACTTGATTCTTGCCTTCCTCTAGTCTGCTGTTAGGACTCTGTATAATATTTTTTATTTCAGTCAGTGTATGTTTAATTTCTAGTTGGTTCTTTTTCATCTCTAGTTGGACCTTTTCCATCTCTAGTTGGATCTTTTCCATCTCTAGTTGGTCCTTTTTCATCTCCTCTTGGCTCTCGCTAACTTTATCCAACTTTTCTAGGATATTCTTGAAAAACCTTATAAGCGTGATTTTGAACTTATATTCAGTCATTTGTTTTCCTCCATTTCTTTGTTTGTGATCCCTTCCCTTGTCTCGGCATTTTCACTATGCAGGGAGAACTTTTGTGTTGGATTCAGCCTTATGATACCAGACTTGCAAAACCGAAGAAGCCTCTTTGTTGAGCTTGGGCTGGGTGGAGTCTCAGGGCTTAATGGACCGCCTTGTCTTCCAGTCGGCCCCACCCTTGAGTCTCACGTGACTGGGTAATCACTGGAGCGGTCCTTGTGTGCAGGTACAGTGCCTCTAGACTGCTGCCTTTCTGGCTCCCCTGCACTCCAGGACAAGAGTCTGGGTCCCCACAGTTTCACCCGAAACTGGGGCTTAGTGGAGTCAGAAGTGGCACAGTTGGGAGGGTCTGTCTTCCGCCCACCCTCGAAAGCCAGAGGCACAATCAGCAGTCTGTCCTCTGCGCGCCACCAGACCTCTGATCTTTTCCGACTCCCCTAAATTTCCCTTTTCACAGTCCAGACTCCCCCCTATGAGTTTCAGCTGGATCTGGGGTTTAGTGTCATAGGATAAGGGGTTCAATGCCTTTGAGAGTCTCCGTTTCCCTCTTGCCAGAGAAAACCAGCCTGGTACTCCAGCACCCGCTCTCTCCATGTGTGAGTCTATGTACCTCAGCTTTTTGCAGCTCCTCTGAGTCTCCGTGAGCCCCTCTCTTTCCCTCTAGTTGTAGAATTTCCACTCAGCCAGCTTTCCTGTGGTTCTGGATGATGTCCGTTCTGTCTTTTAGTTGTAGTTTTGAAATAGTTGTGCGAGGCAGCAGTGTAGGTGTTTACCTATGCCGCCATCTTAGATTCTCCTCTAAATCGTTTTTTTTTTAATATATTTTATTGATTTTTAACAGAGAGGAAGGAAGGGGGATAGAAAGTCAGAAACATCGATGAGAGAGAGACATTGATCAGCCGCCTCCTGCACGCCCCCCACTGGAGTTTTGCCTGCAAGCAAGGAACATGCCCCCAATCGGAATCGAACCTGGGACCTCTCAGTCCGCAGGCCGACGCTCCATCCATTGAGCCAAACCGGTTTTGGCTAAATCTTTTTTCTTTTAAGGAAACTCTACTTTTTGGTTCCTATAGTAATGTGTTGGTGGTTATAGTTAGTAACAATAATAGTCAGAACTCAAAATTCCATCTTTTAATGTATTACTTTAACTACAGAACATCCTTGTAAAACACAGTGCCTGATTAAAGATGGAGAAATTAGGAAAAAGAGTGACTAGTCATTGATAGGAAAGCTTTCAAGTCCAGTGTGCCCTACAAACCATTTTGATCCCTCTCTTCAGTAGAAAAGAAGGTTCTGTCTTTGGTTTCAAGGTGAATTTGTATGACTATAGAGGAACATGGCCTACCTTAGTGTGAATGGGCTCAATGGTATTACTTCGTGATGATATTTAGAAATAATTTATAGGAGTGCAGCCTAGAAGAATATTTTAAAAGACGGAAGGGTTATTTTGACCTTTGGATGTATTGGAGCTCCATTTTCCTTCTTTTTAAAAAAATATTTTTATTGATTTCAGAGAGGAAGGGAGAAGGAGAGAGAGATAGAAACATCAACCATGAGAGAGAATCATTGATCAACTGCCTCCAGCATGCCCCTAATAGGGATCCAGCCCGAGGATGTACCCTTGACTGGAATCAAACCCGAGATCCTCCATTCTGCAGGCCGCCGCTCTGTTCACTGAACCAAACCACCTAAGGCTCCATTTTTCTTCTTTGTCTCTTCACATCTCCCATGTTTGCTCTCTTCAGAAGTGATCTCGCACATAGCCAGAAGGAAAATGGAAGGTACCGTTGATAATTGAGTTGCATGGTACTTAGAGAAATTCAGAATTATTTTTTTGGATTGGGGAATTTTAACAAGTAAAACTTGGAAACAAAACTTATTTGTGGGGAAAAAAACTTATTCATGATCCTAATTCTAAATAAGATTAGTACTAGTACATATGAAGAGCTATGATTTTTTTCAAATCTATATATTTTTAGTCTAGTGGCCATATCTTTCTTTTTACTACTGATGGTCTTATTAATCCTATACCTTGATGTTTCTGAAATATGACATTATTTGTTTTGTTATTTTTCAACTAGGATCTTCCAATGGCTATGATAGTTTTTCACATCATTTGTTTCTCACTCTTGGCCACAAAACCAAGTGAATTTCTTCACTGCCTGACTGCATACATATAGGCCAGAGATGAAATGACTTCCCCAGGATCCTCCCATCTGCAGGTCGATGATCTATCCACTGAACCAAACTGGCTAGAGCTTAGTTTGGATTTCAAAAGTCTAATTGCCATGCATGAAAACAATAGAAAGCATTTTTTCTTAGTGAGAAATTGGGTCCAATACATCCTTCTATGTACTTGCATTAATTGAGCACCAGTACTTACTTTCAGTTGCACTAGATTTATGTTCTCAGGATTAGTTTAACTCATATACACCAGGATGACTATAGATTTCTCAGGAATTATATATTTTAAATCTTCATTTTTTTACTTCAAAAATATATTTTCTAGATTGAAGTCATATTGGACAGCACAAGAAGAAGATTTACTTAATGGAGATATCTTTGAAAAAAAATGACCTCTTCTTCCCCTAAGATTGAAGAAAGAGAATGAGTCTCATTTGGGAAGCCAAATGGTCAGAGATCCCCATCAAGTTTGTCATTATTATTGAAGATTGGCCATTCATTCAGTTTTGTGGCTTGAAGTCATAAATATGAGAAGGTTCTTCTCCACCTTTGTCTGAGACTTTTAGTCTCATTTTTGCAGCCTAGTCACATGTGGAGTTATTTCTTGTCTTCTATGGTTTTCATAGGGCCCAGGAGGAAGTAGTAGAAGGTCTGAAATGAATATGAGGAAAAATGACCACAGGTAGTCTTTAAATCTAGCTGTTTGTTTTCCTTCAGTGTATAGCACTACATTACTAGAAATCAATATTTCCCTCTGTGTTCTCCCTAGGAAACTATCATGTACAAACTAAAACTGGTGGCTTCAGATCATGTGAGCAAGGAACTGCAGGATGATTGGATTTTATCCTGTAGTTTTCTGCCAGGGAAGCTTTGGTGTTGACCAAAAATCTTTTATTTTGATGTTCCACATTTCTCTCTGGTTTAATTTTGTAAAGAGTCTTCAATAAAGGGTAGCAGCTGCAGTCCAGCTGGAGTGGCTCAGTTGTTTATCAGCCTGTATACTGAAGGGTTGCCGGTTCGATTCCTGGTCAGGGCACATATCTAAGTTGTGGGTTTGATCCCCAGTAAGGGTAAGTATGGAAGGCAACTGATTGATGTTTCTCTCTCTCTCTCTCAGCATGTCCGTGGATGAAAATAAAATAAAAAAAGGATAGCAGCTGTGTACATAACAGTTTTTGTCAAAGCACAGTTCCTTCTCTGCTAGGGACTGTACCCCCGTGGGTGCTGGGTATTGAAAGACAATATGAGCACTCGTGGATATATAGGAGAGACTTTATTGCAGACCAAGTAGCCATTGCTAATAAGGAGCCATCAGACAAAACAGTTCTTCAAAGTAGCCCTACAAAGCATTCATGCAACAACACATCTTTATACCAACTTAGAGAAAAGAGGCTTCTTACCAAATAGTGATATCAGTATCTGGGTTATAGAAAGGTACGCCTGCGCATTGCATACAGTAAAATTGTTGTGTCATTGCCTTTGCACATGCATATGGCAAATTGGCCTTGAATATCCAATGTATTCTGATGAGGGTTCCCACGGTTTTCAAATATCATACTTCCTTAGGTTTTAAATTTTCTTCTTAAATTGTCCAAATTAGTACTTATGACTGTTAAAGAACAAAAATTTAGTAACATTGAAGATCTAATTGGCTTTACTGAGCTACTCATGAACCAGGCAGCATTCCATATAGCAAATAGCGGGGCTTGGAGAAGCTGTACTACATGGAAGGTTTTTATAGGCAAAGAAAATACAGGATAGTTTCAATCAGGACATCTTTTGAGGCTGAAGAGAAAGAGAAGAAAGGTAAGTGTCTTATCTTACAGATGACCTCACTAGTGCTAATTAGGAAATTTCAGATTAACTGTCTAACAGTCGCATTCTGGGGAGAGGTTGAAACTTCAATAAAAATCTTAGTATACTGGTACTAGCTGGGTAGCTCAGTTGGTTAGGTCGTCATCCCCATACCCCAAGGTTGTGGGTTTGGTCCCAGTCTGGGCACATACAAGAATCAACCATTGCCAAAACTGATTTGGCTCAGTGAATAGAGCGTCTGTCTTCGGATTGAAAGGTCCCAGGTTCGATTCCGGTCAAGGGCATGTACCTTGGTTGCGGGCACATCCCCAGTAGGGGACATGCAAGAGGTAGCTGATCAATGTCTCTCTCTCATCGATGTTTCTGGCTCTCTATCCCTCTTCCTTCCTCTCTGTAAAAAATCAATAAAATATATTAAAAAAAAAAAGAATCAACCAATTAATGCACAAATACGTGGGACAACAAATTAATATTTCTCTTTCTCTCCCCCTCCCTCCTTTCCTCCCCCCCCAACACTCTCTCTCTCTCTCTCTCTCTCTCTCTCTCTCTCTCTCTCTCTTTCTCTCGTCTCCCTGAAGTCAAAAGAATAAAAAAGCCTTAGTTTATTGTTGTGGGGGCAAATGACTTCGTTTTAGGCCTGTTGTTTCTTTTTTAACATTACTTACAAGAGATATCACAAATATTGGCAGTCTTAAATTCTATTTTTGCTTTCTTATCAAATATTT
Organism: Lasiurus cinereus; assembly: GCA_011751065.1. Taxonomy (NCBI): domain Eukaryota; kingdom Metazoa; phylum Chordata; class Mammalia; order Chiroptera; family Vespertilionidae; genus Lasiurus; species Lasiurus cinereus. The sequence continues at coordinate 6,341,299 of JAAGEH010000367.1, forward strand.
GTAGTTTTATGTAGCTATTCATTGTTCTGTTCCTTTACTGCAGGCTTTAAAAAATGCTGGCTTCCAATACTACAGAGCTCTATTTGTATGTGTCAAAGAGAAATGTTTCAGAAAGAAATTGTTTAGGTCTCCGAATCCCCAAGGGAATTGTTATAAAACAACAGTGAGGAGAAAAAACTCAACTTGATTTTAAAACCTTACCATGATTCTTTTTTAATTTAAGCTTTTTCTGTTAGGACTCTTATTTTCAAAACAATAGACCACTTAGCTCTTCATGAACTACTTTAGGCTGGAAAGAACAACCAAGTTTCTTTTTTTAAACTCACAGTTGAAGCTTTTTCCTCTTTTCCCATTCAAGTACCTAATTAAATGGAACCATTTAGTTGATTTATGTTTATTTTCATCCAGAATTCAATTAAATTTCTTCCAGCTGAACAAGAGGCATTTGATTCTTAAACCAGGTCCAGGTGACAGTGATGGTAAGAATAGCAAGTGAAAGAATATGTTTATTTCAGTCTTTGGGAGATATGTGGTTGGGTCAAGCTTCCTGACTATGACTTAAACAGGGCCATGTTTAAGGGACATCACCCACCAGAAGAGGTTGGAGAGTGAAGGGGTTAAAGATAGGCTGTCTGGGTTTGACTCGCAAATTTTATTTTATTTTGTTCTTTTCCAGCATTATGAATTTCAAGTTTTCATCATTTATTTGCTTGTTTACCCGTGGGCACATTATTTAAACCTTTTAAACCTCAGGTTCAACTATAAAATGGGATTAGTAATAGAATCTGCTTCTTGGGTTGTGAGGATGCAGTGGGATAATCACATGGAGCCCACACATCATTCCTGGCATATGTGCTTGCTTAATAAAGATTGGCAGTGATGATCTTTATTATATTAGTATATTGTCAATAGTATGTATGTATTGTTTACCTCGATCCCTTAATCTATAACAGTATTGGCATCAGGTAACTTTGATTTAAAAATCTCCTTTTATTGTGGTATGCAGTTACACAGACATAAGCAGAGCAAGGAGCAGGAGCAGGTACAGAAGGTCACTAAGGTGGAAAGCCCAGGATACCTAGCAACTGCAAAACTGGGAAAACAAGCACTTTTTTCCCCCCGTAGCATACCTCTGGTCCTGGGATTTAGACCCCCTGACCTTTCATATCACTAGTCATGGGGTTCAGACCCTCCCCTGACATTTCCTCCCCTGGCATGTTGTCCTGTGGATAGACCTCTTTAGAGGGGAAATGAACAAGGGGGCTAGAGAATACCCTTAAGCATTAAGCCCTTAAGACATTGAGGTTCTGACCCAAATCAAATACATCAAGGCCTCAGTTGTGTTTCAGTTCCAGGCTCAGAAAAGCAGCAAAACCAGACAAGCAGCCATGGCTGACCTCAGGATCAGCTGCATTGACTAATGGCCCCCTGGCCTGGTACTGACCAATCAGTAGAGACCACAATCCTAGAAGGACACACCAGGAAAGCTGATGAATATTCTAATGAGATTCTCCCTTGAGACCTCCGATAAACATCCTCATGACTGAGGACCTAGTGTGGCTCTTTTTAGGGAGCACACCACTGTCTTTTCCCACCCCTTTCCCTCAGTCTATTTTCTTTGCTTTTCTCTTTCTCCTAAGCTCCCATGGGCCCTTCTTTTGCTTCTGTAACTTGTTTTCTGGGCCCATTTCTTCTCCCACTCATTTCTTCTACTTTTGTGACTTTCTAAATAAGTCTTGTCTTTACAAAGTTTCTTTCTTAGCCAGAACTCAAGCACTGAGGTTGCAGAACCAAGGTTCAGATTCCACTGGTCTAACATATGGTATTGTTTTGCTGTCAACATTATTATACGGTTGAGTCAATAAAATTTTAAGTTGACATGGTAAAAATCACCATAAGCAAAGTCAAAAGATAAATGACTTACTGGGGGAAATTATATTTGCGATTTATAACACAGACTAAGGGTTCATTTTCTTAATATATAAAGAACTACTTACTAAAAAAAAAAAATAGGGCAACTGTAAAGCTTTTTATGGTGATAACTAGAGGCCTGATGCATGAAATTCGTGCAAGGGGCTCAGCCCTCGCAGTCCTGGCTTTGTCTGGAAGATTATCCAGAAGGCTGTTTGGCTGTCTGGTCTAAGTAGCATATTACGCTTTTATTATTATAGATACTTCCATTTAACTGTGCTATAGATTTTTTTGATGACCAATAGGCTTTTTAATATCCCCTGAATTAAAATTAGCTCCCCCCAAACTCCCACCTCCTCCTTGAATAGGTCTAGCAACTTTAACCATGTCTGAATTGAGAAGATTTGTGCTATAGATTTTGATGTCTACTATATATTCTCAGCGTACCAGAAACACCCTAGGTTGGAGAAGGGCTTGGTACACAAAGATCCAGCTAGGAGTGTATAAATACACCTGAATTTGTTTAATTTCCCCCCATAAAATAGGTTCCTTTTAGAAATGTTCTATTGCTATTAATGGTAACTTCATATACTCCATTTATGATGTTGTGGATGAAAAAGGGGCCACATCCTAAACCTGACCAGCTCAAGGGAGGCCTGCATGGTATGTTTTACAAACTCAGAGACCTAAAGTAACCACATAAGATGATCTGAAATTAAAACTTCCTAATGAAAAGCATGGTGGGTAGTTATGTCCTAGGACAGTATTTTTCTTGACAAAGATCAGTCTTTACCTTAACTGAGCCTGTCTATTGTCTTTTGCATCTATGCTAACATAGTTTTTTGGAATACAGTGGTACCTCGAGATACGAGTTTAATTCGTTCCATAACCTTGAGGCGTGGGAGACTATGAGACGCTCGAGTCGAGGTAAACTGGTGGGTCGTGTGCAGCCGGCCGATCCTCGCGATTACTCCTATCTCAAATGTTACTCATATTTCAAAGCAAAAATCGCACGTTCGATGGCTCGTATCTCAAAAATCTCGTATGTTAGGGCACTCATATCTCGAGGTACCACTGTATTAGGGTAATTTCCTTATTCTAGACCCCTCAGGGCACAATCTCCCATCAGAGCAGGAGACCACAGAACCCTTATTGTTATTGTTATGTTAATTGTTAACTATCCTATACCCACCAATAGAAAAGAACTATGTATCTATTTGTTTTATTTTTTATCCAATCCCAGAGATTTTCCTGCTTTACTTTCTCTCTTCTCCCTAATCTATCACCAGTGGATTTCATGTAACCCGCTTACATCTTCTCCTTTGATTATAATGTATAAAATAAGATACAATTTCCAGAGCATTTTCTCAGTCTGTTGAGATTTTACATCTTTGTGATTGTCATCAATTTGGCTCAAATAAATTCGTAAAAATTCTTAAAGGTTTGGATGTTTCTTATGTCAGAGTCATTTATGATTTTTCTCATCTTCTTTTCTTACCTCCTTCCCCTCATGTAGAAAGTCATTGAATCATTTTTGAGTTTCATTCATAGTGTTTCACATTTGCTCCAATCTTTCCAGGCCCACTATTAGTACTGTAGTCAATTGACACTCAATATCTCTCATGAGTACACTGCTACTCTAGTCTCCTTTTCTTTTTCTCCTCTTGTTTCCTTCTCCAGTCAGCACCACACCCAGATTACTTTTCCTAAAACAGAGTTTCCTTCTTAGGCTACCATCATACTCAGAAGCTTTCATTAGTTCTACCCCATGTCTAGAATGAAATCTAACTTCTGAACTTGACCTTCAGTTCCACTTAATCTGATTTACTCTTTTTATTATCTCTAGCTTTAGTCTTCCTCATTGCTTCTTTTAAGGAACTCTCTAAACATCTAACCTGACTTTCTAGGCATGACCCATCCTGCCTATTTCTGCCTTCATGCTGCCCTCCCTCCTCTTTGCTAAGCCTTGTACTGTACTTGCAAGGTGAAGTCAGCAGAGGTAGGTCACTTTCCAGCTCTAGCTGTGGTATCTCTATTACTCAGAAACATAAGTTGCTAACCCTTAAAAAGTAGTATGTTCAAAGTATTAGGACCCCCCCTTTTTTTAAGTAATTATTACAATTTTATTTATTCATTTGAGAGAGAGTAACATTAATTTTTGTTGTTCCACTTATTCCTTGGTTGATTCTTGTTTGTGCCATGACCTGGGATCAAATCCACAATCTTGGTATATCAGGACAATGCCCTATTGAGCCACCCAGTCAAGACCATTAGGAGCTCCCTTTTAGTTGTGTTTAGTCTCATCTTGTATTGCTTCTATGGTCATGTCTGCTCTGTACCTATAAGGCTTTGGTTTGCAAAATGGTAAATCAGTCCCACTGATGAGGCTTTTACTTCAAATTAACGTTCAACAAAAGGATTAGCAGATAACCTTTCAAACTGCATTTCTTTACACAAAAGGGTGGATATGGTTTGAACTGGCTACCAAAACCAGAAAGAGGAGTTAATTGTGTAAATCAATACAGGCTAGAGCTGATCACCTTTCTGAAGGACAAGACAATGCAACACACAACCTTTAAATAGATCTTTGGGGTCAAGTTGATGTCATGTTGGAGAATCAATATTTATGGGGCTTTTATATAGTTAGCCTTTAATGAACCCCAGGCATTTTGCTAGGCCATTAATTACAGAAAGAGAAAAGGTAGCAGAGGCTGAAATTCAGGGCTGTGGAGGTTGTATAAAACTAAAGAGAACAGTCACTTGCTAATGTGCAGAGGTACTCCCCTTAGGTTCTACTCAAACATTGTTGAGTATGTGTATTGAAAGGCTTTGTTGGGATCTTGTTGTTGACATTTTGAGAAAGAAAACTCTTGCCTCCAAACAGAAGGTAAGCCCTTTCTTGATACTCCATACCTAAACAGTGCACTTAATTTCCCTGGGATGAATTCTGATGTCATTTGGGATTCTTGATCATCACAAGAGCAGGTTTCTCTAAGAGTTTGGCTTATCCTTCCCTTTGACACACTTGAAAGTTGTTCTTTTCTTTTTTTAAAAAAAATCTTTATTGTTGAAAGTATTACATATGTCCCCTTTTTTCTCCCATTGATCCCTTATAGCCTACCCCTACCCCAGACTTTCACTGCCCTATTGTCTGTGTCCATGGGTTATGCATACATGCATGCAAGTTCATTGGTTGATCTCTTCTCCTCAACTCCCATCTTCCCTCTGAGATACAACAATTTGTTCCATAGTATCTCTGTATCTATTTTATTCAACAGTTTATTTTGTTCATTAAATTCCACATATGAGTGAGATCATGTGATACTTTGTCTTTTTCTGACTGGCTTATTTCACTTAGCATAATATTCTTCAGGTCCCTCTATGCTGTCGTAGTATTCCATGGTGTAAATATACCATAGCGTTTTTATTCACATGTCTACTGATGGGCACTTGAGCTGTTTCCACATCTTAGAATTGCAGCTGCCATGAATATAGGGGTGCATATATTCCTTCTGATTGGTGTTTCGTGTTTCTTAAGATATATTCCTAGAAGTGGATCAAATAGCAGTTCCATATGTAATTTTTTTGAGGAAACTTCATTTGGTTTTCTATAATGGCTGCACCAGTCTGCATTTCCACCAGCAGTGTACCGGGGTTCTCTCTTCTCCACATCCTCACCAACATTTGTCATTTGTTAATTTGTTGATGATAGCCATTTTGACAGGTATGAGGTGATAACCTTATTGTCATTTTAATTTGCATCTCTTTGATGATCAGTGACGTTAGTATTCATGTTTCTTGGCCATATGTATGTCCACTTTGAAAAAGTTGTCTATTTAGGTCCTTTGTCAATTTTTTAATTGGACTGTTTACTAGGTGTACCGGTTAATAAGGCAGATTTTTTTCAATAGATGGAATTCCACATATATTGATATATATGTTATTTGATATGTATGGTATTTTGTTGTATTGACAACAAGCTTCAAAACTTCATATGTCAAATTTGCTGAAGATCTTAACATAGATATCTTTACGCTTAAAAATGTTGAATTTTGTACCAAAAGCATTTGTGAGAAATTATAATTCATTACTTTATTTTGAAGAAAAGTGCTGCTGAATACTTCAGGAAGCTTATGGTGAATATGCTCTATCTCAAGATACTTCTGAATGCTGGTTTAAATGTTTTAAAAGTGATGATTTCAATGTGAAAGATAAAGAATGTCTAAGTCAACCAAAAAAGTTGGAAGACCAACAATTACAAGTATTATTGGATGAAGATGCGTGTCAAATTCACAAACAACTTGCAGAAAGATTAAATATTGTTCAGCAAACAATTTCCAATTGTTTACAAGCAATGGGAAAGATTTTAAAGGAAAGAACATGGGTGCCACATCAACTGAACTAAAGACAAATGGAAAACCGAAAAGTCATCAGTAAAATGTTGCTTCAATGGCACGAAAGAGTCTTTTTTGCATCAAATTGTGACTGGCAATGAAAAGGGGATTTACTTTGAGAATCCCAAACACACAAAATCATGGGTTGATCCAGGTCAACCATCAGCATCGATTACCAGGCTAAATTGCTTTGGAAAGAAGACAATGCTCTGTGTTTGGTGGAATCAGGAAGGTGTGGTGTATTATGAGCTTCTAAAACCAAGTGAATCCATTAATACTGATCACTACCAACAACAAACAATCAATTTGAACTGTGCTTTGATCATGAAATGATCAGAATGCTCCAGAAGACACGGCAAAGTAATTTTGTTTCATGATGATGCACTATCACACACTTCAAAACCAGTTAAAGACATGTTAAAAGATCTTGCCTGGGAAGTATTAACCTACCCGGCTGTATTCACCAGACCTTGCTCCTTCAGATTACCACTTGTTCTGATCCTGAAAGATGGGGAAATGTATAGTGATGGACATTATTTTGAATAAAGTACTTTTGATGTTTCTCTTGAAATTATTGTGTTTTCTTTTATTACAAAATACACTATTATTAACTGGTATACGTAGTATCTTCCTTTTGTTAAGTTGTGTGAGTTCCTTATATATTTTGGATGTTAACCCTTTATCAGATATATCATTGCCAAATATATTCTGCCATACAGTGGTGGGCTCCCTTTTCATTTTGTTGATGGTTTCTTTTGCTGTGCAGAAGCTTTTTTATTTTGATGTAGTCCCATTTGTTTATTTTCTCTTTATTTCCTTTACTGTAGGAGATGTATCCACAAACATATTGCTACAAGAGATGTCTGAGATTTTGCTGCATTTTTTTTTCTAGTTTTTTTTTATGGTTTCCTGTCTTACATTTAAGTCTTTTACTCATTTTGAGTTTATTCTTGTGTATGATGTAAGTTGGTGGTCTCATTTAATATATATATATTTTTGCATGTATCTGTTCAATTTTCCCAACACTATTTATTGAAGAGACTGTCTTGACTCCATTGTATGCTCTTGCCTCCTTTGTCAAATATTAATTGAGCATAATGGCTTGGGTTGATTTTTGGGGTCTCTGTTCTATTCCATTGATCTATATGTCAGTTCTTGCGCCAGTACCTGGCTGTCTTGATTACAGTGGCATTGTAGTATAACTTGATATCTGGTATTGTGATCCCTCCATCTTTGTTCTTCCTTCTCAAGATTGCTCTGTTCTTCTTTCTCAAAATTACAGTGGTTTTGTATTATAATTTGATATCTGGTATTGTGTTCCTTCTAACTTTGTTCTTTTTCAGGCTATTTGGGGTCTTTATTGGTTGCATATGAATTTTTGGAGTATTTTTTCTAGATCTGTGAAATATACCATTGGTAATTTAATAGGACTTGCATTGAATCTCTAGATTGCTTTAGGTAGTATGAACATTTTAAGGATGTTAATTCTACCAATCCATGAAGATGGTGTGTTCTTCCACGTTTATATCTTCCTCTATCTCTTTTTTTAGTGTCCTGTAGTTTTCTGAGTATAGGTCTTTTACCTCCTGGTTAAGTTTATTCTTAGGTATATTACTTTTTTGTTGCTATGGTAAATGGGATTGTTTGTTTAGTTTTTCTGTCTGAGAATTCACTATTGGTGTATAAAAATGCCATAGATTTCTGGGTGTTTGTATCCTGCTACATTGCCGAATTCCTTTATTAAATCTTATAGTTTTTTGATGGAGTCTTTAGGGTTTTCTATGAACAATATCATGTCATCTGTGAATAATGGGAGTTTTACTTCCTCCTTTCCAATTTGGATGCCTTTAATGTTTTCTTCTTGTCTGATTGCTGTGGCTAAAACTTCCAGTACTGTGTTGAATAAGAGTCGTGAAAGCAGATATCCCTGTCTTGTTCCTGTTCTTAAAGGAAATGGTTTTAGTTTTTGCTCATTGAGTATGATGTTGGCTGTAGGTTTGTCATATATGGCCTTTATTATATTGAGGTGTGTCCCTCTATTTCCACTTTGCTGAGCGTTTTTATCAAGAAAGGGTGTTGAATTATATCGAATGCTTTTTCTGCATCTATTGATATGATCATGTGATTTTTGTCTTTCACTTTTTTTATGTGAGTGTCATGTTTATTTTTTTCTAACACTTTATTTTTCTTTCTCTTAAGGTTTCCCTCCCTCCCTTCCTTCCTTCCTTCCTTCCTTTTTAATAAACCTTTATTGTTCAGGTTATTACAATTGTTCCTCTTTTTTCCCCCATAGCTCCCCTCCACCCAGCTCCCACTACACCCTCTGCCCTTACCTCCCCCACATTGTCCTCATCCATAGATGTGTTATTTTTGTCCAGTCTCTCCCTGCACCCCCCCTCACCTCTTTCCCCCTGAGTATTATCAATCCCACTCCCTTTCTATGCCCCTGATTCTATTATATTCACGTTTATTCTGTTCGTCAGATTTGTTATTCACTTGATTTTTAGATTCACTTGTTGATATATATTTGTTGTTCATAATTTTCATCTTTACCTTTTTCTTCTTCCTTTTCTTAAAGAATAGCTTTCAGCATTTCATATAATACTGGTTTGGCAGTGATGAACTCCTTTAGTTTTTTCTTATCTGTGAAGCTCTTTATCTGCCCTTCAATTCTGAATGATAGCTTTGTTGGGTAGAGTAATGTTGGTTGTAGGTTCTTGCTATTCATCACTTTGAATATTTCTTGCCACTCCCATCTGGCCTGTATAGTTTCTGTTGAGAAATCAGCTGATAATTGTATGGGTGCTCCCTTGTAGGTAATTAATTGTTTTTCTCTTGCTGCTTTTAATATTCTCTCTTTGTCTTTTGCTCTTGGCATTTTAATTATGATGCGTCTTGGTGTGGTTCTCTTTGGATTCCTTTTGTTTGAGGTTCTGTGCACTTCCTGGACTTGTAAGTTTATTTCTTTCACCAGGTGGGGGACGTTTTCAGTCATTATTTCTTCAAATAGGTTTTCAGTATCTTGCTTTCTCTCTTGTTCTGGCACCCCCCATAATTCTGATGTTGGTACGCTTGAAGTTGCCCCAGAGGATCCTTACACTATCTTACACTTTTGGATTCTTTTTGCTTTTCCAGTAGAGTGTTTTCTGCTTCTTTGTATTTCAAATCTTGGACTTGATTCTTGCGTTCCTCTAGTCTGCTGTTAGGTTTCTGTATAACATTTTGTATTTCAGTCAGTGTATGATTAATTTCTAGTTGGTCCTTTTCATCTCCTCTTGGGTCTCGCTAAATTTATCCATCTTTCCTAGGAAATTCTTGAACAACCTTACTACTGTGTTTTTGAACTCTATATCCAGTCGTTTGTTTTCCTCCATTTCTTTCCTTTGTAATCCGTTCCTTTGTCTCCACATTTTTGCTGCTTCCCTGACTTGGTAGAGTAGCTTTGTGTGCTAGGTGTCCAAATGGCCCAGTAGCTCCATCTCCCCAGTTATCTGAGGTGGAGGCTCTTGGTGCACCCCTTTGTGGACTGTGTGTACAGTATTGTTTTAGTTAAGTCTTGATTGTTGTTGGTATCACTGCGGGGAATTCACCTACAAGCCAATTGGTTGTGAGGATCAGCTGTGTCTACGCCCAGAGAATTTCTGTGCTGGACTCAGCCTTAAGACTTGCAAGATTGCAAAAGCCTCTGTGCTGGACTTGGATATGGCGGAGTGTCAGGGCTGAGCAGACAGCCTTGGCTTCCCATCAGCCCTGCCCTACACAGTGGCCCCTGTGTCTCAGTGTTCCTTCATAATAGCTGCATCCCTTTCTGTGTGCCCGTGTGCACACCTCCAGACCTCTGCCTTTCATGTGCGCCTCCAGACCTTTTCCTTTTGCATCTCCCCTGAGTTTCTGTGCGCTCTGGGGACTTGTATGAGTTTGGTCCCAAGGGTCTCATCCAGAACTGGGGTTCAGTGCAGTTGGACCTGGATTTCAGTGCAGTTGGGTGGTTCTGTTTTCCTCCCACTAGAGAAAGCCCAGGGCACGATAAGCAGTCAGTCTCCTTTGCGCACGCCTCCAGATCTCTGCCTTTCGCGGGTCTGCTAAGTTTCTGTGCACTCCTCCCTTTTCACAACAGTCCAGACTCCCCCCGTATGAGTCTCATCCAGAACTGGGGGTCAGTGCAGTCAGAAGTGGGGTTCAGTGCAGTCAGCAGTTTCTGTCTCCCTCCTGTTAGAGAAAGCCAGCCAGACCCTCCACTTCCCGTCCTCTCCACGCCCATGTCTCCATACCTCAGCTTTTTACAGTTTCTCTGAGTCTTGGTGAGCCCCTCTCTTTCCTTCTAGTTGTAGAATTTCTACTCAGCCAGCTTTCCTGTGGTTCTGGATGGTATATGTTCTGTCTTTTGGGTGTAGTTTTGAAATTGTTGTGCGAGGCAGCAGTTTAGGTGTTCACCTATGCTACCATTTTGGTTTCTCTCGATGTATCATGTTCATTGATTTGTGAATATTGTATCAGTCTTGCATCCCTGGAATAAATTTTATTTGGTCATTGTGTATGATCTTTTTAATATATTGCTGGATCAGATTTGCTAATATTTTATTAAAGATTTTAGCATCTATGTTCATCAGAGATATTGGCTTGTAATTCTCTTTTTTTTTTGTAGTGTCTTTATCGGGTTTTGGAATTAGGATAATGCTGATTCCATAAAAAGATCTCGAAAGTGTTCCTTCCTCTTTAATCTTTTTGAATAGTTTGAAAGTATAGGTGTTAGTTCTTCTGTGAATATTTGGTGAAACTCCCCCATGAAGCCATCTGGACTAGAGCTTTTGTTTGCTGGAAATTTTTTTATACTGCTTTAATTTCATCTATCGTTACTGGCCTATTCAGTTTTTCTGATTCTTTCTGATTGAGTTTTGGAAGATTGTATTTTTCTAGGAGTTTTTCTCTTTCAACCACATTGTCTAGCTTATTGGTGTATAGTCTAGTATTTTCTTAGAATCCTTTGTATTTCTGTGATGTCAGTTGTTACTTCACTGCTTTTGTTTCGAGTTTTAATTACTTGGGTCCCTTCTTTTTGTTTCTTGATGAGACTGGCTAACAGTTGATCAATCTTGTTTATCTTTTCAAAGAATCAGCTCTTTATTTCATTGATTTTTTGTATTTTTTTTTTTTTAGTCTCTATGTCATTTATTTCTGCTCTAATCTTTATTATTTTTTTTCTTTTACTTATTCTTGGCTTTTCTTATTTTTCTTATTTTTCTCTTTCTAATTCTTTAAGTTGTAGTGTTAAATAGTTTCTTACTAATTATTCTTTGAGGTAACGCCTGTAATTCTATGAACTTCCCTCTCAGTACTGGATACTTTTGCCATGTCCCAGAAATTTGGGGTTGTTGGATGTTCATTTTCATTTCTTTCCAAGAAGTTTTTTATTTCTTTCTTGATCTCATTGGTAACCCATTAATCCAATATAATAAAAGCCTAATATGCAAATCGACTGAACAGCAGAATGGCTGGCAGAGCAAACGGTTGCTATGACACGCACTGACCACCATGGGGCAGATGCTCAACACAGGGGCTTCCCCAACCCTCAGGCCCTCGGCCAGCCAAGGCAGGTACCAGTGGGTCCTCCATCTCCTGCCTGCCCCCCATGCCCAATCGCCCTGCCAGTCGCTCCACAGAGGGAGATGTCCGGAGTGGCAGGCAAACAGGCAGCACAGGCCGGTCAAGATTGGTGTCAGCGAGGGACCCCCTGATCGCCCTGCCAGTTGCCCCACAGATTGGCCCTGATTGCTGGCCAGGCCTAGGGAACCTACCCATGCACAAATCTCATGCATTGAGCCTCTAGTTGTTTAATAACATGCTGTTTGGGCCCCATGTATTTGAATGTGGTTGATTTCTAATTTTATTCCATTATTACCTGAGAAGATGCTTGATATGATTTCAATCTTCTTGAATTTGTAAAGGCTTGTTTTGTGTCCAAACATGTAGTCTATCTTTGAGAATGACCCATGTGCACTGGAGAAGAATGTATATTCTGCAGCTTCAGGGTGAAATGTTCTATAAATGTCAATTAAGTCAATCTGATCCAGTGTGTCATTTAGAGTCATTGTTTCCTTGTTAATTTTTTGTCTGGAAGATCTATCCAATGAAATTAGTGGGATGTTAAAGTCCTCTACTATGACTGTATAGTTGTCGATATTTCCCTTAAAGTCCTCCAGAAGTTGTTTTTTTTTAATTAATAAATCTTTATTGTTCTGATTATTTTTGTTCCTCTTTTTTCCCCCCATAGCTCCTCTCCACCCGGCTCCCACCCCACCCTCTGCCCTTACCTCCCACCCACTGTCCTCATCTATAGATGTATGATTTTTGTCCAGTCTCTTCTTGCACCCCCCACACTCCCTTCCCCCTGAGAATTGTAAGTCCATGCCCTTTCTATGCCCCTGATTCTATTATATTCACCAGTTTATTCTGTTCATCAGATTTTTTATTCACTTGATTTTTAGATTCACTTGTTGATAGATATGTATTGTTCATAATTTTTATCTTTACCTTTTCTTCTTCTTTTACTGGGGGGATAGATTATGCTTGGGAAGGAGGGGCAATGGAAAGATATGTATACATGTAACACATTAATAAAAAAATAAAAATAAATGTAGAATCATAAAAAAATAAAGAATTCAAAAATTTGAAGATAGTGTAAGGATCCTCTGGGACAACTTCAAGCGTACCAACATCAGAATTATGGGGGTGCTAGAAAAAGAGAGAGAGCAAGATACTGAAAACCCATCTGAAAAAATAATGACAGAAAACTTCCCCCACCTCGGGGAAGCAATAGACTTACAAGTCCAGGAAGCACACAGAACCCCAAACAAAAAGAATCCAAAGAGGACCACACCAAGACACAACGTAATTAAAATGCCAAGAGCAAAAGACAAAGAGACAATATTAAAAGCAGCAAGAGAAAAAAATTTAAGTTACCTACAAGAGAGCACCCATACAATTGTCAGCTGATTTCTCAACTGAAACTATGCAGGCCAAATGATGAATAGCAAGAACCTATAACCAACATTACCCAGCAAAGCTATCATTCAGAATTGAAGGGCAGATAAAGAGCTTCACAGATAAGAAAAAGCTAAAGGAGTTCATCAACACCAAACCAGTAATAGGTAAAATGCTGAAAGGTACTCTTTAAGAAGAGAAAGAAGAAGAAAAGATAAAGATAAAAATTATGAACAACAAATACATATCTATCAACAAGTGAATCTAAAAATCAAGTGAATAAAAAATCTAATAAACAGAATAAATTGGTGAATATAATAGAATCAGGGGCATAGAAAGGGCGTGGACTTACAATTTTCAGGGGGAAGGGAATGTAGGGGGTGCAAGAAGAGACTGGACAAAAATCATACATCTATAGATGAAGACAGTGGGTGGGAGGTAAGGGCAGAGGGTGGGGTGGGAGCCGGGTGGAGGGGAGCTTTAGGGGGAAAAAAGAGGAACAAAAATAATCATGCATTGGTTATGCTCATATGCATGCATACAAGTCCTTTGGTTGCTCTCTTATCTACCCTACCTCTCCTTAACCTTCCTGCTGTAATTTGACAGTCTTTTTTGATGCTTTTCTGCCTCTGTATCTATCCTTTTGTTCATCAGTTTATAATGTTATTTATTATCCACAAATGAGTGAGATCATGTGGTGTTTCTCCTTCATTGACTGGCTTAGTTCACTTAGCATAAGGCTCTCCAGGTTGCTGCAAATGGTAAGAATTCCTTCTTTTTTGTGGCAGCATAGAATTCCATTGTATAGATGTACCATAGTTTTCTGATCCACTCATCTGCTGATGGGCACATAGGCTGTTTCCAAATTGTAGCTATTGTAAATTGTACTGCTATGAACATCAGGGTGCATAAATCCTTTCTGATTGGTGTTTCTAATTTCTTAGGATATATTCCTAAGAGTGGGATTGCTGGATCAAATGGGAATTCCATTTCTAGTTTTTTGAGGAAACTCCATACTGTTTTCCACAGTGGCTGCACCAATCTGCATTCCCACCAACAGTGCACAAGGGTTCCTTTTTCTCCGCATCCTCGCCAACACTTGTCATTTGTTGATTTGTTGATGATTGCCATTCTGACAGGTGTGAGATGGTTTCGCATTGTCGTTTTGATTTGCATCTCTCGGATAATTAGTGACTTTGAACATGTTTTCATGTGTCTCTTGGTCTTCCTTCTGTCGTCTTTTGAAAAGGTTCTATTTAGGTCCGTTGTCCATTTTTGTAATTGGATCACTTATCTTCCTTTTATTAAGTTGTATAAGTTGGCTGTTAGATGTTGGAGATAAAACCTTTATCAGTGCTAACATTTGCAAATATGTTCTCCCATACAGTGGTCTTTCTTGTTGTTTTGTTGATGGTTTCTTTTGCTGTGCAAAAGCTTTTTATTTTGATGTAGTCCCATTTGTTTATTTTTTCTTTAGTTTCCATTGCCCTTGGAGCAGTATCAGTGAAGAAATTCTTTCGGCATATGTCTGAGATTGTGCTGCCTTTGGATTCCTCTAGTATTTTTATGGTTTCCCGTCCTATGTTTAAGTCCTGTATCCATTTGGAGTTTATTTTTGTGTATGGTGTAAGTTGGTGGTCTAGTTTCATTTTTTTTTTTTTGCATGTGTCTGTCCAATTTTCCCAACACCATTTTTTGAAGAGGCTGTCTTGACTCCATTATATGTTCATGCCTCCTTTGTCAAATATTAATTGAGCATAGTGGTTTGGGTGGATATCTGGATTCTCTATTCTATTCCATTGGTCTATATGTCTGTTCTTGTGCCAGTACCAGGCTGTTTTGAGAACAGTTGCTTTGTAATATAGCTTGAAATCTGGTATTGAGATCCCACCTACTTTATTCTTCTTTCTCAGGATTGCTGTGGCTATTTGGAGTCTTTTTTTTGTTCCAGATGAATCTTTGAAGAGTTCTTTCTAGGTCTGTGAAATATGTTGTTGGTATTTTAATAGGTAGTGCATTGAATCTATAGATTGCTTTGGGTAGTATGGACATTTTAATGATGTTGATCCTACCAATCTATGAGCATGGTATGCTCTTCCATCTGTTTACGTCTTCCTCTATCTCTTTTTTCCAATGTCTTATAGTTTTCTGCATAAATTAAGATACCTAGGAATAAACCTAACTAAGGAGGTCTTTTACCTCCTTAGTTAGGTTTATTCCTAGGTATCTTAATTTTTTTTTTTCTTTTTTCTTTTCCAATTGAGTGTTTTCTGCTTCTTTGTATTTCAAATCTTGGACTTGATTCTTGCGTTCCTCTAGTCTGCTGTTAGGTCTCTGTATAATATTTTTTATTTCAGTCAGTGTATGTTTAATTTCTAGTTGGTCCTTTTTCATATCCTCGAGGGTCTCGCTAAATTTATTGGCTTTTTCTAGAAAATTCTTGAACAACCTTATAACTGTGGTTTTGAACTCTATATCCAGTCTTTTGTTTTTCTCCATTTCTTTCCTTTGTGATCTTTTTCTTTGTCTCTGCATTTTTGCTGCTTCTCTGAATTGATAGAGTGACTTTGTGTGCTTGGTGTCCTATATAGCCCAGTAGCTCCATCTCCCCAGTTATCTGAGGTGGACACTCTTGGTGCACTCCTTTGTGGTCATGTTTATGTAACAATTCAGCTATCCTATGTCTTGTTTGGAGTATTTAAACCATTCACATTTAAGGTTATTATTGATAGGTACTTATTTATTGCCATTTTAATTCTTTATTCCCATGTATCTGTCTGCTCTCCCCCCCCCTCTCTATTTCTTCTCATTACAGCAGACCCTTTAGCATTTCTTGCAGTGCTGGTTTAGTGGTGACAAAACTTCTTTAGCCTTTATTGGTCTGGTCAGCTCTTTATTTCACCATCAGTTTTGTGTGATGAGTATAGTAATCTTGGTTTCAGATCCTTGCTTTTCATTATCTTGTCTACTTCATGCCAATCCTTTCTGGCTTGTAGAATTTCTGATGAAAAATCAGTTGACTGTTTGCTTTTCCCTTGCTGCCTTTAAGATTCTCTCTTTTTCTTTCATTTTGGCATTTTAATTACGATGTGTCTGGTGTGGGGCCGTTTGGATTCTTCTTCTTTGAGACTTTCTGTGCCTCCTGAACTTGTGTGTAACTTTTTCCTTCACCAGGTCAGGAAAGTTTTCTGCCATTGTTTCTAAAACACATTCTCTATTCCTTGCTCACTTTCTTTTCCTTCTGGCCCTGCTATTATACAAATATTGTTAAGTTTCATATTATCCCACAGTTCCCTTAAGCTGTCCAGTTTTTTAATTGTTTTTTCTTTTTCTCTGATTGAGTGATTTTTTTCTATCCTGTTGTCTAATTCACTGATCTGATCCTCAGCTTCCCCTAATCTGCTGTGATTCCTTCCACTGTGTTCTTGTTAGTGCTATGTCATTCTTCATTATTGTGTATCTTTTCTCATGCTGTTGAGTATCATTATTCTAATCTCTATGTCTGACAAAATTTGTATCTCCATTTCATTTAGCTCTTCTTTTGAAGTATTCTCTTATTCTTTCATTTAGGGTTTGTTTGTTTTTTATCTCCCCATTTTGGCTGCCTGTTTGGGTTTGTAACTATGTCTTAGGTAGATCTGCTATGCCTCCCAATCTCTAGTGCAAGACAATGTCAGACACTGTTTTTGATTGGTCCTAAGTACTCTGTTTGGAGCTATCAGCAATTCACAGCTTGTGGCTCCCTCTGTTGGAGCTAGGTGCCTTTGGAAAGGACCAAGATATGCACCAAATTCTGCATTTCCTAGCCCTGGGCCCTCAATTAGATCAGCAAAGACTGAAAGCCTCCAGAGACCCACCTCTGCTGGCAGTCTGATTGTATTCAGTCTTGATTAGCATCAGGCTATGGACTACAGGGTGGGGTGAGAGTTTTTCCAGCAGGGTGGGGCAATTGCTTATGCCTGCAGGCTGATTGTTATTCTCAGTCTCTTAATGGGCCTCAGAAACTCTACAGGTTGGGGAAGGGGTTTTCCAATAGGGTGAGGCAACTGCCCCCTCTACCCCAGGCAAAATCCACCTAGATAGTAAAGGTCCACCAGAAAAATATGTCCTCACAGCATGAGGGAATGACTCAGCATAGGAAACCAGGGTGTCTGCCTTCCAAGGTCTAACTTCAGAGCCCCCCCACAATTCTGGCTTCTGCGCACACAGATCCAGTTCACTCTGTCCTCCCTATGCCAGATCCCATGGTAAATAGCTGTACGAGAAATTTTGTGCATTTGGCCTTTTAAGAGGTTTCCTGCATTTCCAGTTGTCTTCTCTGGCAGACAGTAACTTTGCTGTTTTTCACAGCCGGATGTTATGTGGGTATCTTTATCAGTTCTGGTGTTCTGGGTTGTAGAGCCTGGCTTGGGCTTTAGACTCCAGAGTTCTCAGTGGGGATCCCCCTACCCCATGCTGAGATATCCCTCTGAAACTTTAGCTGCTGTCTATGGGAGCCCAGCTAGCCCTTTTGTGCCTCTGCACTTCCTACTGCTCTCTATGCAGTCTCCACTTTCTGTCCTTGGTTATCAAGTTATCAAGGTTGCCTCCAGCTAGTCTTCACTTGATTATTCAGGATGGTTTTCCTGTACTTTAGTTGTAATTCCAGTTTGATCCTGGGAGTGTGTCAGTGTAGCATCCACTCACTCTGCTGCCATTTTGGAATTTCTGAAAGTTGTTATTTTCTTTCATTGAATTTATTGGGGTGACATTGGTTAATTATATTATACAGGTCACAATTGACAGCTTTTAAAGTGAAGAATTGTAATAAAGAGCATCTACTTTAGAATGCTGGCTTGAATCCATCTGATGAAAGGCTTTTGATAAATATAATAATTTATACTTGCTATATCATCTGATAGAAGTGTTGGTCTGGCTGTGTTGTGTATTTAAGTGTTCTGTATTCTTCATTGGGTCATTAGAATCTTTTGTGGGTTGGGAATCTTCTATTTATTTTAGTCAGTGCTTCCATTAAATGCTGTTGACTAGATAGAGGAATGTATTATATCAAAATTTATTCTGTCTGTAACAAAATGAAGATTCCACATAACTGAAAGTCATAGTAGCTGCTTTGTTAGGCCCTGTGGATTAGAGTATTTTGTTACAAGTTCTTGTTCATATCTGCTCAATAGATACCTTGGAATTAACATTTCAGACCTCTTCCTCTATTGCATTTGTTGGAGGAGGCTTTAAGATTAATCAGAGAGAAGAGCTGCTGTTCTTTTTTCACTCCTATTCTCACTCCCACTCCCACTCCCCTTCTCCAGGATCATTTTTGACAATAAATATGGAAAAGACAAAGCATGAGAAGTTTGTTGAGATTGTTCTGGTGTTTTCACAAGAGAAGCTGATGCTTAATATTTTTATCTGTAATTGTCTTTACTGGTAGATATTCATTCTGGTTTTTATTCTTCCTTTTCAGCTGTTTGAGAACTTCTACTTTGGTACCTTAAAGCTCAATTCAATCCACATCTCTCAGCGATTCTCGGTAGACAGCTTTGGAAACTACGCTTCCTGTGGACAAATTGACTTCTCCTGAGGTGGATCTTGGGAAAACTTAGAAACTGAACATCTTCACAGGGTGCTGAGGGAAAATGTCTTCATTTTAATTGCCAACGCGGGATGTGGACTTTTGGAGGGTGACTTTCCTGGGTGGTTCCCCATGGGCTCTGTAGTATCTCTGATGGTTGTCCACAGTCATCAAACTGTTGGCCAAGATGATTGTGGGCATCTGGAGAACTGTGCATGTAATCCTTGGCTTTTGCAGGGTCTTCTTTTCTTTCCAAAGCTCTTTTGTGGAAATGTACCTCGGAAGCCCATTGGAGCTCAGATTTGCATTATTTTTTATATACTGATTTTGCCCCAGCCATTAAAGTCGTTTGTATTAATACTTTAAAAGAGAATTAAAGACATGTGGTTTTATTAATCTCCCCATCTAGATAAAATACCTGTAATTTTTAGAAGGTTGATTTTTTTTCTCCCTTCCCCTTGTACCCTAAATTTTTGTGTGTGTGATAAAAACAAGCATTTACTGAACATCTACTGTGGGCCAGGCATTGTGCTAAGTGTATATATATTATTATTATCCTTAATAATATTATTAATTATTATTACACGTACTAATAATATTAATATTATCATCACTGACAACACTATGAGGGAGGTACTAATGCAGTCCCTGTTTTACATATGAGGAAATTGAGGACGAATACCTAGCTGAAGGTCACATAACCAGGCAGTGGATAGTGTCAGGATCTGAACCCAGCCAGCCTAGGCTCTTTAACACTGTGCTAAGCTGTGTGACCCTTAGCAGGGTTAGAGAGAGAACAAGGAAGATGCCTGGCAGACCAGGTATGGAGAGGGAGCCACAGCGGTTACAGCTGTTCCACTATCCCAGGACCAAGCAGGAGGAGGACCACTTTGGATTCAGGATTCACAGGATGTTTTGCAAAAATGGATTTATTAGAAGGGCTCGCTTGTGCCCTAATTTTTAGAAAATATTGATTTTAGAGATGGAGAAAGGGAGAGAGAGGAAAAACAACCATTGGTTGCCTCCCATATACACCTCAACTAAGGATCAAATCTGCAGCCTAGGTATGTGCCCTGTCCAGAATCAAACCCTAGACATCCTGGTACACCAGACAACACTCCAACCAACTAAGCCACACCAGCCAGGGCTGTACCCTAATTTTAATCACTACCCAGAATTTCTTTTTTATTGTGTTAGAAAACACGTAACACAAAACTTACCATCGTAACCATTTTTAAGTGTACATTTCAGTAGTATTAAATAAGTATTTCATGTTGTTGTGGAACATCTCCAGAACTTCCTCATCTTGCAAATCTGAAACTCTGTATCTATTAAACAACTTGGTTTCTCTCTCCCCAGACCCTGCAACCACCCCTTTGCTTCCTGTTTCAATGAATTTGACTGCATTGGATAGATACCTTATAGAAGTCTTTGTCTTTTTATGACTGGCTTATTCCATGTTGGCTCATCCATGTTGTAGCATGTGACAGCATTTCCTTTTTAAGGCCAAATAATATTCCATTGTATATACTTACCACATTGTATTTATTTACCCATCAATGGACACTTGAGTTCCTTGACCTCTTGGCATTTGTGAATGGTACTTTATGAACATGAGTGTACAAGTATGTCTTTGAGACCCTGCTTTCAATTCCTTACTACTAAGAATTTTATCTTTAGAAAAATAACTGTTACAACTTTTTACTTTGATCTCTCCTTTTTCTTCTGAAATCGTACCATTTTATATTGGTTAGATTCCCGTCCCTTCCCCTTATCCTGCCACTCGCCTTCCCATGCCGCTGCTGCTGCCACAGTTACAGCTTTGTTGCCCTTTTATGTTTACTTCTCAGGGCAGCAGCAAGAGGAACAATGATGCTATCAGCAGCACTGTGCAGAGTTCCCTGGGAAAATGTCAGCTGCAGAAGATGCTGGGCAATCCTTGCCTGCTGACGTGCAGAGGGAGGGAGCTCAGCACAGCTTTGCCCCACCCATCAGTCCTGCCACGCTGTGATGCCAGGGAGCTCCAGCCTGGCTCTCGCCTTCCATCTCTTCTCTCCCGCCCCCTCCCCATCCTCCTCACAGCCTTTCTCCCTCCATTGCCTCTCTTTCCTTCATTCCTCATTCTTCTCTTGCTTCTTACTTTCTATTTAAGAAGTTTGATTCTGGCCCTGTGTGTCAAGGCCACTACATAGTGAGGTTTGCATATAACACAGTGTGACTGCACAGGTCATTTCTGAATAAATGAATTTCCATAATTATATTTTCATATAATTTTATAGTTTGACCCCCTTAGTGTATGTTTGGGATACAGAGTTGCCATCACTTATTCACTGGCAAAGCTGTGAACTTATATACTGGTGCCTGTAAGATTGATTTTCCCCCAAGAATTTTGTACTAGTAATACTCATTTTTATTTAAGTTGAAATTTTTGCCTTGCTTGCCCCAGAGTGTTAGATGGCAGGTGGGAATGAGTATTCCCAGGAATAGTATTGAATGGGCAAGTTGGCTGTAGGGTTCAATGCCTTCATCTTCTCTGGGTGCTACTTCTCTCTTACTGGTTTCTTTCTGACAGCTGCCACTGGGCAACCTTGCAAGAGATAAAGATGTCTTCTTTTGGATGTCAGAGATTTATAACATATTTTTAATACATTTTAAAAATACATCTTCATTGTTGAAAGTAGTACAGATGTCCCCCTTTTCCCTCCATTTTAAAAAAAATAGGTTTTTATTGATTTTTAGAGAGAGGGAGAGAGACAAACATCCATGTGAGAGCAGAGCATTGATCAGCTGCCAGGAATTGAGCCCACAACCTGGACATATTCCTTGAACAGGAATCGAGTCAGCAACATGGTACAACCCACTTAGCCACACCAGCCAGGGATGCAGCCAGTTTCTGAGACACTGACTTCACCCCCAATTCCTAGAAGAGGAAGAGGGAAAGTGAATTTCTCACTCCAATATCTGTGTTGTTATATTATGAACTCTGTTATGAAGAATGATTTTTATTTTTTTAAAGGGGCCATAATGAGTTACTCTCAGATGAAGTCCATATCCATGGTAGAGATAACATTTATTTTGGGGTGAGCTCCAGAGTTGGACATTGATGAGAATCCAGCTTTCTGATGATACAAAGCTTGTTCAGGTTTGCTCTTTCCTGGAGTGAAAGGGAACTGGATGGTGCTGAGGCACACCGAGTTGAGGAACACCTCTCATAGTCTACCATGATGCTGTTAGAAATAAGGTGAGCCCCCAAACCAGGGGTCCAAAGCATATTCGGGAGCCAGACAGTAGGGCAATATCTTCACTCCTGTAGGAGGGTGCGCACACGTACACCGAGTCTGACACAGGTCATCTGTCCCTCACTCTAGATTGGTCAGAGCTTAACCGCTTGGGTGATTGGCTAAGTTAAAGGAAAAAGGGAGGGGCTGACCTTTGCTGTTTCAAAATGGTGGCCCCCAGGGGAGCTGTAAGTCACATGAGACAAAATGGTGGTTGCCTAAACTCCCTTTGACAGAAAGATTGTTTTTCTCACAATGCCTTGGGATGTGGATATCCAAGCCCAGGATGCTAGAGGTGAGAGAAGGGCTGTTGGGTGGTGGTTAGTAGCTTTTTCTGTCGTTTTTAATCAAATGTTCTTTTAAACAAATATAAAATAAGTTAATTTGGTGAAAAACCATCAAGCTATACCTACTTTATATATAAAATTTTAATTTTTTTATTGATTTAAGGTATTACATATGTGTCCTTATTCCCCCATTACCCCCCAACTCCCATTCATGCTCCCATCCCCCTGTTGTCCGTGTCCATTGATTCACATAAGTCCTTTGGTTGATCTCTACTTTATATTTTTTAAAATGTATATGTTATACATATAAAAATCTATATTTATACTTTAAATACTTGTTAATAAATAAATTGCATCATTCAGAGGTTACCACTCCCCATACATTTAAGCACATATATTGTTAAATACTTTTTCCAAAATAATAACAGCGAATATTACCGGAATGCTCTCATTGTCGTTTGTGTATAACTCATTTAACCTCCATAGTGGCCCCCTTCAGTTGGCAGGATCATCATCCTCAGTTCACAAACAGAGGCTTAACCAAGTTAACAAACTCGCCAGAGGTCATACAGCTGCCCCAGTGGTTCTTGAAGAGTGGTCTATGAGTTCATAGGCGCCCCCAGAACCTGCTCTTAGGGGATGGGTGAGGTCCGCCCTATTTTCACAAACTAGGAAGGCATGGTTTGCCCTTTCCTCGCGTCCTCCTGGGAGTGTGCTGGATCCTGAGGTTGCACCGCTGCAGCGTCACCTTGGGTAACGCGTGTGCACAGGCGCCACTATCTCCAGGGAGGCGCGGGGCATAAATACGTGTTTTTAAAGTTTGATGCGGTTTGCTCTCTGCTTCTATGAGCTCTTAACAGCCACTGCGTTTCCGCTGTGATTTATGCGCTGGACCGTGTCCCTCGGAAGTCGCATGCGGAAGCCCTACCCCCTGGGCCTCACATGTGACTGTAGGAGAGAAGGCTTCTTCACAGAGGCAAGAAGTTCAAGGGGCCGAGGCTGCGAGGTGGCCCTGGACCCGCCTGGCTGGTGTCCTTTCAAGGGGAGGCCATTTGGGTACATGAACCTCAGGTCTGTGCACAGAAGAAGGCCTAAGGCCCTGCGCCCAGCGCGAAGGTGGCGTCGCAGACCAGGAGAAGGCGCATCGGTAACACTAGCCCTACCAACCCCTGAATCTAGGGCTTGCAGCTCTGACAAAATAAACCTATTGTGTAAGCCGCCCTGTCTAGCATTTTGTGTCGGTCCGGCCCTGATGCAGAAGCCACCTGTCGTTTTTCGAGCAGGACGTGAAAGAGATTTGCAAAAATGTAAGACAATGCCACTCTTCTCATTAAATTTTTTAGGGGAAAATATAGTTTTTCATCAAATATATTGTTTTGTTAATATGCAGTGGGTTCATTATTATTTTTAAATACATTTTAAAACTTTTTTGTTTAAAAAAAATTGATTTAATACTTTTAGAGCAGTTTTAGGTTCACAGAAGGTAAGTTTCATTTTAAAGTCCAGCAAATGAGAGCCACATCTGTATCTCACAGAAACAAGAGTTCTTTGGGTCCTCAGTGAGCTCTGAGTGCACAGGACCTGGAGGCCATACAGTCTGAGAAATGCTGTGCTGCATTGTCCTTGCCTTCGAGGGATGTTTTTATACATGATCTATATTGAGCTATCCTCACCCCGAGGTAGGTGGGGGATCACATCCGCTATCATTAGATACACGTCTATATCATTTATCTTTAATGGCTGCACAGCAGTCCATTGTGTGTATGTGTTAACATGTAGCTCTATGTGATGGTCAGTGAGCTGGTATTGGGGTTTGGCTATTGAAACAATTCTGGGTGGGACAGATTGTGCATTTGTCTCTTATGCTTGTCATTTTGGAATGGGATTAAATGGTTTTGAAGATGTGATTAAATTTAAGTGTTTTTTTTTACAGTTATTAATTAATTTTAATAAAGCTTTATTCAGATTATTACAATTGTTCCTCTTTTTCCCCCCCAGAGTTCCCCTCCACCCAGTTCCCACCACACCCTCTGCCCTTAATGTCTCCCCCCCAACTCCCCCTCCCCCCCGCACTGACCTCATCCATAGGTGCACGATTTTTGTCCAGTCTCTTCCGGCACCCCCACTCCTCTTTCCCCCTGAGAATTGTCCACTCCCTTTCTATGCCCCTGATTCTATTATATGCACTAGTTTATTCTGTTCATCAGATTTTTTATTCACTTGATTTTTAGATTCACTTATTGATAGATATGTATTTGTTCATAATTTTTATCTTTACTTTTTTCTTCTTCTTCCTCTTCTTAAAGAATACCTTTCAGCATTTTCTATAATACTGGTTTGGCAGTGATGGACTCCTTTAGCTTTTTCTTATCTGAAGCTCTTTATTTGACCTTCAATTCTGAATGATATCTTTGCTGGGTAGAGTAATCTTGGTTGTAGGTTCTTGCTATTCATTATTGAATATTTCTTGCCAGTCCTGTCTGGCATGCATAGTTTTTGTTGAGAAATCAGCTGATAGTCGAATGGGTGCTCCCTTGTAGGTAGGTAACTGTTTTTCTCTTGCTGCTTTTTTTTAAAAAATATATTTTATTGATTTTTCACAGAGAGAAAGAGAAAGGGATAGAAAGCCAGAAACATCGATGAGAGAGAGACATAGATCAGCCGCCTCCTGCACGTCCCCTACTGGGGATGTGCCTGCAACCAAGGTACATGCCCTTTACCGGAATCAAACCTGGGACCTTTCAGTCCCCAGGCCAACGCTCTATCCACCGAGCCAAACCGGTTTCGGCCTCTTGCTGCTTTTAATATTATCTCGGCATTTTAATGATGATGTGTCTTGGTGTAGTTCTCTTTGGATTCCTTTTGTTTGGCGTTCTGTGCACTTCCTGGACTTGTAAGTCTATTTCTTTCACCAAATGGGGAAAGTTTTCAGTCATTATTTCTTCAAATGGGTTTTCAGTATCTTGCTCTCTCTCTTCTTCTGGCACCCCCATAATTTTGATGTTGGTATGCTTGAGGTTGTCCCAGAGGCTCCTTACACTTATCTTCATATTTTTGGATTCTTTTTTGTGTGTGTGCTTTTCTGGTTGGGTGTTTTTTGCTTCTTTGTATTTCAAATTTTGACTTGATTCTAATCTGCTGTTGGGTCTCTGTATTTTAATTTTTATTTCAGTCAGAATATGTTTAATTTCTAGTTGGTTATGTTACATATCCTCAATAGTCTCACTAAATTTATCGGCCTTTTCTAGAAAATTCTTGAAAAACCTTATAACTGTGGTTTTGAACTCTATATCCAGTTGTTTGCTTTCCTCCATTTCTTTCATTTGTGACCTGTCTCTTTGTCTCCACATTTTGGCTTCTTCCCTGAGTTGATAGAATGGCTTGTGTACTAGGTGTCCTATAGGCCCCGTGGCTCAGCCTCCCCAGTTACCTGAGGTGGACACTCTTGGTGCATCCCTTTGAGGACTGTGTGCACAGACTTGTTGTAGTGAAGCCTTGATTGTTGTTGGTACCACTGGTAGGAATTGATCTCCAGGCCAATTGGCTGTGAGGATCAGCTGTGTCTCTGCTGGGAGAACTGTGCTGGAGACACCCTTATGAGACAAGACTTGCAAAAGTCTCTGTGCTCAGCTTGGATGAGACAGAGTCTCAAGGTGGAGCAGACAGCAATGGCTTCCCATCAGCCCTGCCCTAAGAGGCCCCCGCGGGTCTCAAGTGTCCCATGGTAATCACCGCAAGCACCTCTGAGAGAAAGCCACCCTTGAGTTCTGCCTGCTGCCAGACAGTCCAGTTTCTCCCCGAATTAGTCTGGGTCCCCAGAGTCTCGCCCGGAACTGAAGTTCAGAGCAGTCAGGAGTTTCTATCTCCTTCCTGGTTGAGAAAGCCAATTGCATACTCAGTTGCCAGCCCTCTCCATGCACTCGCCTTCATACCTTTATCTTCTGCAGTTCCTCTGAGTCTCAGTGTGCTTTTCTCTTTTCTTTTAGTTGTAGAATTTCCAATCAACCAGCCTTCCTGTGGGTCTGGATGATGTCCGTTTTGTCTTTAAGTTGTAGTTTTGAAATTGTTATGCGAGGCAGCAGTTTAGGTGTTTACGTATGTCGCCATCTTGGTTTCTCCTAAATTTAATGTTTTGATTGGGAACGTAAGGTTTCTCTATTTTGTTTTACTCAATATGAAATATAAACAGAATGATGCATAAAACATATGCACCCTTTGACAAACACACTCAGCAGCTTTTGGGCCCATTGGTTTGAAAGGCTGACCTGCTGCTAGTTGTCTCAGTTATTAGGAAAACTTTCTTCATTATAAGCTACTAGAGGCCCATTGCACAAAATTCGTGCACTGGAGGGAAGTGGTCCCTTTCACCAGTCGTGAGTCGGGCTGCTGGTTGAACAGCACTCCCCCTGTGGGATCGGGCCAAAACTGGCTCTCCAGTATCCCCTGAAGGGTCCCAGATTGTGAGAGGGTGCAGGCCAGGCTGAGGTACTCCAGGGGTGCATGATGGGGCGGGAGAGAGACACAGAAGGTTAGCTGACCAGGAGAGGGCTCCAGGGCATGTCCATCCCTTCTCTCTCAGTCCTCATCCACAGGACCCCAGCAGCAAGCTAACCTACTGGCCAGAGCCTCTGCCTTCTGGTGGTCAGTGCACATCATAGTGATTGGTTGACCTGTTGACTGTCTGCCCCCTGGTGGTCAGTGCAAGTGGTTAGCAACCTTAGCATATCATTATCATATTATGCTTTGATTGGTTGAATGGTCGACTGGTTGACCAGACACTTAGCATATTAGGCTTTTATTATATAGAATAATTATTGCCCATTTTCTACAATCCTTTTACCTGTCATCTGAAAATTGAAAACAGAAATGGCTTGGCTGTTGGTTTAACTAACAGTCTTCGACTATTGGTTATTTGCTTTCAGCATGAGGCTGATACTGACCTAGCTTTCAGGTGTTGCTGAAGGCAAGTTCCATTGGAGGAGCTGCCCAGGAGTGTGGGAAACATTTTGACCTTCAAAGGTTTGGAAACAGCTATTGTCTTATTGATGGGCATCTTGTCAATGCCTTTCCACTCTCATTTTGGGAAACTTTGGTCATTATTGACCAGGGACTTCATAAGGTAGTGTTGGAATGGGAGCGCTATGATCTCTAGGAGCTACCTCCTCATTGCCTGGGAGACATGAGACGAGCTTTGCCAAAAGACTAAGATTGAGATGGTGGGAAAAGATGGCAACTTCTAGCACATCCTCAGAACCATGGGATATCATAGCTTTCTCTTCCCATCCCAAGGAAAGAACTAACATTTTTAAAATGCCCACTGTGCCCAGGCAGTGTGTAATTTTGCACAAGTTTCACAGCAATCTTCTGAGATAGGTGGTATTATCATTAATTTATAGACTGAAAATAGGTTAGGTAATTTGTCCAGAATCCAGATTCCACCCCCAGTCTACATGACAATTAAACCGTGTTCTTCCTCTTCACACGGCTGCTATATAAACCAGCAAAGCTGCTTTATTTACTGGGATGTGAAGACATCCGGGGCCATGTCCTCATCGCAGCCCCACCTCTAAGTCCAACTGCAAAGGACAAAGAAAACACGGAAAGGGAGGTATTGTTTAGTTTTCCCAAGGGAACCCCAGCCCAAGCCCTTGATGCATTCAGAATTCCCAGGCCAGACTCAGAGCGACTATGAACCTTATAAACTGTGTTTTTTCCTACTGATTAAGATCATGTTTTTCATTGCCTTTGATTTTTTTTTTTAAAGATCACACCAGCCAAGTTTTGTTATTTTGTGTGCGTGCATGTGTGTGTGTGTGTGTGTGTTTTAATAAAAACATAATCCAGGGCTTGGGTCCCAAATTTTCAATGTTTTGTCCTGTCAGATTATCTGTTTCCTCTTCAATTTATTTATAATATAAACCTCACCTTATTTATGCTCTGATACTGGGACTGTGCCCAGCCTTCCCAGCTGGTATGTCAACACATTTCTACAGGCAACGATAAGGGCCATGATTTTAACAAAACCTAAACACTTCAAACAAAAGTAGTCCCTCTTCCTGGCTCCCCTTCCCCAGTGCCTTATTAAAATTAACTTGAAGTCAAAACCATGAACAAATGTGCCTCTTCCAACTTTGCAGCCTCGAGGCAGATGAATGGTCAGACATTTTGCCTTTTAGGGTTGCCCTAGGAAGAGCTAACAAAAGGGGTGACAGCCCTCAGACAGCTGCTTGGGGAGGAGGACATCTGCCTCTGCTTTACTAGCCATTCAGTGCTCGGCCCTGGCCTTGAAAAGAGCATGCGGGGCTGGGAGCAATAGTTTGGAGGCAGCCAGTTGTTCTAGGGCTTTTGTCTTCACGAAGCCACCCATTACTGTAGGGCCGCAACTCGCAGGCAGCCAGCTGTCAGGGCTGCGGCCCAGCCCCCTGGGTGGGAGGCAAGGGAGAGAAAGTGTGGCCAAATTTCCTTTTAGACACCTGAGCCTGGCTGGCCTGGTCACCGGAGAGTTCTGTCTTCTCCCACTTCCATATTCCCTAGGGGCCCTCTCGCTCGCCACCCTTGGGAAGACAGCAGGGGCGCCTGTTGGGATCCTGGCTTGGCAGCTCCCCGAGGACTGGGCTGGGCTGGGCTCTGCGGCGGCCGCCTGTGTTGGGGCGCTCTGATCTAGCGCTTCCCTTTGAAATCTATCCCCTCCATTTTTATTTTTTTTTTTGAACCAGGTATGATGATGTCAAACGTGATGCTGATGCTACAGTTACAGACGCGGCCCCTGCTGGCGCAGCCTCTCTGACTCGCCTCCTCTCCGCGCCCAGCGCCGGCTCCTTCAGACAAGTGCATCTCCCAACCAGGTCACATTTCAGCCGAACCGCGCTCCGTCCGTCCGTCTGTCTCCGCATCGGACCCGGCGGGCAGCGCCGAGGAAGACGGCAGCGCTTGCTTTGCCGGCCGAGGGCTGGGTGGAAGGACCCTGAACACCGCAGAGGCCAGACCCCGGGTGGGACCCAGGCCACGATGCGCGCCCCGGGCTGCGGGCGGCTGGCGCTGCCGCTGCTGCTGCTCGCTGCGGCCGCCCTGGCCGAAGGCGACGCCAAAGGGCTCAAGGAGGGCGAGACCCCCGGCAATTTCATGGAGGACGAGCAATGGCTGTCGTCCATCTCCCAGTACAGCGGCAAGATCAAGGACTGGAACCGCTTCCGAGACGTAAGCTGCCGGGCCGCGAGGGCCCAGGGCCGGGCGCGGGGCGCGGGTTTGGGGGAGGGAGCTTGGGAGCCGAGACCCCCGCGCGGGCGGCGGCGGCGGCAAGTCGCAGCCAGGGGCTCCGCGAGTAAACAAGGGGCACCCGCCGCCGGGCTCGGCCAGCCGTCGCCCGCAGAGCCCGACCTGGTCTCCCCCGCAGGCGGGGCGCTGAGAGGGATGCGGGGTGCAGGGTGGTGGTGGTGGGGTGCTGGGTGGGAGGGGCGGAGGCCCAGCCGCCCCCGTCCTTTTATTTGTTTTTATTTATGTGTGAGTCGCCCCAGACCCGCACCCAGCCCGCACCCAGCCCGCACCCAGCCGGGAGATGCCGCAGGCTCCGCGCACCGGGCGCTGCGGAACGGGCAGGTCTGGGTGGGGCCGGAGGGGAAGACAGCTTCGCCCCGCACGTGTGCCCGGTTCTCTCCCTGGGCTTTGGGGGAGGGGCACAGCGGGGAAAACGTTGGGGCTTTGAGTTTCGGGCGGCTGGGCCCTCGCGACCCTAAGGCGAGGCGGCGAAAGGCGTGTCTGAGGTGGGGGAGGGGCGGCGATGGCCGCGAAGGTGCCCGCGGCCCCCCGTGGCCTCCGGAGCCCGCGCGCTGTGAGCGATTGGAGTCTGTCTCCTGGACCAGCCTTGCATGAGGGGGAGCGGTGCTGGTCCGGAGGAAGATCCCCGCAGCCCCGGGGCTTGGGAAGCAGAGGGAAAGCCCCGAGCGGGGACGGGCGCTGCGCCCGCCGCCGGAGCCCGCCTCACCTTGGGAGGAACTTTGCGGGCGCGGGCGGGCGCGGGGCGGGGAGGTGGCTGCGGACAGGCCGCCGCTGCAGCACTTTGTTTACAGGCACCTGTAGATCTGAGGGGAAACGGAGGCGGCTTCCCCAGAGGGCGGGTGGTGAGCGCGAGGAGCGGGGCGCAGAGGGCGTGGCTGGGCCCAGGGGAGGAGAGGGGGGAGGGGGGCGTGTGCAGGGGAGGAGGCGCCGGGATGTGCCGAGGAAATGCTGCTGGTCCCTGTGACCTAGGCTCCCTGGTGCCGGTTCCCAGAAACATGCTCTACGACCTCAGTTCTTGCTCCTCGTCCCCAAGATGCCCTCATCGCACCTACCCAGCACAGCACCAGCCACCCCGTGACCTTTCTCATCTTCTCTTAAATTTCATGCACCCGAGTTGTTTACGGATGGGTTTGAAGCACACGGGCTTCCTATGCATTGCAGCCAAACGATGGGAAGAGACTGAGATAAGGATCTTTTTGTTGCTGTGAGAGAAAAGTGACCGTTTCTCCCCAAAGTCATGGTGGGCTGAAATTCATCAGCAAGAGGCGCATGCTGCGGGTCCTCTGGACATCGGCCGGGGGCCCCAGAGTGGGGGTTAGCCCCACCCACGGCAGGTCCAGCCAAGGCACAGTGGTGCTCCAACCCCTGCAGGCCAGGCACAAATTAGCTGCAGTCTCCTGTCGCTGCCTGGGAAGCAGGCCGGTCACCGCCGCAAGGGAGGGGGTGGGGTGGGGTAGGAGGAGCAGCGGGCTGGTCCATCCAGGCCGGAATCCATGTGTCACTGGTCCAGGCCTCCCTCAGACTCACTGGCTGTTTGATCTTCCAAAAACTACTGGTGAAGGTCAGAAGGAAAAGAAGTGCTTAATCAGAACATTAAAGGTTTAAAAATAAAAGATGCCTCCCCACTCCCTTCCTCCACCTGCTTCCAATAGCCCACTCTGTGGGTGAGGATAAATGATTGGCTGCTTGACCCCTGGCACAGGGCTGCCCACCTGTCTCCCTGTATTGGTGCCAAATGCTTCCCCCTTCCTCCCATGCTCATCAGAAGAAAGGCACCAGATTTGGAATTCTGCAGGACCTGCCCCCACAGGATTCATGGAAACCGGCAGGGCATGTATTGGTTGGGGTGGCCTGAGGCTTTTAGGGCCGATTTCCCCTAACGCCCCAGTAAAGAGGAGCTCTGATTGCAGGAGGAGGGTCAAGGAAGGCTGGGTAGAAGGCTCTGGCTCTGGGTATCTGCTGGCAGCTTTTGCAGAAAGGCAGGATGCTGCTAGCTCAGAGTCACCGCATTGCATAACTTTAGGGGTGCCCCAATGTGAATGGCACCCCCTGGAATTGTGCAGTGCACAGACTGTGCACAGGGGGCTCTGCCAGCACCACAGACACCCTCCTCCCTCCTCCGTTAGCAGAGGTTCCGCTTTCCACCCGAAGGGCTGAAGGCCCTCTGGGTGGGCACAGTAGCATCAGGCTTTGTATACATTTCAGTGGCTGAAAATATACTTGGCTCCTCCACAGGGAGAGAGGCCTTTCTTTTGAACCTTTAAGGTATTGTCAAGTTGAGCCAGAACTTTGTTCATAATCAATCACTAAATAGCACAGGGTCCTTTGGTGGAAGGTAGGCAAGCAGGAGAACGGAATATTCTTAGGAAATAGGATGGGGGAGCCCATAGTATGGGTGGGGGACACGTCTCATTAAATGGCATTGACTGAATTGAGGGGGAAGATTGAGGGAATTTTGTCTAAGGGGTCAGGGGAATGAAGAAAAGGAGGACAACTTGGGAGTTGGTCCCACGTGAGATGGGTCTGAGCTGGCAGGGCGAGTCCAGCTTAGCCTTTTTCTCTGAGCACTCCAGTGGTAATGGAGGCAGGGTTTACCGGAGGAGCAACCCTCCCCAACAGTGGGCACAGGGCTTTCATATCCTGGCCCCGGGCAGACCTCTGCCAATGCCCAGGAGGAGGGAATGTCTGTCAGCAGAGAAGGGGATGCTGTGATCTAGCTGTGCCTGACCCCTCACAGAGCCCTGCTTCCAGTGCTGCCACCGGATTCACTGAATAGGGTGGGACTGTACTGCAGGTCTTTGGAACAAAGCGCCCAGGGCCTCAGAGAGAGAGATGGACAGCTGCGAGGAGACAGGCCCATTACACAGCATTCTTCCGGCAGCTCCAGGAGCTGGGGAGGCAGCACTAACTGTTCTCTCTCTTCCTGGCTCTTCCCTACTTTGCACTCTATTTCCATTAAAAGTTAATGGTATTGATGAGTGTCTAGCACTGTGCTTGGCACCCAGGAGGCACCCAGTGAATGTGTTGAACCACTGATAGCCAGAGTGCTCACATCTGCCACTCCCTGCAGGAAGCACTGGGTATGCAGCCCCTCTGTGCCCCTCGGCAGTCTGCAAGGTAGTTATGATTATTTTATGGCCCACTCCTTTTGTGGCCGAAGAAATGGAGGCACAGAGAAGTTAAGGAATGACCCAAGGGTCAAAGAGCTAGTAGGTGGCACAGCTGGCATTTGAACCCAGTTGTCTAATTCAGCTTTGCTTTTCAGGGAATTCTAGGCTTAACTTTTAGTGAAAATGGGAAGGAAGAATCTACCCTGAAGAACAAAATCTAGCCTGGCTTGTGCTCTGTGAGTCTCAAGGATGCCTGGGCAGGAACAGCCCTGCCTAAGAAGTGGGCCAGAGGCCCTGGCCTGCTCCCAGCCTCTGGGCAAGTGAACTGCAGCGGCAGCTGTCCACCCAGGAGAGGTGGGAGTGTGGGTCTGGAGGTCTGGGTTCAGGTTCTGGCTCTGCCACTGGCTGGGCACGTGATGCCAGGTACATCCCATAACCTCTCTGAGCTTCAGTTTTAGGCAAGGAAACGGAAATGGATGCATAAACACGAAGGCCTCCATTTGGGAATACTCTGAAGCCCCACCGAACAACCACCAGCTGACTCAGCATTTCCGGGGTAGCCCTTGCCATGCCTCAGTCTCCATGAAAAGATGTTGATGTATGTTCACTAACTCACCCATTCACTGCAGCCCTACACACCTCCCAGGTGCCAGGGCTTCCCTGTGGTCCTGGGCTCTGGCCCAGGGAAGCATCGCCTGCTGGCCACGCAGGATTCCCATGTCCTGTGATCACCAAGCGGGTCAGTAGCAAGTTTCAGCCACACGGGTGCTGTCTTATTACAGCCCTTCACCAGTGCCAGTGTGGGGGTGAACTGTACAGATGTTTGTGGATCAGTGTGGGATGTGAGAAGAACCCAAAAACTGGGTCAGAATGGATTCCATAATTGGGGTGCTCCCCTAACCGCTTCCTCCGCCCTGGCTTTGAATCCTCTCTCACACAAGAGCGGTGTCACCCTGGTGAGGGACTCTTGAGCACCCAGCAGGGCTCCGAGCCTTGGGAGGAGGGAGAGAAGAGCCCCCTGCCTGGAGAGGATGTCATGTGCTCCTCTCATCTCACAGCTCCTCTCAGAGGATAGCCAGCTGCCACCACCCACCCGTCTCCGGGCATCTCCGGGCGGTCAGGCTGTCTGCAGGCGTGGAAGGGCTCTGTCCTACCCGGACCCCCAAGGGCCCTGGGAGAGGCTCAGCTTGTCTTCCGGGTGAGAGGACAGACTAATTGTGTGGCCCTGGGGGAGCCACTTCACATTTTTGGCCCTTGATTTTCCCACTGATTTAATGAGCAGGCTAAACAGAGCAATCCACCAAGCCCGCATCACCCTGTGACGCCAGGAAGACAGCACCAGAACCCGTGAACAGCCCCTTCACCCGCAGACATAGCCCACCACCCACCCACCCCATCCTGGCCACAAGCTAGGCAGCAAGTCTTGAGATTTAGGAGAGGGATTTTCCTTTTGCTCTTGAAGAAATATCTGTAAACAGATCAGGGTAGGGGGATGTCTTAGCCAGAGATGGGGAAACCTAAGAAACGGGGCGTGATGGCATCCTAGGGGGAACAGCAGGCTGGGGATGGGCATGCCGCTTGTACATGTTGATTGCAGGTGTAACATGAGTCTCCTTAGGATTGTAAACAAGGGGAATGTTCCAGGCATAGGGCTGGATACAGAGTTTAGACATCTCTTTGTCTAACCTTGTGGGCTGGAGGGTGATGTGGTTCTTGAAATGGGACAGCTTGACCCCCTGAGGCCCAGCCAGCATTCAGGTGGAACTGTGCTCCTTCCTCCAGTGCCAGCAGTATTTATTGGCCATCGGCTCTGCCTTGGTTCTGCCTTGTGGTCTCATGAGTCCTCCTGCAGATATTTTTAATGAGTGTTTGTCTCGTATCTCCCAGGGTAAGCCCCTGAGGGCAGGGTCTGGGAACAGATTGAGCAGTGGACCTCGCAGCCTGTCCCGGGAGCACTACACTGCACGTTTGTGTACACAGTAGGTGCTCAGTATCATTGTCTGCGCTGTGGAATTGAGAGCCAGAAAGGATCTTGGCTAACCCTCATCTGAGCCCCGCCCTGTCCTCTTCAGGCAGCAGAGGGCTCAGGGCAGCGGGGGCTCTGGGCTGAGCCATACTGGTTACTTAGAGAGATCTCTTCCTCTTTTTGGACCCCAAAAGGTTGGGACAGTCACACTAGAACCCCAGCACCCTGACTCTCCAAAGATTCACTAGCGGTGTGAGGGAGTGACACCGCGAAGGAAAATTGTCCCCGGCCTCCCTGTCCTTCAGCCTTTGTGTCTGTGGGTCTGGGCCTGACTGCAGCCAGCCTCCCCTCTTCTCCTGAGGAGTGGAGGCTCAGAGCCCTCCATCCCAACCTCAGTATGCCCACAGAACAAGCCAGCCACCCATTGGACCTGTGTTCCCTCCGGGAAAACAGGTTCCCTGAGGCAGGGTACCCAGATGCCCGAGAAGAGGTCAGGGTTGCTCAGCAGGAAGGACGAGCCAGCCTGCCTGTTGTCCTCTGCCGCAGGCACCCTCTGGCTCCTTCCCTGCTCCCTTGCTCCCTTGTATAGGTGGAGGACAGATAGTTCAGACTCCCTTCCCCTCTCCTCAAAGGTATCATTTTGGAAGAGCCGGAGAGCAGAGCCATGGAACCTAGCAACAGCTTAAGCATGAAGCCCCACCTTTTATAGGTGGAAAAGCAGACCCCGACAGGGGCAGGTACCTGAGCATCTATCCCCTCTGCCCCACCATGAGCCAGAAGGAAGATGGGGGTCTGTGCAGCTCCCTGTTCTCAGCCCTGGGCTTCTGCCTGGCACAGCAGGACGGGATGGCCCCAGAAGCCCCCGCATTAGCCAGAGGGCAGGCTCTGGGAGGCTGTGGAGGGCGTTGGTGCAAGCATACCGGAGGCAGGTAGAGCTCCTGGCATGCAGGGAGTGACATGCACAGTTATGTCCTCCAAGGAAATTCCTCTGAGGGGAGAGGAGATGGGAGGCAGGGAGGCTGCCAGATACCTGTCTCCTTCTGTTTGTCCAGGCCTGACAGCCTCTGCCGCTCCCTCTGAGAGACGGACAAATATGTAATGACTGCCCATTCTCGCCCTCCTCCACACGAGGCACTGCCTCCTCAAGATGCCTTCTGCCAGCTCGAGATGGGGTCAGCCTTCCCCTGAGAGGGAGCCCATGCAGCCCCACTGGGCCCCCTCCTTCCTTCCTGGGTCCTCACTCTGTGCTCCCCTGGCTGTTTGCAGGGAGGAGCAGGAGGAGGCCTGGCCATAAGTCTCCCTCTCCTGGGCCTCCTCCAGGGTCTGGGCTCCATCCGAGCCTCCCTGCCTGAGGAATGAGGCGAGATCATGCCAGGCACTGGGCCCTCCAGAAGTTGGGAGAGGCCTGGACTCCTTCGGGTGTGAGAGGTTCTCGATCTGTTACAAAATGAGGAAATGCTGTAACAGGGTTACCAGTTGTGGTTTAGGGAAGTCTCAGGGTGAGCATCTTTTGTCCCATCCACATGCCTCTGACCCGGATCCTCATTTAGAGACAAAGGCAAAAGTCTGTACTTAAGGGTGTGGGGGGAGGGTAAATGGTGACGGAAGGAGACTCCATTCTGGGTAGTGCACACACAATGCAATATACCGATAGGTATTACAGGATCGTACATCTGAAGCCTATATAACTTTATTAACCAATGTCACCTCATGCAATCAATAACAGAAATGTGAAAGTTGATATTTGAGGCCCTTGTGACCATGTGACCCAAAAGTGCATCTTGTCCACCCTTCCCCAGAGCTCCCACCTTTCATGCCAAAGAACTGAGCGTCAGTGATCTTCTGTGGTTTCGAAAGCACAGAGCTTCCCAGGTGAAAGTGCTCTCTCAGGAAGTATTGCGCTGCATCCCGAGCTCAGGGAGAAAGGCAAGGGCATCATCTCACTCACAGCCACGGCGGTGGGTCTGGAGAGGGCAGGGCTCTGTGGCTGGCGTCTCCCCTGCAGGCAGAGGCCAGGCCCCGTCACTCTGTGCAGCACAGAGGCCAGCGGAGATGGGTTCCAGGGGCTTTAGCCCACTAAGTTGGAGCCTAGGGAGGAATGCTCTTCCTTTGCTCCACTCACTGCTGTGTCTCCTCCTCCCCACCAGACGGAGAGGCTGGGAGAGACTGGGTTAATTCAAGCTGTGAAGTGAGCGGGTGATTTGGGTGCTAATTAAAATGACAGGAAGTAAACACCGCTAGGAAACACCCAGCATGTGCCCCTAAGGCCGGCTTGGCCTGCGCCCTCCCCACCATCTCTTTCCCAGCTTGGCATGGTGGACTCCGTCTCCATGGAAACTGAACTGAGCCTCAGAGATCAAAGCAGGAGATGGGTTAGCTCCAAACTAGCTGAACCAGGGGCATGTCAAGGGGTTTCTGGAAAGTGACTGAAGAAACGGGGTGGGGCTGGGGTGGGGGCGGGGGAGGGAGACAGTATCTTCCCCCCGACACTGCCAGTCCCCGCTCTCTGCTTGCTGCAGGACCTACTGCCTGGGGGTTGAAGCAGAGCTGGTGGAGTGGGAGAAACCTCCCTGGCTGGGATGGGGCCTCCCGAGTCCAGCCCCCGGCCTGGGACTTAGTCACCTGCCATGTGTGTGGGACAGTACCAAGTCTTGGTTGGGAGGTACAGGTTCTGGAATCACAAATGTGGGGCCACCAATACTCTTTTGCTATGCAATTGATGTGTGATCCTGAATTAGCCCCTTAACCTCTCCAAGCCTTGATTTTGTGACCTGAGAAATGGGGTAACAATAGTCATTTTCTCTGAATGTCGTTGTGAAGAGTAAATGAGCCAATGACCATAAAGCACTTAGTGCAGTGCTCCTCGTGGGATTGCTGGAAAGATGTGAGCGGTTGGTTATTCTTGTGCTGGTGCTGGGCACAGACGGAGGACCCTTACATGGTCTCTGTCCTCAGTGAAGGGTTTTAAGGAGGGAGAGACGTGCTCAGACTGTGTAGAGAGATCCTGTGGCTGCAGCCTTGTGGAGGAGAAGGACGCGGGAGACCCGGGGGAGCGCTGCCGGGATTGAGGCCAGGGCTGGCAGGGAAGGAGAGGAGGCTGTGATGAAGGGAGGGTGAGCCAGAGAGAGGAGGAGTGGAGTGGACAGCGGGGAGACAAGGACAGGGCAGCTTCTTTGGCTCCATGCTGATGTTGTAAGATTGGAGAGGCGGTATGCTGTGCCCGCCAAGGGAAAAGGCCTGGAAGTCAGGAGCCGGTTCCGGTGGTTCCCATGGGCAGCCTGTCCTCAGGCAGAGCATCTGCTGGGTGTGAGGCTCCCTCCCAGGGAGAGAATAGCTGCTCCTTTTCACCTCAGGCTCCACTGGGAATGAAGACAAGGCAGGACCAGAGAGGACAAGAAGAGCATTCGACAGAAGATGCGGGGCTGGAGGCCCTCAGACCTCAAGCTGGTGCAGAGGGCTCGCCTGCTGCCTGCTCAGCCCCAGTGGAGCCCTCCTAAGCGGCACCCAGGAGGCTGCCCCGGGCTCAGGGGGCGGCGTTGGGCAACAGATGGTTTAAGGAGCTCTGTGGGGGGTTCTCACGTGCAGCCCCAGCTGAGAGGTACCCCTGGCACAGAGGAGGACTCAGCCCCGAGATGGGGAGTGACTTCCTGAGACTCCACAATGAGCCAAGTTTAGAGCAGACTCTGGTCCAAAGCCCTCTGCACCGCCCTGCCCCCCTCAGTCCCGGCTCTGCTCCTCTCTCAACAAGAGACCCTGCCTACCTGCAAGGGGGGCTGCAGGGCCCCCGGGGTCCAGTCTGGAGTCCCCGCTCACGTTTTATCTGTCTTGCGACGCTTGGCCAATTGCTCTGCCTCTGTGAGCCTCAGCTTTCTTGTTTTCTAATGGGGTTGATTCCAGTGGTCCTGCCTGCTTCCCAGGATTGAGAGGGAAGAGGCAGACAGGCACGTAAACATGTTAAAGAGGACTTACTTTTAAGGCACCAGACATGTTTCCCTGAGCTGGTGAGCTGAGTGCACGGTGTGAGGGGTCACGGCTGGCTGGGCTGAGCAGGTGAGAGAGCCAGGTGACACAGACATGCTCATCCTTTGCCCAGAACTTTGGATCTCAGCCTAGGAGCCATCCTCCTTCCGAGCAGCCCTGGCTCTAGGGCGGAACCCCTTTTCTCAGGGGGAACGAGGCCCCCCATCCACCCGCCCGTCTATAGCCAAAGCAGGATGGAACGGCACCTCCTTCCCCCGAGAAGACCCTGCTGCCTTTATCCCTTTATCCCTTTATCAGACCGTTTTTTTTTTTGTTTGTTTTTTTTTGCACAACTGCCCCGAGGCCACTTGGCTCCATGACAGCTGCTGCGGGAAAGGTGCAGTTCACACTTGCCTGCCAACTCGGCTCTTTCAGCCTGGAGACCAGCCCCCCCCCCCCCCCCTGACCTCAGGGGCCCCATGTGTCCCTGGGCGCTGCCTCTACCCCTTTCTTCAGACACCCCCAGGGGAGACCTTCACTTAGCACTGGCCTCTGCTGTCTCGTGGTGGCCTCTCTTCTCTCCAGGTCTCGTTCTGCCTGTTTTCGCTCTACCATTTCCTCTGCCCAAAGTCCATGGTCTTGTCTGCTACGCTGGCTTTCATTTGTTGAGTGTTTTCTGGACACCAAGCACCGCACAGACGCCATCTCCTGTCATTGCTCTAGTCCCAGGAGAGGGGTGCGAGCTCCCACAGCAGGCGCTTGCCCAGCAGGCACTGCAAGGGAGGGGGACCCTGTGTGACTCCAGGGCCTGCTTCTCACCCCCTCGGCCAGCTGCTCCCACTCCTGGGAGTGAGCTCCTGGGCTCCAGAGCACTCCGCCTCCCTCCACCCACCACGTGGACATAGAGCGCAGCTGGGATGGAGGACAGCACTGTATACAGCAGGGGCTCAATCCCTGCAGGCTGATCAGGGGAGGAGTGGGGGTGAGTGGAGACAGCTCCCCGCCAGGACTCTAATGAAGGAGTTGGGGGGTGAAATCTCCTTTCTCAAGACTCCCTCTTCCCCACCCACTTTCCCCTAGATTTCTAATAAAAAATTCATGGTCTTGACCTTCGAGACCCACTTTGTACTGAGCTCCAAAGGCTCACAGCATGGCTGGGGGGGTCAGGCAGTGGAGTGGGGGAGAGTGTGGGTGAGCAGGCATGGAGGTCCTTGGCTGACACACAGGTCCCTCCCTTTCCAGTTCAGGTACAGGTGGGTTTGGGGGCACATAGACCTGGTTGGTTCGTTGGGGACAGCCACTTCCCTCTTCACAGCCTATGTCTACTCCCCTCCCGGGGAATGATGGAGCAGCAGGGAAGACCCAAATTTGATGGAGGCCAGGCCCTACTTCTGCCCCAACCTTGTAACCCTGGCTGCAGCCCTTGGCTACCCTCAGCCTCCACTCCTTCACTTTCCATCAGGGTGGAGTGGACATGCGAGAGGCCCCTCTGACCGGAAGAGTTCTTGGGGTGGAAGGGTCAGGTCTGGCCTGGCTTCCCTGGGCCCTAGCACCTGAGGGAAGTGGGCCTCAGCTCCTAGCCCTGCAGTCTCCTTAGAAGCTTGCCGAGGGGCTCAGGAGGGCTCAGGTTGTGCCCTGAGGAACTGGGTGGGTGCCTGAGCTTGGAGCCGGGCTGGACTGTCCAGTGCTTGGGGGCAGCCCAGGCCAGGTTCTCTGGAAGCCCCTTTGGCGGCTTCTTCCTGCTGCTCCTGGGTTCAAGGACAGCGGGACACTTGGCTGCTTGGACATGTGGTAGGGACAGATGTGGGCAGAGTGAAGGGGGAGAGAGAAAGAGGAGAGGCACTGAGGGGTATGAACAAAGAGATGCACAGGAAAGCAGGACAGAAGGAGAGCAGAGCTAGTGCAAGCCCCGCCCTCCTACCAGGAAGAGGTCTGCTGGTTTCTTGCCTGCCTGCCTTCCCTTCCCTCCCTTCCCTGCCTCACCCTCTCAGTGGAAGAGTCTGGAAGATCTAGCGGAAAGGGGGGCCTTCCTGCTCAAGTGTGAAAACTGGAAGCTGTTGGGAGAAGTGGCTTTGTTACTTGGTTCCTAGATAAAAACCATCTGGCATTGGGTGAGCTGCCCGGAAGTGTCCTGGTTTCCTACTGTTGCTTACGCGTGTGTGCTTATATGCCCATGCTCAGACGAGGACCTGCATGTGTGCATGCACCCCTGTGCAGAAGCACACAGTACACACCTGGCCACATGCACTCTACTGGGGTGCTGACCCAGCTGCCTGCCCAGCCCTGGCCACTGTCCGGCCTTTGCCAGAAGGCCACATTGATGAGGCCCTGCTCCTGCTCTTCCTCTGATGCTAGGCTGCCTCCAAGGAGACTTCAGAACCCAGAGCCCTGGGGCTTTCAGCACTGGTGCCTGGGGACAGCCACTTCCCTCCTTCATGCCCTGGCTGCCCCATGTGGCTGCCCTGTGATCTGAAGCCCTGTGCCCTCCCCCTAAGCATGACAGGCATCTGGCTCCTTCCCACCACTGACCCTTGTGGGGACGGGTCTCTGGATGAGTGGGAAGTTGTGTGTGGCTCCTCATGCCCCTCTACCTCCATCCAGAGGAGGCCAGCAGCTGGCTCCTTGGCACTGCCAGCCTCCAGTCCCGAGAAGCCCTCCTGCCTGCCTGGCAGAGCTTCCACGGAAGCACCCTGTTTGCCAGTTTTCAGCAAAGCCATCCCCCACCCTGGGGGAATGTCCTGCCAGTGAGCTAGGCTGTGTGGAGCTGCGCTGCCTCAGCCACTCCCCGGTCCACACCCCTTTGGCCAGAGCAGGTGGGGAATGACTGTCCACATGCCTCCTGTCTTGGAGACTGTGTGTCGTAGCCAGGAGAGAGGTGTGTGCTGGTATCAGGAGACTGGGATCTGTGATGGTGCGGCCTGGGTCAGGCCATTTCCTGTCTCTGGGCATTCCGGCCTCTCCTGTACACAGAGGGGCTGGGCCAGTGACCTCAGAGGGTCTTTCAGGCCCCTGAGAATCTGAGGGTTTGTGGTTGGACCGTGGTACCTGAGGACACTGGCCACCTTTCTCTCAGTGCATCATCTGAGCTCTGCAAGAGAGTCAGACCTTGAGGAAAAGCAGTCCCTGTGCCACATCTAGGGGGGGTCTCCTTCTGCCTCAGTCACAGTGGGCAAGGTCAGGGGAGGGGACTGGCAAGGGACGCACCCTTGCAAAGGGAGGGTGGTGTTTCTGGGACACCCAGGGCACAGGTGTGAGAATCACTTTTCCCAGGTGGTATGGGTCCCTCAGACATTGCCCTGATGTGGAGACAGGGCTGAGCCGCTGGGATCAGCCTCAGAGTCTGGAGGAGTGGGATGGGCCTCACCCTCCCACTGCCATGGGCCTCACCTCTACGGCTCCTGGGGCTGACCCTGTGGGCCAGGTGTTAAGCTGTCTGTGGTGAAGACCTAGGAATACTGGCCTCCAATTTAGAGGCTCTAGGGGTCAGAGGACCATAGCAATGAAAGACTAGCGCCCAGTGCCCCACAGCCATGTGATGAGGCTGGGGAGCCCTGGGATCAGGGGTCTGAGGTGGGCCTCACTGAAATCCCCTTCTCTCCCTCTCCCCTCTTGCTTCATTTCCCACGGCCTGCTGCTGCTTCCCGATCCCCAGGAGGTGGAGGTGAGTACCGCCTGGGGCCCTGTTGCGTATGGCCACTCGGCAGCCGCATGCTCCACTCCCCCCTCCTCTCTTTGCACCCTCACCTGACTTCCCTGTAGCACCCAGTGTGGGATTGGCCAGGGTGGGGGTGGGAAAGGGGGCTGGAAAAGGAGCTTATGGGAGAAGCTGGAAGGGGTTCTGGACATGGGTTTATGAGACTAGAGGTTTGGGGGAGCCGCTGGCAGGGACTGGGTAGAGAAGCCACCAAGATGGTGACAATTTACATGTGCAAGCAGTGGCCCAGCCCTGTCCTCCCTGGCCCTGGAGTTGACCTCCACTCCGAGATGTGAGTCTTAGGCCTTCCCTTCTCCTCCACCCTCTCTGTCCTTTCCTAGGATGATTACATCAAGAGCTGGGAGGACAGTCAGCAAGGAGATGAAGGTAAATGCCCCTGCCAGGTCGGGGGAGCTGACTGACACCCAAGAAGACTTGAGGCCAGAGGGCAAGTCCTGACCCTGGGCAGCCAAAGAGCTGAGGGGCTCTGGTTATCAAGAACTGCTGGAGGCAGGGACTTCCGGGCTCAGCAGTGAGGTGGGGTCTCCCGGGATCTCTGGCACTGACTTCCAGCTGACCTGAGTTCTGACTGTGTGCCTGCAGCCCTGGACACCACCAAGGACCCCTGCCAGAAGGTGAAGTGCAGCCGCCACAAGGTGTGCATTGCCCAGGGTTTCCAGCGGGCCATGTGCATCAGCCGCAAGAAGCTGGAGCACAGGTGAGCGGTTTGGGAGGCTTTGCTTAAAGAGCAAGGGCTTGACTCACCCTCTCCCATGTATTAGTTACCTGTTGCTGGGAAACAACCTACTTAGAAACACAGGGTCTTAAAATAACAAATCTGTGTGATCTCACATTTTATGAGGGTCAGGAATCTGGTTTTGTCAGATGGTTCTGGCTCAGGGTCTCTCACGAGGTTACAACCAAAATGCTGGCAGGAGCTGTATCATCTGAAGGCTGGACTGGGGCTGAAGGATTCACCCCCAAGCTCCTGACACAGCTATTGGCCCAAGGCCTTTGTTCCTAGTCACGTGGCCCTCCCTCATTTTCACCTCTATTTTGTTCCTTCCCTGAAGGATCAAGCAGCCTGCCCTGAA
Organism: Lasiurus cinereus; assembly: GCA_011751065.1. NCBI lineage: Eukaryota > Metazoa > Chordata > Mammalia > Chiroptera > Vespertilionidae > Lasiurus > Lasiurus cinereus. The sequence continues at coordinate 6,384,818 of JAAGEH010000367.1, forward strand.
ACTCCATGCAAACAAAGATACTGCCTGCAAGCCCTGCCACATGGCCCAACTGGCCTCCGTCTGTGGCTCTGACGGCCACACTTACAGCTCCGTGGTGAGAAACCCTCGCCCCATGGGGATGGGTGGGATGCACTTGAGGCCACAGAGAACAGGGCTGAATAACTATCAGGGCCTCCTGAGGGACTCCCAGGGCTGATGGGGGTCCCACAGGACTAGTGGCAGTGCATTCAATGTAGCCAATCAGAGCAGGAGCACCTGAGCCCTGGGCTCAGGCTACCGAGGGTCTGCAGCAGACCCTGCCCCTGGTCTCATGCAGGTGCAGGTAGGGGGTGGGGCCTGGAAGAGGCAGATGGGCAGGTAACAGGAATTAGAGTAAAGGAGGAAAGGGCCTCCTGACAGTCCCAAGGGCTATGGAAGGAAGGAACTCTGTGGTCCAGTGACTGAGGGAGAAGGACGAGCCCTCTACCAGCAGGTTCCACATGGAGGGGATGGGCCTCACTAGCGAGCACTGGGCATTCTGGGGAAGAAGGGTTATTCTTCCAGGAGCTGATGATGTGGGAAGGAATTCCCTCCTTATGGGATTTCTGTGAGGATTAAATGATACAATTTTGTGAAAGCATTTTATAAACATTAAAATGCCATGGAAGCACGGTGCTAGCTGTGAGTGCTTCCACCAGCTACGAGGAGTTGGGAGTCTGGAGGACGCTGCCTGTTGGCTTGGGTGGGGATCTAGGGCTTAAGACCCCTTTGGGGAAGATGTGCAGGTTTAAGAACTGGTCCGCCCTGCCCTCCCTGGGGGTGATGAGTGAAGTAGGGTGGAGATGAAGTCACCCTTTAAGGGAGGGAGGGAGAGAGACTAAAGCTGGAGGCTGAGGCCAGGAGCTGCACCGAGAAGGCAGGGAGAGACCAAGGAGACGGGGGTGACAGAGGGTGCGGGCGTCGGAGAGGGCTGTGGTCTGAGGCCATGGTGCTGTCCCGTGGGAGGAGAGGCATCAGGAGGTCTGGCTTCCATCCTAGGCCCTGGGCCTCTCTGAGCTCCCATGTTCTCTGCTGAGCATGAGAAACACTGGTCTCTCCCAGAGCTGAAGGGAACCAAAGGAGATAATGCTGGAGACGGTGCTGTGGGCACGCTCCACCCGCCCCGCATTAGGCACACACCGCCAGGGGAAAGCTTTGAGGGCCAGGAGTGGGAGAACCTCTCAGCGGCTAGCTTTGGCTAACAGCTGCAGCCCAGTGGTTTCAGTGAAAGCGCAAGAATTAGCAGATGTCCAGTAGCCATAGCTGTTTGTTGTCAAGAGAGCCGCGCAAAGCCCGTGGAGCTGACCATGGGAAGGCCATTGAGGGAGGGGGCCAGCAGCCAGTGACCCAGGGACCAAGGGACTGGGGTGAGCAGGAGGAGAAGCCATGAGGGCCAGGAGAGGGTGAGCAATAGCTAAACAGGGCAGGTGGGTGGCTGGGGGTGAGAAGATGAGGACATGGGTGTCCTGGGAATGAGAAAGGTGCAGAGGGCAGTCTGGTGCTGAGTCGGGTTCTTGGGCGCCTTCCATTGCTAAGCTCTTTCCTGAGCCTGCTGCCCCCTGTGCACCTGTGGCCACCAGAGGGACCAAGTGGGCTGTTCCTGCCAGCCACAGGGAAGGCAAGTAGATGCCCCCAGCTGCAGGGCAACCTGGGGTGAGGCCCCATTGCCCATTGACCTTTGGCCTTGTGCAGTGTAAGCTGGAGCAGCAGGCCTGCCTGAGCAGCAAACAGCTGGCCGTGAGATGTGAGGGCCCCTGCCCCTGCCCCACGGAACAGGCCACCAGCTCCACCACAGATGGCAAAGCAGGTAATGAGGAGTGCCGGGCCACAGCCAGGGCGGATGGGCTGGGTCTCCCTGCCAGGGCCCCGGGATGGTTTTCAGAGCAGCAGCGAGAAGTGGCACAAGCAAGGACAGGCCTTCGGGTGGGCTGGCTGGTTAACAGAACAGGAGGGCTTGGGTTCCAGCCACAGGGAGCCTGTGCTGTGTGTTTCGTGCTGGGGAGTGAGGGGAGGAAGAAGGTAGGAGAGGGTGGGGAGGGAGGGGAGGCGGGGAGCTTCCAATTTCTAACTCCCTTTCTATAGCATCCCTGACAGCTGCCCACCTCCTAGCCTATAGGGCAGCATCTCAAGCTAAGATCATGCTTCACTCACCTTCACCCTCCACCCCACCCTCCACCCCCTCGTTCTGCAGAGACCTGCACGGGCCAGGACCTGGCTGACCTGGGGGATCGTCTGCGGGACTGGTTCCAGCTCCTCCATGAGAACTCCAAGCAGAATGGCTCAGCCAGCAGCGGAGGCAGCCCAGCCAGTGGTACAGGAGCCAGTTGCTTTGCCTGGGAGGAGGATGGGAGGTGGGGAGACAGGTGTGCCCTGGAGCTGCTCAGATGTCCCTTCTCTACCCAGGCCTTGCCAGCGGCCATCTACTGCCTCCATTCTCATCTCACTACTTTTTTAGTGCTCCCTCCTGCCCCTAAAAGAGCCTAACCCCCAGAACGGGCTGCAGGTTTCAACCAGACAGAAGAGATTCAGGTTAGCTAATAGGAAGAACATTTTTTTTAAAAAGTATTTTTATTGATTTCAGAGAGGAAGGGAGAGGGAGAGAGAGAGATAGAAACGTCAATGATGAGAGAGAATCATTGATCAGCTGCCTCCTACACCCTACATTGGGGATCGAGCTGGCAACCCAGGCATGTGCCCTGACCTGGAATTGAACCATGACCTCCTAGTTCACAGGTCGATGTTCAACCACTGAGCCATGATGACTGGACAGAAAGAACTTCTTAAAATGAGTAGGGAGAGCCTTGGCTGGTGTTTCTCAGTGGTTAGAGCACTGACCTGGGCACTGGAGGGTTGTGGGTTTGATTCCTGGTTAAGGGCATGTAGGGTTGCAGGTTAGATCCCTGGCCCCAGATGAGGTGTATGCCGGAGGCATCCACTGAATGTGTCCCTCTCACATTGATATCCTCTCTCTTCCCTTCCACTCTCTGTAAAAAATCAATGGAAAAAATATCCTTGGGTGAGGATTAACAACAACAAAAATTGGTAGGGAGAGCTGAATTGTAGCCAAGAGCAGTAAGGAATTATTTTCTCTGAAGGGCTTTCAAACAGGGTTTTAATGGTGTAGTTCTAGGTGGAGGCAGAGAGATGGATCTGGCCCTGAACAGAGGGCTGGGCCTGGGAGAGGTGGAGGGATGGATGGACGGATGATGGATGGACGGATGGGCGGAGCTCTTTACCTTGAGCAGGTTGGAACCTTGGTCTTCTTCCCAGGCCTGGACAAGGTCCTGGGGGCCAGCTGCAAGGACTCCATTGGCTGGATGTTCTCCAAGCTGGACACCAGTGCCGACCTCTTCCTGGACCAGACGGAGCTGGCTGCCATCAACCTGGACAAGTACGAGGTCTGCATCCGTCCTTTCTTCAACTCCTGCGACACCTACAAGGACGGCCGTGTCTCCACCGCCGAGTGGTGCCTCTGCTTCTGGCGGGAAAGTGAGTGTGGCCCTGGCTGGGCCCGGTCCCCAGCCCCCAGCTCAGCCCCTGCTCCAGGTTCTCTGTGGAGTCAAAGGGGCTCTGTCCTGGTCAGCTTCCCAGTCCCAGAACTTTCCCAGCCTACCTGCCCTCTGTACTCTCAGTGAGGCCAGCTGGTAAACCCTTCTTAGCAGGCTCCCAGATGCTGTCCTGAAGTTTATGCACCTTTGGCCTTCTTAAAGAAAGAGGGTTACAAACTATGCACGTAACATTTCTGGGGACCCCCTGGAGGGTCTTGGAAGGGGCGGGAAGGGCCTGAAGCTAACGCGACTTGGGATTTGGGCTTCTCCAGGGTTCCACTGTGTATGTGGTCGTTAGCCTTAGAGATATCGCATCAGTTGCTGAACCAGAAAGATGTGCTAGAGATGATCTAGGCCAAGTGGCGACTGCTGCCCCGCCCAGACCCTGGCTACGCGCTGCTGCCCTGCCTGGCTCCATGGTGCCCACAGGGTCCAAGCGGGACAGCGTCTGGGGCCGAGGCTCAGGTTCCACCAAGGCTCCTCCGTGTGCTGGCTGGGAATGCTGGGCAGGTGACTGACCCTTTGTGGGTGCGGTTTCACTTGGGAGGTGACAGGACCGACCACAGAGACGGTTGTGAGGATGAAGGGAGATAATCTGGGCACAGAGCAAAGTGCAACTAACAAATCCTCAGGCTTGGATTGCCCCTAACCACCCAGCCTCCCCGCGGTCCACATTGCTTCCCCTCCAGGCCTCCACTCTCCTCTACTCCCCAGGCCTCCACTCTCCTCTACTCCCCAGGCCTCCACTCTCGTCTAAACCCCAGCCTCCACTCTCCTCTACTCTTCCGGCCTCCACTCTCATCCACACCCCAGGCCTCCACTCTCATCCACACC
>JAAGEH010000367.1:6389227-6412011 GCA_011751065.1 Lasiurus cinereus
GCTCATTCTGTGGATTCTGTGCACCAGCCTTGGCTGGAGCCTGGAAACAGGTCTCATGTTACCCTCAGCCAGGCCTCCCGCTGGAAGGGCTCGGGGTCTTCTCAAGGTCACAGACAAGTTAGATTTGGCTGCCAAAGATTTTCAGGCTTCCCACTAACATCCCCTCTTGTCTTATGTTCCCCTAGGGCCCATATTCGTGGGGAATGCTTGCGTTCACCCCTCTTTTGAGTCCTATGAACTCACCCCACAGGTCACCCACACTCTCAGAGAGCCCTTGGCCTCTTGGGGCCTCAGTTTACCCCACAGCTCTGGAATGGCCATTGGAGCCTGAGTATTTGGCCCCCTTTTGCAGCCTGGGTATTTATCTCGCGGTGCCCCTGTGTCAAATTTGGGACGTTAAAGGGATCAGTGCACCCCCACACTGTGGGGTGGCTCCGGATCTGACTTGGCTATTTTCATCCTGCAGAGCCCCCTGCCTGAGTTTCTAAGCCTTGGGGAGGGGACACAGTGCATCCTCCCAGCCCCAGGGCAGCCCTTCAGAGGCTGTTCTGTCCTTGCAGAGCCCCCTGCCTAGGTGTCTAAGCCTTGGGGAGGGGGCACAGCACATCCTCCCAGCCCCGGAGTGGCTCCTCAGAGGCTCTTCTGTCCCTGCAGAGCCCCCCTGCCTGGCGGAGCTGGAGCGCATCCAGATCCAGGAGGCCGCCAAGAAGAAGCCAGGTAAGGCACTTGGCTGGGACAGAGCGGGACACAGGGAGGGTGCCCAGTGCCCCTGAGACTGGAGCTCCAGCCCCGGTGTTAGGGGGAGACCTGGCCTAGGAACACAGGAGAGGGAACTCCCTCCCTGCCTTCATACTTCTGCGGCGTGGGGCCCCCCAGCCAGCCCCAGTGAGTGTGTTTTCAGCACTAATGTTTGCCTCCCCTGATGGAGCAGCAGGTTGGGGTACAAAAGCTTACTAGAATCCCCCACCCCCCCATTTTATTAAGTTCAGCAAGGTGTGTGCAGAGCTGATGAGCCCCCTCTCCTCCTCTCTTCCCATACACCCCCCTTCCTCCTACCTCCCGCCAACCCTTCCACCAGTAGACACTCATGGCTCAGTGAGTATTTGGGAGCCAGCCCATGTCAGAACGGGGCAGCACAGACTCGGTCCCTGGCCCACGGGCACACAGGCTACCCGGCCCAGCCATGCCAACACGCACCACCCCAGCTGCGGCTGCGTGAGGCCTCTCTGGCCGCGGGCTTCAAGGGGAGCCCCGAGGGATGGGAACGAGCCAGCCAAGTGCAGAGCTGAGGGCGGGAAGATGCTCAAGGTTTTGGGGGACAGAAAGAAGGGTCCCCTGGCTGAGGCCAGTTTGGCTCAGTGGATAGAGCATTGGCTGGGGACTGAAAGGTCCCAGGTTCGATTCTGGTCAAGGGCATGTACATTGGTTGCGGGCACATCCCCAGTAGGGGGCGTGCAGGAGGCGGCTGATCGATGTCTCTCTCTCTCATCGATGTTTCTGGCTTTCTATCCTTTCCCTTCCTCTCTATGAAAAATCAATAAAATATATTTAAAAAAATACAAAATAAAAAAAAGAAGGGTCCCCTGGAGGGTGGTGGTTGAGGGGACAGAGGTCTGAGGGGCAGAGCCTTGGGGCCTCCTAGCTCCTTGAGGGCCACCTGGCATTGGACTCGTGACCATACGGGAGCCGGAGCGTGGCCTTTAGGGTGGGCTTTAGCGCCGCTTCTACCGGGAAGCATCCGAGCGTGCCTGCTGGGCTTTAGGGCACCGCGCCTGTGTGCCTGGTACTATCTCTGTGTGTCTCACCCCCCAATGGGCAGAGTCCATCTCTGGGTCTTCAGTGTTAAGTGGACAAAGAAGTAGCAGTTCCGTAGCCTGAGGGAATGCGGGAGGTGGGGGGCTGTAGGCAGATTAGGTCCGGGGGCTGAGAGGAGAAGCATGGGCATTGTCAGCAGCGGGCACTGAGGATGGAGGGACCGCCGATATGGAGGGACACTTAGGATGGAGGGACAGCCGGGGTGGAGGGGTGGCCGGGGCTCAGGTCCGAGCTCCAGGGCCACCCTCTGGGGAGCCCACCGAGGCCCTGCTCAGACCTTCCGCCTGGCCCTCCAGGAGTCTTCATCCCGAGCTGCGACGAGGACGGCTACTACCGCAAGATGCAGTGCGACCGGAGCGGAGGTGACTGCTGGTGTGTGGACCAGCTGGGCCTGGAGCTGACCGGCACCCGCACGCACGGCAGCCCCGACTGTGGTAAGGGCCGCAGCCCACGGGGCTCGGGCCGCCCGAGGGCCCGTGTCGGGGGGCAGGGGCGGGGTCCTGACCTGACCTGCTTGTTCACGCACAGATGACATTGTGGGCTTCTCGGGGGACTTCGGGAGCGGCGTCGGCTGGGAGGACGAGGAGGAGAAGGAGACGGAGGAGGCCGGCGAGGAGGCTGAGGCTGAGGAGGAGGAGGGCGAGGCGGGCGAGGCGGACGACGGAGGCTACATCTGGTAGAGGCCCGGGCCGCGGCGGGGACAGGCAGAGACCGGACACAGCGGGCGGCCTACGAAAGGATCCAGGAAGTACAGTTGGGACCACCCTGGCTCCAACTGGAGGTGTGAGTGTGCATGGCACACGTGTGGCCCAGACATAAGAATGCCTGCGTGTGTGTGTGCGTGTGTGTGTGTGTGTGTGTGTGTGTGTGTGTGTAGCATGTGCTGGCAAGCATGTCCTTGGTCCACACTGCTCCTGGGGACCAAACACCCTTTGGCCTCCTTGTTGTTATTTTTGTTCTATTTGTTGTTGGTTTTAAAATATACCCGTTCGCACACATGTACCCACTGAAAGGTCAAAACTGATAAAATGGGATGCCCCACTAGCCACGTCCCCTGGCCGCATCTAGGCCTGCCTGGCACACTGGTCCTGATTGGCTACCCTCAGCCGGCCAGCCCCGACTCCTCCTGCTCCTGCCTGCCCTTCCCTCCCCCCCACCCCCCTGGGGGGTCAAGCTCTAGCCTGCTAGCATGTCCCCACTGCAGAAGGGAGGGCGGGCAAGAAGCTGTCTGCCGGCTGGGGTCTTCCCAGAGCTCGGCCAGTGTGGCGTGGCCTCCCGCCAGCCTCAGTGAGGGCGACAGGCCTCCCAGCACAGCAGGCCCTTCGGGGGGGGGGGAATGGGGGCGGGCGTGGAGTGGAGCGGGTGGCCGGTCAGGAGAGGCAGCCGCTGCACATCCCGGCAGAGCTCTTAGGAGCAAAGACAGGGCAGCCCTGAAAGCCAGACCCAGACAGCCGAGCCTCTTTCTGTGGCTCCCGGGTGGGGGCAATTCCCTGAGAGCCGCAGGTGGTTATATAGTGAGCTCTGCCTGGCCATGTGGGGGCACCTGCTCCTGACCCCTTGCTGGGCCCCCGGTCCACTCTGGGAGGCAGTGGTGAAGAGCCGGGTGTTGCTCTCAGCTCCTCCCTGACCCCTCAATAATGCTCCCCTCCCACACAGACTGATAGGAGGGGCTTCCTGAGCCCCTGTGAGGGGAGCAGTGGAAACCGGCAGCCTTCCTGCCCGAGACCACCACGACCTTTCCCCCCTCCCTCCGGGGGAGGTGCCTCTGTACCTGGGCCACCTCCTGCCCCACGTCTTGCAGCCCCTGTGGCTTCCTGTGTCCCCTCTGACGGCTCCTTCTCCGCGCTCTGAAATCCAGTGGGGAGGGACATGCCAGCCAGGCACTGAGGCCACGCCTCGCGGTCCCCCAAATCTCTCTACCAGGAGGCAGCCAGGGTGGAGGAGAAGTGCCCTGCTCCCCGCCAGCCTGCCAGTTCTCCCTGCTGAAGCGAATCCCTAACACCATTGGTGAAGCATTTCTTACCCGGGGGGCCTCTGATGTTGTTTGGTGTGTGGTGAGGGCAGTGTGAACGTGTGTGTGTGTGTGGGTGGGTGTGTGTGTGTGGGGGTATGTGTGTTTGTGTGTATGTATGCATGTGCAGGCACTTTGTGTGAGATGAAGGGCCATCCCTTGGGGCCTGGGCTGTGAGGAGGGGCACCTTGGGTGCTGGGCGGGTGGCAGGCCAGGGTTGCTCCGCAGCTTCTGCGTCCGCTGTGCCTGCTGGACTTGCTGGAAGAACCTCAGCCCGTCTGCCCCTGGCTCCACCCTGGACCCCGCACCTTCCAGTCTTCTCTCGGGGAAATAGTGAGACTCCAGTGAGCCCCATCTACCGCTTCTCACGTTGCAGCACAGTTTCGACCTGACGGTGTCGTGCGGTCCCAAACCCCTACTCCCGCCCCCTACCATCCCTCCCTGTCCTCCCCACTTCTCCCCGGTCCCCCGCTCAGCTCAGTTCAGGGAAATGTCTTCCCGGCAGCCCTCTGCTCTCTGACCAGCCGCTTCTCACTCGGAGCTACTTGAAACTTCTGCTCCCGCTAGGATCGAGGTCTATCTGTCTCTTCCCTCTGGAATGTCCCCCCAGGGTGGCTGTGGAAGATGCTGGGGTGTTCTGAGGTGGGAAGGCAGGGAGGAAGGGGTGCCCTTCCCCTGTCACCCTTCTCTCCGGTGGGGACCTATGCTCTCTCTGTGTCTCTGGGTCTTCCAGTTGTGCACGTTGTATGACCTTGTAAATATGTTGTAGAAAGAAAGCAAAAGGCCTTGCCCTGTCTCTGCAGCCCCCACTCTGCTCTTCACCCCACTCTCTGAGACCGAGCCTCCCAAAGTTGACCAAGCATCTTGTTCCCAGGGGCTGTGGGCCGCAGGTGAGGTCTCATCGGGCAAGCTGCGGGTTTCCTGTGAGCAGGTTGCGGGGTCCTCCTCAGCTCCTTGGGTCCATACCCGTGCCCACACTGCCACCGCCTGGCCCTCCTGGGCCCTCTGTCCATCCTGTCACCGCTCCTGGGCTTACGCAGGCGATGGCATCGGGGCTGCGCTGAAAAGGTGGTCTGATGGCACACAGATGGCCATCAACCAACGTTTAAAAAGAAGAGTTTCTTGGGCCCTGGCGCTGCCCAAGTCCTCCCACGCCATGGGTGCTGGGGGAGGGGCGGTAGGTGGGGGCTGGAGAGAACAAATGTGCCTTGAGGGGCCATTCAGGGTCCACGGGTGATGGGGAGGCAGCGCGGAGCTCGAAGGCGGTAAGAGTGTGATGGTATCATGAGCGCCCCCTATTGTCCCTCTGGGGCTGTGGCCGTATGGGGTCACCCCCTTTCCTCATGCCAGCCTGTCCAGTGTAGAGTGCAGGCCACCCACTCAGCCTTTCATGAGCTCCATCTGCTTCCAGTTCACCTCTGAGTGGGTGGGTCCATGGGATCAACATTCACCAAAGCCTCCCTCAGCCCTTGGGGAGAATGAATGGCCAGTCTGCTGACACCTGGCATCTTTGTGAGGCCGGGGCTGGCAGCGGTCACAGGGAAGAACCACTAGGGGTGCAGAAGGGGACTCAGACACCCTGAGGAAGTCCCAAGCGGAGCAAACTGCTTTATAGCCTGAAGCTACTTCAACTGTGTCGTGTGCAATAACTGAGCTTAGAGTTAAGAATTGTGTTCAAGTGCTTGGATTTCCGTCTGTATATTTAAGTGCTGAAATCGTATCTCTCAGTAATTTTAGATGTCATTTAAAAAATCGAAAAACAAAGTGTTAGACCGTGTGTGTGCATTGATGGGCACTCAGCGACCCGTGGGTCACCCCACCCTCTCCCTTCCCCTGTGGCCCCACCTCGCACACCCGAGCCCCGCCTCCACTTGGGGACCCTGCCTCGTGTTGTCTTATCTGCCTATTACTCAGCCTAAGGACACCAGTACACCCACACATGCATAAAGGAAATCAAATGTTATTTTTAAGAAAATGGAAAATAAAAACTTTATAAACACCACTTTCTGGCAGTACTGTGATTCCTGTCCCCCTCGGTGTCATTTTTCACCACTAAAATGGCAGACTCCTGGTCAGCACATGTCTCTTCTATTCACCTGCATTGGTGGGGGGAGGGGAGCTGGTGAGGGCAGGGCTGGGAGGCAGGCACTGATCTACTGAGGGAGGGCCAGGAGCAACTTATGAGATTTTTTTTTGGTATCATTGCAAGTACAGATATCCCCCCAAAATGTGTACAGACTTGGAATAATTATTAATTCCAATGGGATAAATCTGAAGAGAAACATTGGCATTAATAATAATTAAAAGTGTGTATACAGTTTTTGGGACATCCTATATAGTACATGCAATCTATATTTGTCTATTTACCAATAAATACATCTCTATCACAAAGTAGAGTTCTAACTCTATGGCCTGCCTTTTCCATTGAACCCATTGTGAAGCTTTTGCTATTAGAGTTATTTGAAGACATGGCTTGGATATTTGCATTCTATTCCACCATGTGATGTACTCTAATGAATTTAACCATGTCTCTGCTTTGGGACCTTTCTATTGTTCCCAATTTCTTGACAGTCTCAACTCTAGCCCTGGAACTTGCTAACTGTGATCTTGGGCCGATGGGGAGGAAAGCCCGCCTCCCAAGGACTGCGTGCCTTTCGGAACAGTGAGAGCTCTGCACAGCAATCTACTTGTGCCCCTGCCAGCCCCTAGCTAGGGCAGGCTCTGCCCAGCTGCTAGAATGGGTCCCCTGGAGGGAGCTCCTCAGAGGCGGGAGAGGGCCACCTGCAAGGCTCAGAAGTGTTCCTGGAAGGAAGCGTGAGGAGTGCTCTGTCTTGACAAGGAGCTACTCCCAGCACACAGGACAGAGGAGAAAGTGGGTGGATGCAGGGTGGGAGGTCCCTGGGAACTGGCTCACTCAGGGCTTGTGGGAGCCTGTGGGTTTGAAGTGGAGGAATGTGAGGTAGGTATGGGTCAGTGAAAGCATCTTAGGCCAGCCTGTGAGGTAGGATTTATTAATGCCCATTTCGCAGATGAGGAAACCGAGTCTCAGAGAGGTTTGGTAACGTGACCCGGGATATGCAGCAAGCGAGGAGCAGAGCCTGGGTTCTGCTTCCTGTATACCATCTGACACTGCAGGTTGCCCTCAGTGCCCAGTGCCGGGCTCCTCAAATGGCCCCAGGTGCTTAGAGGAGGAGGGTCACCTGCGTGGGGAAGTTCAGAAGGCTTCCTGGAGGAATGGGGCTTCAGCTAGGTCCCCTAGGTGGGTGGGAACGATCTAGTGGCCCCATGCTGGTTGTACATTAGAATCATTTGGGGAATCTGGGCTCCCCAGGTCCCACCCCCAGCGGTTCTGATTTCATTGTTCGGGCTGGGGCCCGGGCAGCAGTGTATTTGCTCCCAGATGATGCTAATGCGCAGCCATATGTGTGCCATCAGACCAAGCAGACAGAAACAGGGTGTGTCCCGCTTGTGAGGACAGGGTATGCCAGAGGCCATGGCAGGAGCAAGCCTGTGAGGAGCCAGGACTGGGCCTTCACCTCTGGGTGGGGACAGTGTGAGGCCTACAAGCCAGTTCAAGGGTAGGAGCAGGACACCCCAGCAGTTTCCTGGCAGGAGAGCTCCTGTTTTATTGCTTCAGCCAACATCTTGTCAATCATCATCCAGGCCTGGGTACCATCTCAGAGGAGCCTGCAGCCCAGAACTCTCTGAGAGAGCATCCTCAACCTGCAGAGAAACGTTGGTGTTTGCACTCGATCAGCATTTGTTCAGGAGGCCAGACAGGGCCCGGGCTTCTGGAACAATACGCCAGTTGTCACCCTACCTGACAAGCTGGGCTCCCAGGGGCAAAGAGAGCATTCCTGGGGCAGGCCCACGGCTGACAGCTGTCCAGGAAGCACGCACTGCCCAGCTCTTGGACATGGCCCTCACGGTTCCTGCTGCTCCCGGCACTGTGGGCACCACCCTGCTCTGTGCACTGCTCTTGCTCAGGCTTTGGCCTCCTGGGAGCAGGCGCTGCGCCTCATGCCAGCCTGAGGACAAATCTAAAGGAAAAAAGACAAAGCCATATGGCAGGAAGGGCCAGAACCAGCTTCCCCCCTGCTACCTGAGCCCTGTGCTGAGGCTTGATCTACATCTTTGGGTGGTGGGAGCGTGGAGAGGGGGTGGGTTTGACCAAGAATAAAAGAGCAAGCAACTAACAACAACAAAACCCTAACTTGAAAAAAACAACACCTTTTTAAAATTATTTTTTGAGCAAAGGTGAGAGAAGGAAAACACAAACAAGTGTGTTCCCATCAGCATCCTACGAGCTTTTCACATGATGCTATTCAATCCCTCCCTGAGGCACGAATTTCCCACCCACCCCTGCTACACAGGAGACCACTGTGCCGGGGTGGCCGTGGCTCCTGCGGTTGTACACGGTGAGCTGCGATGCCCCAGGCCTGGCTGACTCCGAGGTCAGCCCCCGTTCCACAGCCACTCCTGGTGTGTATTCCCACCATGAGCTGGTAAGTGCTGCAGGGAACCTGCCTCCTCTGAGACCAAGTCACGTGAGAATGTGGGTGGAGCTTGAGGGCCGGGGAAGAGCACGGAGAAGGAAGGGCATGCGGACTCCTCTGGCTCTGCCCCGGACCCGGGTCAGCACCGCTCCGTGAGCCTCAGTTTCCCCAGCGGTAAGTGAACGGATTGGAGCAGATTGTCCAGTGACTCTGGAAGAGGGCAAAGGTATGACTCCAGAAACCGGCATCAGGAGTTTCTAACATCCACATTTCTCTCATTAACGCCCCGGGCTCACACATTGGCAAAGGAAAATTCGCTGTGAAGAGAACACGGGGAAGGCATGGGAGCCACACAGCCGCTTTCTGAAGTGGGGGGGAAGGGGGGGCTGGGAGAGGCAAGGGCCATCGCAAGTGACGGCCACGAGGCCGGGCCAGGTGGTGGGTCCCCGACACTCGTGGCTGCGGCAGGCGCTGGCCTCAGACTCAGCCTGGCCAGAGCCTTCTGCACGTTGAAGCACGTGCAGCAAACGGTCAGCACTGGTTTGGGGCCACCAACCCTGGGGCCAGTGCCACCGTTTGGCCTGGGCACACCCGCTAGCGCCACCGTCGGAACGGCTGAATGGCGCACATTGAAAGTGACACCCTCCCGCTGCTTGGTTGCGTTTGGGGTATGCCTACCCTTGGTGGCCTGGGCAGTTTCACAAGTGTTCTTAAAGGGAACGGGAGGAGCCCTGGTCGGTGTGGCTCGATGGGTTGGAGCATCGTCCCAGGCACCAGAAGATGGCAGTTTTGATGCCGGGTCAGGGCACATACAGGTTAGGGGTTGGCTCCCGGGTCTGGATGTGTATGGGAGGCAATCCATCATTGTTTCTCACTCTCTCCCTTTCCTTTCCTCTCTCTAAAAACCCATGGAAGCCTATCCTTGGATGAGGATATCTTTCAAAAAGAACTCAAAGATTTGAGCCTCTTGATGTGCATGGTTTTGTGGGGTTTTCTGGGTCAAGTGAATAGAGAACCGTTTCCAGGCATTGCCTCCGGCTGCTTATGGGAAAAGCTGATCGGACTCCTGTGCTGTTTCTCTGGAACCTGGGAAGCGCCCCCACCCCGCCCTGACCCCATCCCCGCTGTGGGTTATCCTCTAGGAAAGGCAGACTGGTCCTCTGTCAGGCTCCCGCTCCCCCTCCCATCCCTTCCTGATTCCCACGATGCAGTGAGAGGCCCATGGTTTCCCTTGAACATTTGCTTCCAACAGGGGACACCTCCCTGCACTGCGTCCTCTCAATCACATGTATGGCCAGTGACAGACACCCCTGAAGACTGCATGCCCAGCGGGGCAGCCTTCCCTCCACCTCACCCCCCAGCCTCCTCCCCATAATGCCAGGCAGTGGGCCCCAGCTGGCTCCTCCAACACTTGCCTTGCCTGGGAGACCAGCCCAGGACTTGGCGGTGGTTAGCTGCTCCACGTCAGTCTATCTGCCCAAGGACACTCAGCCAGCCGGGGGTGGGGGGTGGGGGGGTGCTGCACCTGCTGAGGCAGGGCCCGTGGTCCAAGCTGCAGGCCTGCCCCACAGGTGCCAGCAGGCATCCAGAGCAATGCTGGCTCCTCGCTTTATTCCCCTGCAACCTGTCGCCTGCAGGCTCCGGACTACACCTACCTGGCCACAGGGTTTGCTCCTTGCCCATTCCTTCTGCCCACATGCTGGGCTCCAGGGCCTGCCTGGCTCAGGACTCAGGTGGCTACCTTGAATCTGATATGCTCGGACTCAGAATCCTGGAATCATCACAGCTCAGAGATGCCCGTGCTCATCTAGTCTGCTCCTTCCCAGAGCAGTGCCAGCCTTGACCCGTGGAGAGAGAAACCCCACACAATTGGGCTGTTGAAAGCAAGTCTCTGCTTGTCAGGGCGTAGAGAGAGCCAACAGGCTGTGGAAAAGGGCGCAGAGAAAGAAGACCCAGTCTGCCTTAGGAGCCCGCAGGCCACGAGAACCAGCCTCGCACACAACACACATCTGAGCGTGACGCTGGCTGTGCAGGACGGGCCTCCCCCAGGGCTGCAGGCTCACTGTGACAGGTGGCAGGGCCTGAGCGGAATCGGGAGGGCTGGGAACTGAGGTCGGCAGCAGGGCAGGAGCGGGGGAAGGAGCCGGGTAGAGGCCTGTGAAGGCTGGAGACATCTTGCAGTCCTTTCACCACTTCCCCGATTTCCAAGGCCCTGCCACATGCCCTTCTTTGGGAACTGGGAGAACAGCTGGCACAGCGGGCCTGAGACAGACGTCCTCAGAAAGGCCCCACCCTGGGCTGGAGTCGGGTAACTTGGACTTCAGGAGGGTTCCCGTGAAGCTCTGGGAAGAGGGGCTCACTGTCCCTGAATCCTATGGGCAAACAATGTGGCTTATGCTGAGCAGCTGCAGTCCGGGGGCCTGGAATGTGGGTGTGCGAGGCAGGGGCGCCGATGGGACCGGCTGCAACAAGTACCCTGGCGCCCGGTCTCTAGGGCCTCCCTGGCAGAAAGCGGTTCCTGGGAGTCCCGCCGGAGGCGTGAAGCGTGTCCTGTGTGCTTCCCCGGGGAGAGGGCCTCGGAGCCTGCGGCTGGCTTCCTCAGCCCGTCCCTGTTTGCTCAACACCCCTTTCTAGAAGAGGTATCAGCTGTGATTGGGGCTGCACGCAGTCCCTGTGAGTTCCAGCAAATCGCTGAACCTGGGGCTCAGGGACCCCCATCAGGAGCCTCCTAGCCAGTCAGCGGCATGTGTCACCTCTCCTTTCTCAGGACCCTGCAGAGGAGAGAGGTCCCTGGGAGGTGGCATGAAGAGTATTTGTTACCTGTTGGGCATTGGGCGCTCCTAGCCTGGGCTCCTCGGAATGTGACCCCGTGACCGTGGCTGAGTGACGGGGAGGAGCAGCCATCGGGGGAAACCATGAGTCAGAGGCCTCATTCACAGAGGGATTGCTCCGTGCCTGGCCCTGGCTGCAGGCTGCACCCCTGGGCCATCTCCTTCACTCCTCCCAGAGCCTAAGGAGCAGGCCAGGTATGAGAGCCCAGGTGTCCAGAGAGAAGACCCCTGGTGTGGAGGGGGCCGCCCTGCCCTGGGAAGAAGGCCTGGGAGGTATGTGGGTGCAGGGCGGCCCGTGTGCCAGGCACCAGGTCCCAGAGACCATGGGTTCCAAGCACAGGCGGGAGCAGAGGCAGCCAAGGGACCCCTGTCCACCCTCCCCCTCTGTAGTAACAGAGCTCCCCCTTTCTAGCTGGGCCCCTGGTGCCCAGACAAAGGACACGCTTCCCGGCTCCCTGCAGCACCCACAGCCAGTGACCCCCTGCAAGAGTGGGATGGGGCAGAGTGATGGGCACCACACCCTGGTCGTGGCCCTGAAGAGAAGAGGCTGCGCCCCCCGCCCCTGCCTCTCCCCACGGGTGGAAACGAACACGCGGCTGGGCTTATCCGGCAGCAACCAGGAGGGAGCAGCCTGGCCTCAGGCCCTGGAGTGACGGGCCAGCAGGACTGCCCAGCCTGAGATGGCTTTGGCGGGAGACAGAGCTGTTTAATTTGTTATTTTCGGTCTCTGATACAAGAGCCAAATCTATATCCGAATTTTGAGGTCTCAAACTTTTTTGCCATGACCACAGGAAAGTGTGTGTGACTAGGACAAAGCTTCCTGAAGCAAGGCTAACCCTTGCTTGCTATGCATCTGAGTCCAATATTTTAACTTTATTTAGTTTCTTAAAAAAAATGCTGGTTGTGTGCTCATGGTTGTCACGTGAAGTCAGAAAAACACCATCTTGACGATGGACCAGGCTGACCCTGTTACCAGACAGCCACTGGCCTGGCCCGGCTCTGCTTGGAGCCGGCCTGGAGTGTGTGGGTTCTCAACTTCGTGTAGGAAAGATGTCACAACATGAGTCCAGGTGGGTTTGAGAGTATGTTTATTCAAGCTGGGGACAGACAGTGAGACGGCGGAAGGACTTAGGGTAGAGGAAGCCACAGGGGAGCCTAGGCAGGTGCTTTGGCTCCTTAAAAAATTATAGCTACGGCGGGGCTGCGGTAGCTCCCTGGGGAGTCAGAGAAAAAGGGGGCCTTGGAGAAGGATCAGGGGGTGAGCCTGGGTCGAGCTGCTGCTGCCCACTGCTCCCCTGGTTGCAGGGCTCCTGAGACCCTTAGAAATAAAAGTTAATGCCTGGGGAGGGGCATGGGTGTGCTCCAGAGAGAGCTGCAACTGAGTCTTTGTCCTGAGAGCCTTATATCTTTTTCCTTTCTGCTGGCGAGAATCCTAGGGGAGAGTTACAGCAGAATATTCATCAGCTTTCCAGGTGCATTTTTAGTATGGCTGATGCATTAAAATGAGCTCGTAGGGCAGTTTTGGATTATCCTTTGGTCCGTTTTGCTGTTTTACTGTTATCGTAGGTCTGTCTGGCTTTCATGTGTTTTTTGTTATTTGTTCCCCAACTTCATCTGTCCTTGGGTTTAGCTGGCACATGTGGCCTTAACTGGGTCTTTGTTCTCCGTGTTCTCAAGCCAGGGTGATTTAAGCTATGCATTCCCTGGTCAGGGAGGAAGGCATAAACCATTTGCTCTCAAGTGTCCTTGGTTGGGGAGATAAAGTCTCGGATTCACAAGTCGGCTGCAAGCTGCCCAAACGGTTAGCCTTGTCTCAGTTTCCCCATTCACTTGCCCAGGGGTTTTCCTGGCTTCTTACTGTCCTGCCACAACCCTGCGCCCCTCATGCCACTGGCAGCCCTGCTTCTCTGCTCTGCCTCCCCCTCCCTCTGCCTGACCTCCCTCTTTTAAGCAGTCATTCCCTCAGCAGTCATTACCAAGTGTCTGCTCTGGGCCAGAAACCATTTCAGCAGTCGTCATGGTAACAGTGGCAAAGACCTAAGAGAGGAAGACAAATCTGATTGCCAGGGACCGGGGGAGGCTTCCCGGTAGAGGCGGCGTTTGCACTGGGTCCTAAAGGACAGAGAGAAATGTGGAGCAGCATCTTCCAGGCTGGCCCAGCTCCACTGCAGCTCGGTTTCAGCCTCTCCCAGCCTCACAGTCATGAGGCAAGAGCCACACTGGGCTTCTGTGGCCGAACAAAGCCTGGATCTTTCCCACGGTGGGACCCCCACATTCTGGTCCCTCTATCTGGAATGCTCTCCTTCTTGGTCTCCCTCTGCTGAATTGCCTGGGCTAGTGCCTGCCTCTGGTCGGGTATTGATCAATAGCTATCTGTTGAAAGAATGGATTCCAACTCAGTTTTGTTCATCTGTCATCAACTCTGGCCTGGTCATCTCACCCCTCCTTTCCATCACTCCTGGTCTATCTTTGTCACAACTGTCATGGAGAAAGGGCGATTTCCTTCCTCTACATAAAATCCTCAGTGGCTCTCTATTACCGGGAGGGTAAAAGTCAAGTTCCCTTTGACTGGCTTTTGGGGAGACTGGTGATTTGGCCCTCACATTCCTCACCAGCACCTTCTCTTTCCTCTCCACCTCCTGTGCCTCAGAGCCTTAGCTTAGGCTGCATCCCACCTGAAAATGTTCTCTATTCTCCTTCTTTACCTGGTAAACGCTACGCATCCCTAGAACCCAGCTCCCTCTCACCTCCTCAGGCAGAGAGGACCAAGCTAGCTCTGCTCTCACTGACCTGCATAGACCTGTGTCCTAGGACAGGGCTTGTCCCTGCTGGATTTCCTTGAGGGCACATCTTTCCACATCTGTATCCCTAAGTCCTGGTATCTTGTTCCAGGTAAGCCCTAACATCAGCCTTTTCTGAAATATTTGTCATCACTCCTGGTGCTGCCGTGTATCACCATTAGAGTCACTTCTTTTAAGCTGCTTAAACAAGTGTACCCTTTCCTGTAGAACCTTTCTGTACGTCGCTTCCAAGCCAATGTATCCCAACTGTTTCTTGTTGGAAACCAGAATGCCAACATTTTATATGAATTGCCGAAAACTTTAAATTTAGTTAAAAGAAACAAGTTTTGGGTAATTTTGTAAATTGGTGCATCATTTAAGGCATATAGATTTTTTGGCAAATTGGCCTACTTTCTGCCTCCTGAGCTGCACTCCCAGCTTCTATTTATATTTCAAAAGGAGCCTTAACCCAAAGGAATGACTCTGCAGGGATGGGAGTGTGCATCTTTGGGGACAGAAATACCACAGAGGCTCCCCGTATTTTCTCTGCTCTTACCTGTATTTTACTTGGATTCACACCTCTGTGCCTTTTCAATTTCACCCTGCCGGCCCCAAGTGCTCACATGCTCACCAGAAAGTGCCCAGGGGTGACTTTTTTGAACTGAAGGGAGAGCCAATGGCCTGGATGGGGGCACCATCCTTCTTTGCTCTCATTGGTTGCTTTGTCAGCAGGGAGGAGGGTTTTGGAAACAGGACTGCATCGTCTCTTTGGTTGCAAGTGACACGGGCCGGGCCGGGCCGCCCTGAACCCACATGCCAGACCTTCCTCCCAGGGCAGGGCGGCCCCCTCCCACCAGGTGTCTTCTCTCTGGACAACTGGGCTCTCGCAACCGGCCTGCTCTTTAGGCTCCGTGAGGAGTGAAGGAGATGGCCCAGTTCAGCCCTTATAAATGGGGAAGAGACTGGGACAGCACTTGGAAGTGAAGGAAGAAGTCTAGGAACCAGGGCCTCAGGGACAGCAACTGTGAGGTTAATGCCCCCAGGGTTCTACTTTACTCTGTTTCTTTTACCTGTTGGCCTCATTCTCTCTGACTCCTGACAGGCCTTCTCCCATGTGACAGGGCAATAGTGCCAGTAGAGAGAGAATCCCAGGGAAGGACTCTTACTGGACCCATTACTGCTGGCAGGTGGATGGAGTAGTGTGATTGGTCAGCTGGGATCACATGACCATTCTTGCAGCCAGCACAAGAATCTGTTACCAGAGGAAGGGGCATGGGGAAGCCTCCTAAAAAGATACAAAACCAACAGTTCTCTATGCAAGAAGAGCATGGAGTCATTTAGCTTCAAGAAAAAAACCCAGGGATGCGGATAAATGTCACATACTCTACTTAGCACACTCGAGAGCCCAGGGTTTTAATTTTCTTTATTTTTATTGTGACAATATTATAAATGTCCCAATCCTCCCTCCCCACCCCCCTTCACAAGAGCCCAGGATTTTAAAAAATATATATTTTATTGATTTTTTACAGAGAGGAAGGGAGAGAGATAGTTAGAAACATCGATGAGAGAGAGACATCGATCAGCCGCCTCCTGCACGCCCCCTACTGGGGATATACCCACAACCAGGATACATGCCCTTGACTGGAATCAAACCTGGGACCCTTCAGTCCACAGGTAGACGCGCTATCCACTGAGCCAAACCGATTTCGGCTAGCCCAGGATTTTTAAAGATTTAGACTCTACTATTCCAACCTACTGATCCCACCAGCCACACCCCTCCATTTCCACTAAGCTCACTACTACTTGCTGCTCAGCAAATAACATATTATATTCACAGAGGGGAGAATCAGTGTTTCTGTATATGGCCCACACCTTACTACTTCTGGGCCTTTCGCTGTTCTGTCACCTGGAGCAAGCCTACCACTACACCTGTTTTTCCTTGTCTTGATCATGCCCATCCTTTAGAGCCCAGTTCAAGTGCCACATCCTCTAGGAAGCCTTCTCTGATCCTACAACCAGCAGGGTTCCTCGCTCTTTATAGATTAACCTGCTTTTGTGTTGTGTATTGTTTTAGCAGAAAGAACTTTCCAAGAGTTAGTGCATCACACAGACACAGGCAGTGAGCTCTCCATCCCTGGAGCTTTAGAGCAGAGGCCTGTTTGTGGGATTTTGTTGAAAGGCGAGGACTCCTTGGGGGTGGCCTTAGTCTCCGGGGGTTGCTGTAAGAAATTATCACACAGTGGGTGGTTTAAAGAGAAGTTTATTCTCCCACAGCCCTAAATGTCAGGGGGTTAGTTACTTCCAGAGGCCAGGAGGGAGAATCCGTTCCAGACCTCTCTCGGAGCTTCTGATGGTTGCCAGCAATCCTTGGCATCCCTTGGTTTGTGGACATCACCCCCAGCTGTCTCCGTTTTCACATGGCTTTCTCCCGTGTCTCTCTGTGTCCTCCCCTCTTTTTTATAAGGACTCCACTCATTGGATTTGGAGCCACCCTAAACCCAGGGTGGCCTTATCTCAAGATCCTTAACTTATTACATCCACCAAGACCCCCTTTCCAAACAAGGGCACCTTCTGAGTTTCAGGGAGGACATGGGTACAGTATTTGGGAGACACCATTCCACACATTCCAGGGATCCTGTGTAGGGCAAATGGTATACAAACAAAAGTGGCCACAGTAGAAGCCAGACCCTCCTCAGCCCATCATGATCATATCTGGTTTGCAAAAGAAGCCAGAGATCTAGATTTTATGTAAAACATCCAGATTCTTAAATATTGGCTATATATTCAAGAGGTCTTTAACATTGTGATCCACAGAGCTACCCATTTATAGACAGGCCGGTTTGTGACCCCTAGTGGACGCCAAGGCTTCTGTGAATTCAGAAAAGAGCAAGGACTTGCACGTGCAACAGTCGCCACCAGATGGCGTGCCAGCCATTGCATTAGGCTGGCCTCTTCTGTCTACACCTCAGAGATGTCCAGGGTTTGAAATCCAACAAAGTGGGTTTTTCAAGTCAGAGGTGGTGAAGGAAGCAGGGTGTGTGTGGGGGAGGGTGGGGGGGGATGAGGACGGTGGTAGTGGTGGTGGTGGTATTAAGCTAATAGTCAGCGTTCATTGCATTTAAATCTACTCTTTCATTACTGTTTCAATTTTTGATACCTGCTCCCTTGGCAGATAAAACTAGTTCAAAGGCAGCAAAGACATATCATAGGAAAAAGAGAGGAACAGTCAATAGTGTTTGTTGAACAGCTTTTCTTCATTATAAACAAATCAGTCAACTTAAAAAACTGACACATGCAATGGCAAAAAATTTTAAACCATACATAATATCCCTGCTCCCACTGCCAGCCCCTGCTGTTTCTGTGAACAATTCCTCATTGCTCCAAGAGCTCTGAATTCGGGGACTGGGATTATTTGTTATTGAACTTATATCATACACTTTTCATGCAAGGGACATTCTGCATTGTTTGCACAGTGGGATTCAGTATATTAATACAGACGATTACTGACTTCTGTGCAAATACAGCCCTGATAATCCTTATAAAAATCACTGAAACTGTGATAAGGAGGGGCATTTCCAGGAATTTAATTACAACTGATCACAATTTGACTTTAGATGCAAAGCTTAACAGTGTACAGTATTTTCAATATTTAATATATGTTTTACTTTTTTATTATGGGAATGTTCAAACACTCACAAAATTGGGGGATAGTATAATAAACCTCCACGCTTCCACAGGTAGCAGCGCATGTCCAATCCTGTCCTTCCCCCCAATATGTACTTTTGTTTGTTTGCTGGACTCTTTCAAAGCATATCTCATTCATGGTGTCACTCATCCAGAAATGCTTGAGTAGCACACATGCTCTTATTCTTATGTTGTTGTTCTTTTTCTTCGTAAGAGAACTCATAGCCAACTGGGTCAAGAGCCATCACCATCCAGCTCAGACCACGAGAGCCCCCTTGATTCCATCGCTGCCTCCCCAGGCTCAGGGCTGGGAGCGCACATCTTTTTCCTTATTCCCACCAACAGGTTCACTTTTCTGTTTTCCACTCATTTTTCTAATATATATTTATTGGTTTCAGAGAGGAAGAGAGAGAGAGAGAAACATCAATGATGAGAATCATTGATCAGCTGCTCCCTGCAGGCCCCCTACTGGGGATTGAGCCCACAACCTGGGTATGTAGCCTTGACCAGAATTGAACTCTTCAGTCAGACCCTTCAGTCCACAGGCCAACACTCTATCCACTGAGCCAAACCAGCCAGGGCATCATTTTTAAAAAATCAGATAATATGGGTAATACTCAATAGCGTATTCAAAGAACTGTCCCAAAACTCAACAAAGAAGGCCACTGCCAAAATCCATTTGCCAGCTGACACTTGGAGGCGCTTTGTCGTCAAAGTGTTTTGTGGGTCAACTGAAGCCTGAAATGGATGAATTTTGCGTAGATAAAAGATAGCCCATGGGTGTCAATGTCAAAGGTACAAGGGGTAAAGGTCATAGGGTGTCCACCTACCTCGGTTTGTCTTGCCTGCCTTGGAGGTTGGTGATGACTCTGTAAGAAAGACGATGTCTTCCAAAGATAGTTACAACATTTCCCAATCTACATGCTACTGAGTGACCTTGACACTCCTCCGTTTGAGAGATAAGGCCTGTGTCCTCTCTCCTTGAATCTGATGGACCTGGGGCTTGGTCATAGCCAGTAGCGTGCAGCAGAAGTAACACGAGGACTCCTAACACTGGCCCATAAAACCTGGTGAGTAGGCCAAGCGCCCTGACGCTACCATGCTGTCAGGAAGCCCAAAATATCACGCATGGAGGTCACGTGGTGATGCCCCAGTGAGAGAGAGATGCTCGGCCATCCTTCAGCTCATGATGTTCGCACACCAGGCTCCATCTGACTGCAACCTCAGGAGATTGTGAGCCCAGCTGAGCCTTCCCTTGACTTCCTGGCCCAGAGAAGTCCTGAAAGAGAAGAAAATAACTGTTGCTGCTTTAAGCCACTACGTTTGAGGCTCACTTGCTTCTCAGCAGTAGACAGCCCTATGGTTGGTTTTGCGACCATTGTTGTAACACTCTTGACTGTTCCTCTCTTTTTCCTTGTGTTACTGTGGTTGCTGTCGTTATTGATTGTCCAGTTTCCCCCTGGAGAAGCGGGGTGGGATCTGGCAGCCTGACTGTCTCCCTCGCTCCCTGAGTGCTGGGAACCGCTCAGCGCCTCTCAGGAACGCCTCACTGTTTAAATATATTTATTGTTGGCGACTGGAGCCTCTCGTCTGCTAGATACCTGCTCCCTTGGCAGAGCGCCCTACCTCCCGGGGGTGGGGAGTAAGAACCTTCTAGTCTTGGTGCAGTAAACAGCTTTCTGTGTGTTCTGTGTCAGTAACCCCCAAACATTCTGCTACGTGTGCCAGGAAGTCCACTATGAATGGATGCCCTCTGGGACATGTCCCTGACCCTATCTCCCCCCCGGGAAGGACTGAGTTAGCTTCTTTCCTGAATGCGGCCAGCAAGAGGGGTTGCCAGGCGTTCCCCGTTCAGGCGTCCGACATTTGCAGAGCCCTCAGCTCCACATAAAGACTGTCCTGACCATGTCCTCAGGGAGTCCAACTCTTCATCACACTCTTTTTAAAAATATATATATTTCTATTGCTTTCAGAGAGTAAGGGAGAGATAGAAACATCAGCGATGAGAAAGAATCACTGATCGGCTGCCTCTTGCACCCCCCATACTGGAGACTGAGTTTGTAACCTGGGCATGTGTCCTGACTGGGAACCAAACCATGACCTCCCAGTTCATAGGTCGATGCACAACCACTGAGCCACACTGGCTGGGCCATCAGGCACTCTTTATAAAATAACCTCCCTCCTCATGCCAGTGCCTCTCCAGAGAACTCTAGCCTCCCTAACACCACAAGCAGCCACTTCATTTTCTTCGAGGGCCCCAGGAGTTAAAACTGATCACACTTTTGTCTTTTCTTTGGTTGCTGGAAAATGTGCAGCCGTAGCCATGGCTCACCATGACGAAGGTGGGGATCATGCTGGTGGAACACAGAGAAGAATTCGGATAGAATTTTATTGCTCAGAGATAAGAAGACGGTTTTGTGGCAGAGCCTCCCAGAACATACGTAAACATAAAAGTGGCTCTCAGAACACATATACTGTAGTTTATGTCTGGCGTAAGTACCTTGCCATGCATTATCTACCTTGCTATAGCGCAGTGACTCTTCATTTCTTGGGGGCCACAATCATTTCAAGAAGCTCATAAGACTTCTTCCTAGAAAATCACTCTTCGTCATGTATGTTCTAGAAATAAGCTACTTATAAACAGACTAGGTTCTATCCCTGTCACTTCCATTTATATGGGTGCGTAATATTCACGTGTGCGACTAGGTTTAATTTACTTACCCGTCTCCTATGTGTGGACATTTAATGTCTCCCTGTTTTAAACGATACTAAAAATTTCTGTAGCAGCATCATTTTGAGCATCTTGTCCTCATTTAATTCGTGCTGGTTGCGCCTCGAAGTCCTGGTGGCTAGAACAAGGCAGGGCAATGTTTTAAAAATGAGAAATGGAACTGTCCTCTGCGGCCTGGGCTCAGCCCAGGGCTCCTGGCTCGGCCCCAGCCACGGCTCCGGCTCCGTGGGTCCCCGTGGAGAGCAGGCGCTGCGCTCGGTTTCCAGCCCGCAGGGTGCAAGGAGGTCTGGGACGCAGACTGCGAGGGCCCGGCTGAGCTGCCCAGCCCTGGCGCAGTGATTTATGCCATGGCCGGGGAAGAACAGGGGCTGTGTGTTCCTGGAGCGGGGCTGGCAGAACTGGGGGTGCGGGGGCGGGCGGGGGGGCAGGGATGTAGCAGGAGGGTGGAAACAGCCGCTTCCAAGGGCCTGCCGGGTGCACTGGCCGGCAAACCTTTATGCCCATAAAGCAAGCCCTATGAGCCTGCCCTGGAGCCGCCCGCGTGGCCAGAGGCTGCCCGTGGAGGTGCACAGGGACCAACACAAACAGCCACGGAGAAAGGGGCCTCTGTGGTGAGCAGGGGGAGGGCTGCTGGGCCGGACAGGGTGCCAGTGCTGTGTGGCTGGGCATGGCCGGCAGGTGCTCCCAGGTCACCCCATATTGCTGCCCTGAGGGTTGGGGGGCTGTATGTAATGCTAAGGGTTGAGGGCTATGGTCTCCAGAGCCAGCCTTCTTCCCTCTCTCCCTCCCTCCCTTTCTTCCTTCCTTCCTTCCTTCCTCCTTTTTTGTTCTGTCATAATTTTTTCTTCTAAAAGCCTTTCTTCTTGATTGCCAGTAATTGAAGTAGTTACAAAAATGACATGTGCTCATTTACCTGCTAAACTCATGGAAAGATGGAGAAAGAGCATAGCTCTCCCACCCCTGCTCCCCATCAGCCCTGGGCCTTCCCTGCCTGCCCAGGTCCCGGGTCCAAACGCCTTACACAGCTGCGCTCTTTCTATTGTTTGTTTGTTTGTTTGTTTTAAAAAGTCCCCGGCCTCTCCATCGCAGTGGTTCTCAGTCTGGAATATTTGGAAACTTGTTGCAGCTTTTCTGATACTTCTGTGACCATGACTGCAGTAGAGAAGGGGCCCTGCAGGAAGCAGCTGACCGATGATTCTCATCACTGAGTTTCTCTCTCTCTCCCCGCTCTCCCTTCAGCTGTGAAACTATTGCTGTGAAGGGACAAGGGACGCTGTGTGTCTTGCAACAGGGGGCAGTTTCTCATTGACGGTGCAGCGCGCTAAGTGCAGCCGCACGTGCCCTGCCTCCAGAGGGAGCCATCCCGAGTCACTCTCTGTCACTCGTGCGCCAGGCGCAGCAGCAGGCACCTCATCCAGACAAACGGCTGTTCCAAACGGCTGTTCGGCCATTCACATGCCTAGGGTTTCTGCCGTTTCAAACAGCACCACAGAGCCACTCCCCTTGCACATGCTTTCGGGGCGCTTCTATCCCTGGAGGCCCGGTGTCTGCTGGGCTCGGGCTGAGGTGCGCTGCATTTCCTGTTGTGGAAGAAAATGCAGACTCTTCCGAAAGGCAGCGCCACCTGCTTGCCCGGGCAGCTGGGTGTCCTGGCCCCACCCAGGCGGCAGAGCAGGGCAGTTTGTTTAAAGCCTCGCCCACCTGTCAGGGGGATGTTCCTGAGCACGATGAGGCCCAGCATCCTTCCAGTTATAGCTGGCCACTGGCTTTCCTCTTCCCAACTCCCGCATGATGGGCCCACCACGTTGGCAGGAGGGGTGAGGGAGAGAGGGGGGGTGAGGGAGGGAGGAGGGCCGCGGAGCAGAAAGTGCCCTCTGGTCACAGCATGTTAAGGGTGTGGTATCAACAGGAGTGGTCCCTGCGGATGTTCACTTTGCTTAATTATCTTCTAACACGGGCCTGTGTGCCGTGTCGTGTGCACAGGGACTGCCTCTAACCCATGCGTCCTTCAGGATTGCTGGTGTTGCCACCGAGCTCCTGCCTCTGCCACGAGAGTCTCCAAACCCAGCACCTCAGACCCAGGGACACAGGCCACACTCCAGCCCCAGCACCTCAGACTCAGGGACACAGGCCACACTCCATCCCCAACACCTCAGACCCAGGGACACAGGGCACACTCCAGCCCCAGCACCTCAGACCCAGGGACACAGGCCACACTCTATCCCCAGCACCTCAGACCCAGGGACACAGGCCACACTCCAGCCCCAGCACCTCAGACCCAGGGACACAGGCCACACTCCATCGCCAGCACCTCAGACCCAGGGACACAGGCCACACCCATCCTCCATCCCCATCATCTCAGACCCAGGGACACAGGGCACATGCCATCCTCCATCCCCAACACCTCAGACTCAGGGACACAGGCCACACTCCATC
>JAAGEH010000367.1:6412111-6609223 GCA_011751065.1 Lasiurus cinereus
GCCACACTCCATCCCCAACACCTCAGACCCAGGGACACAGGGCACACCCATCCTCCAGCCCCAGCACCTCAGACCCAGGGACACAGGCCACACTCCATCCCCAACACCTCAGACCCAGGGACACAGGCCACACTCCATCCCCAGCACCTCAGACCCAGGGACACAGGCCACACTCCATCCCCAGCACCTCAGACCCAGGGACACAGGGCACACTCCACCCCCAGCACCTCATACTCAGGGGATCACAGGCCATGCTCTCCTGGGAGTTCTGCCTGTGCATCGGAGTCACCAGGTGGCTGTTCCTCCTCCCTCAGTCTCCACGCAAAATCCAAGAGTACCCCTAACACTTGGCCAGCCTCCCCCATGAGGCCAAGTGGAAATAGCTCACCACCCTCATGCTTTCTGTCAAGGGACTCTCCCCGACCCTCTGCCTGGGACTGAGTGAGGGTGGGAGCTGCGGTGAGCTTGGTGTGGCCAGTCTGTGGGATTCGGGGGGTGGGAGGGAGTGTGGGGTTGGGCTTAGGTCACACCCCTCTCATTCTCCTGCCATCAGACAAGCAAGTGAGTCCTGATGACATTCTGGGCCTGTTCCCAGGGACCAAGCCCTTGGCCCTCAAGCCTGTGCTGGTGCTGGAGGCCGAGGGGAGGGAGAACCAGCAGGGCCGGGACCGGGGCTCCCAGGCTGGTGGTCTGGAATGATAAATCCGAAAGAAAGCAGATAACTAAGTCACAGGCAGGACAAGCACCCAGCACAGCGGGTGGGAGGGACCGCTCTGCACGGCCAGGACAGGGGCCTCCTGAGAAAGGGACGCTGAGGCCTGAGGGGCGAAAGGGGCCGAAGAGTCCAGCTCCCACCCTGCCTTGGGGGTACAGGATACCCCTAGGGCCATGCCCACCCCCGACGCTGGTGCCAGCCTAGCTCAGAGGGGGGAACCCACTCGCGCCCAGGCGCACCTCCTGTCTCTACCACTGCCCACTCCTCAGGCAGGAAAGTGTGGGCATCAGGCCTGCCTCTTCCTGTTCTCCTGCCTCCGCCCTCCTCGGCTTCCGTGCCACCCCACCCTGTAATTGCCCGTCTGCGGGGACACTTATGTGGGATGCACCCAGGCCTGGTCTCTAGGGGGGAACCACAGGCCCCAGCCCCTCCCCACGACGAGCCTGGCCCACCCACCATCGCCTCCCTGCCAGGCTGGGTCCCAAGGGGTGGGAGGCAGAACCCCAGACCTGGCCCCTTCCCCGCTGGGGCTCACTGGGTGGCCCTGGCACGTCACGGATTCTTCCTGGGCCTTTCCGAACCAGCGGCACAGAGTTCAGCGGAAGGGAACCTAGAACCCCTGAGGGTCTCAGAGGCAGGAGCCGGCCGCCCGCTGCACAGGGGAGAGGAAGGCCCTGGCGCACATGCTGCCTCAGAGGCTTCATGGTGCCGAGACAGGAAGCCAGGCCAGAGGGAGGACCTGCGGCCTAATCCCGCCCGCCCCACCCGCGGGAGGCCTGGCCAGGCAGGCTGTTTCCTCCCCTGGAAAGGGGAGACCATGCGCTCGAGCTCTCAGGGCTGCCATGAGGTTAGAATAAGAGAGACGACGGACTGGGTCTCAGACAGAGCAGCGGGGGCAGGGGCCTGCTCTCTGCAGGAGGAGACCGCGCAGCCCTGCCCAGCCTCCGGGTGCGTACACCTCGCGCACCTTCCCACCAGCGCAGGGGCGCAGAGGCGGGGAGGGGCTTCCTGGGCGGCCAGAGAAAGGGGCGACAGGACGGGAGGCAGGCACCCTTCAAGGATGTCTATGCGACAATGCTGCCAACATCCCCGAACCCCAGTTTCCCTGTCTGTAAATAAGAAGCCCAGTACCTCACGGTCGCACATACTAGCAGCTCACTGCGGGAGAAGAGAGGCAGGCCTAGGTGTCCCCATTTAAGGGGAGGAACGTAAGCCGTGGAGGTTCCCCAAGGACACAGTGGGTCTCTCTCTGCCATGGTCCAGGCAGGAGCAGTGGGCTCCAGAGCCTCGAAGGCGGGCCGGGCGGAGGGGGGTCCTGAGCACCAGGGGCCGGGCTGGCCTCCAGCTCTGGGATACCCGGCTAGGTCACTGGGGGACAGAGTGCTTGAGGAGGCACAAACAAGTCCAGACCATTTCCTGGTTGGCACTGCGCGCCAACAGCAACTCCTCCTGCGCCATAAATAAATTTCCCATTGAGTAAATATGAAATGCCCTGGCATTTTTTTCCTTCTGCAAAAGGAAAGGGCATTCATCTCTCCCGTCTTCAGAAACGGGTTCCTTATTTTCAGCTCCTCTCTGGCATCACCCAGGGACACAGGAGAAAATGTCTCTTCTCATCCTGGGGTGGAGGTGGGTGGTGCCAGGCCAGGCACGGTGGGCAGCACGTGGTTCCATGCCACAGACGGGCTCTGTCCCCCCAACTCTTGTACAGACCTTTCTCGGGAATTCGGCGGGTTTTCCCCCTGAAGCAACATTGTCTGTGGAACAGCCTCCTGGGGTATGGGTGAGGGCTGCCCCAGGGCAGAAATGAGGGTGCTCCACCCTCATATTACAATATGGAAACGGAGACCTGAGGTCACACTGGGGATGGCCTGGCGCTCAGTCCCTGCTGTGTCCCCTCCTCCCCTCCACTAGGGGTCACCACCCTGAGAGAGAGGGTGGAGTAGAAGAGACCGGGTTGCAGGGCCCTTCTGGAGATGCTGGCAGGCTGTGGAGACCGCAGGCAGCTGAGGTCCCTGAGGAGCCACCGTGTGGTGCTACAGGGAAAGATGGGCGCCAAGGGGTTCCTAGGAACCCTCTCCTGGGTGCCCCACTCTGGAAAGAGACTCTGTCAAGTTTGACCCTGGGTTCACCCTTGGGGGGCCCAGTCCCCTCAAGCTCAACCTAAAGTCTGTCCACCAGCCCTGAGGCCCCCTAGGTTGCTGCTGCCTGTCACATAGTCTTATACTCCAGCTCTTGCAGACCAAACCAGCCAGGTCAGCCAATGGGCAGGACCTGGGGTAAAGCCAGGACAGTAGGCCTTAGACAGAATGCCAGCTCATGTCCCCGAGAGCCCCCGTTGGGCTGTGCACTGGGTCTGTTGTGGAGGAGGTGGGAGACACAGCTTGCTGAGGTCAGGCTAGCAGAAGGATGTGACATCAAATATAACAAGCAAATCAGAATTAGCTAAGAGTTAACTACTCACACTTACCGGGTGCTAATGTGCCAGGCTCTGTGCTAGCTCTTTATCCTTCTCTCCTATTCTGACAACAATCCTGCAAGGCAGCTACTACAACCCCCAATTTACAGTAGGGAACAGGCTCAGAGAGGTCAGGTCCCATAGCTCGTAAATGGTGACTCTGGGACTCAAACCCAGGCTCTCTGTCCCTGGCCCTCTGATACCACATCTTAACCGTTAAAGAGTCCTGAGTCCCGATGAGGTATTTAACATACATATTTGTCTACAGATTTTTCTAATAATGTCAAAATGTATTCAATATTGTTTGTTGTTAATCATCACCTGATGATATTTTTCCCTTTGATTTTTTTAGAGGGAGTGGAAGAGGAGGAGAGAGAGAAACATTGATGTGAGAGAGACATATTGGTTGGTTGCCTCCCGCATGTGTCCCACCAGGGCCGGGGATCAAGCCTGCAACCAAGGTACATGCCCTTGACCAGAATCCAACCGGCTAGGACCCCCTAATGAAAGCCCGGAGGCTTCAGATCAGAAAAGTGTCAGGCCAGGTGTTCAGTCACCTGGGGCCAGTGCTCAGGTGCTTTTGTTGTCATCATGAAATTATTAGCACTCTCAGAACAAGGGGTCCCACATTTTCAATTTGCACTGGGCACTGCACATGATGTCCTGTCTATGGCTACAGTTTACACACACAAGCACGCATGCACACATACCACAATTTCACAGGTGACTTTAGATGTTCAGAAATCCTCTGAGTCCATTCGAAGACTCAAGAAAGACCCGTTTTCTTTCCCTGGCTTCCTGGAAGGCGGTGTTTGGATACACATGTGTGCTTGCAGGTGTGTGTATGTGTTTGCCTGTGGCAACTTGTCAGGTGAGACCATGCGCCCAGGCAGGGAGCTGGGCCAGTGGGCAGAGGAAGATGTGGTGAGGATGGCATTGATCTTCACACAGTCTGCGACAGCAACTGTCTCACCTCAGGGAGGAAACCCAGTCCTGGTAATAAACAGCCCTGGTAGTAAGCCCATGTCCTCAAAGACCTGTCACTTTGGGGATCAGACAAGGAGCCTTTGTCCGTCATGGTGGCCTCGGTAAATACAGGATGGTGACCAGCAGCGGATGCTCAGGTTCGCAGTCTGTGGTAGGGTTGTCTAAGTGAGGATTGGCACTTTGCTTAGAACATTGCCTACTGTGTCCAGCTGGAGGGCCCCCTGTGCTCAGCTGGAGACAGCCTATGCCCAGCTGGAGGGCACCCTGTGCTCAGCCCTGATAGCGGAGACTCCTAGGCCAGGGGTGGACACTGAGATGGCCCTATACATCCCTGCACAGGGAGCCTCAGCAGTCAGGAGGGGGCACTTATACAATCCTCACTCTGATCTGTGTACCTTGGGCAAGTGGCTAAACATCTCTGTGACTCAGTTTCCCTATCTGTGATATGGGGATAATAATCCCTACCTCTGAGGTTATTGTGAGCATTGAATTTAGTTGATGTCTTTCCAGCAAAGCATACTAATGATAGCTGTTGTTGGTATTATTGTTATTGAAAACGATCCGAGGACAGGGCTTTAAGCATGACACCTGTACTTTTAGTTTTCCGGATTTTGATAGGAATTGTAAATCTAAAGGTCAATTCAGGGAGAATAGACAACTTTAAGCTAAGTCTTTCAATCCAAGAACATGGTATGTTTCTCCACTTATTTAGATTTTCTTTTATTTCTTTCACCAGGATTTTGTAATTTTTCAACATGTATTGTGATTTCTTGAAGCATTTGATTTCTTGAAGTTAGTGGAAATGGTATTACATTTTTAATTTCGTTTCTCCCTGTTCCTTGTTAGTATATAAAAATGCAATTGATTTTTGTGGGTTGGTCTTTTATCCTGGAAACTTGCTGAACTCACATATGATGGGATATTATGCAACTGTTAAGGTGATGTTATGTCACCCCTCTCTTTCGCTTCATTCAGAGTGAATTCCCTTGGGTTAAACAGCTGTGTGCCATAGGAGGCTTACCCATCCTATTAAGTTCAATGGTATGTTTTTCACTTTAAAGATATAAAACATATTTTTACATTTTTCACTGTTCTTATTTCATTTCTTCCTCCTTAGGCCTCATAAATATTTATTCTTTCCCTTTTCCTTTTTGTTAATTTTACTTTTCAGTGACAGTCAACATTCAATATTACTTTGTATTAGTTTCAAAATGTTCATTCTTTTTAAAAAACTGATTTCTGCATTGATCTCTGATGAGCCTAAACATCCTTCTTTAAAGGATCATTAAAGGTTTATCTGCAGTGCATTCACGTCTGATTGTTGAGTTTGTCCGTTTTCTTAGCAATGGATTTCTTCATCTGATGTGGAATGTCAGCTTCTGGGCCAGTTACGAGTAGGAGGTTGATTTATGTTTTGTTTTCTTTTTCTCTCCCTCCTGCTCACTGTGTCTGTCCCGGGCTTTGCTGTATGAGCCCACAATCCGGGTTGCATGTAGCATCCTGCGCCGTGCTCAGTCTGGGGTAAACAGACTCAGAGAGGGGGCCTGGGGCCTGGCGCTTCCTGTCCCCTCACCTGCAGCTTCTCACCAGCCACAGGGGCTTCAGTCTTGAGTTACACAGTTTGAGGTCCTTTGTGACAACAGACCTAGCCAACTAAAACAGCAAGTTACCTCACCTCTTAGTTTTCCTGCCTGTAAAATGGGGAAAAATAGCAGCATCTAACTGTGCAGAGATAGGGATAATCACCAAACATTCTACTTGCTGCTCTACATTTTCTGCCCCGCCCCTTGCAGGTCAGTGGCCTGTGGCCTGATGTTACATGAGTCACTTCTTGTGCAAAGCATCAAAGATCCAGCACATATCCCCCCTTCCCCCAGCTGTCTTTTCTTCTGCCTCGGCATCACAGTGACCTCCTGTTCAGTTGGCCAAATCACAGGATCAAGACTGCCTGGCTTGCTGGGTTACCACGTGACCGACAGGGGCCCTGGAGTGTCTCATGGACCAACAGCAGACTCTGCACAAATGGGAAATAAACCTTTGTCATGTCAGGCCCCGAGACTTTGGGGATTGTTTGTTACCACAGCACAGTCTACCTTATGCTGACTAACACGTTACCACTAGGATTGTCGTGAGGCTTACATGGGTCAATATGTGCAAGGCAACTAGAGCAGTGCCTGACATATAGCAAGGACTCAGTAAGTAAGTTAGCAAGTAAGTACGATATAGTAGGTAAGTTGGCTATCAAACCAGTTGTGTGGCTGTGGGCAGGATGTTTGACCTCTCTGAGCCTCATTTTCAAAGTAGGATCAAAGACAGCACCCACTGTGTACCTTGGGCAAGTGGCTAAACATCTCTGTGACTCGGTTTCCCTATCTGTGATATGGGGATAATAGTCCCTACCCCCTGATTGTGTAAGTGCAGCCTCCTGACTGCTGAAGCTCCCTGTGCAGGGATGTATATGGCCATCTCAATGTCCACCCCTGGCCTAGGAGTTTTCTCACTTTCAAAGTAGGATCAATGACAGCACCTACTGTAGAGGTGTTGTCAGGCTTAAATAAGAAAATGTTCCTATTGGCCCAGGGAGCCCCCCTCTGCGCCTCTGTGCCTCATCACTGCAGATCAGTGTGCTTGCCTGCAGAGAGAGGCTCTGAGCAGGATTTGGCTGGCATCCACTGACCCTTCCCTTTCTGATGTGGATGTGTGGGGCCCCACTCTGCGGTGAGGTCATTGTTTCGAAGCATCTGCTCTTTGTTTTGTAAAGCTTCCCACAGAGGGCTGGGGGCAGGCCCCTCTCGCTAGGCAGACCCCTTGCCCAGAGCCGCCGGACCTGCAGCAGACACGGCTCTCAGTCCTCGGCTTTTGCACGGATCAAGGCCTTTGTGTTTGGCCGTAAGGAAGGCAAGACACAGAGGACCTCTGTAAGGAGAGGGAACGTTTCCCTCAATTCACAGGGAAGATGGGGAGCATTAAGATAGCCATGAACCTTCACACCGAGAACTAAGAGCTGTAATGAAGGGCTGGCTCGCCAAAGCCCAGCCTGAGCCAGGAGCCACGCGGGGACATGCAGAAACGGCCTGCGAAGCTGTAGGCGGGCGCCGTCAGGGAAAGATGTCCAGATTTCACTTTGATGTAAACAAGGAGTAGGAGTTAGATAAGGCCCTGACTGAGAACAGCTGCAGTTTAGTGAGTAACGGGTAACTGGATGTTTGTACTTAGTTGTAGAATGTGCTCTTGAAGTAGCTCTCACCTTAATGGGCCCTAAGTGTTAGGTGTTCTCCCAGGACCCCCTGGCACTTTAAGTAATGCTGTCCAGACCCCTCTGCAGACCGGCTGAATCAGGCTCTGAGTTCGGCAGGAGGGCAGAGGCTCTCAAAGTGGGCCCCAGGGACCAGCAGCACCAGGCCCTTTGTCAAATGCAGATCCTCAGGGCCACCCCTGAGGCTGAATTGGGAACTCTGAGACGGGGCTCAGAAGTCTGCTTTCAGATGTCCTCCAGAGGGGTTCAGGATGAGGGCATCTGGGTCTATACCTGCAGCGGGGAGTGGGCAGTGACCTTCCCATTCTTGGAACATTTTCTACATATAGGTGAGGACAAGAACCAGGTCACAGTGACTATCCCTGCCCGCTCTGTCCTCTTACCAACACAGGAACAGAGGAGGCCAGCCCGAGGCCTGCAGGGCACCCGATGTCTTCAGCCTCTGCTGAAATGCCCATCAGTCAGCTCCGCTCCCCTAAATCTGTCATAGGGAGTCCCAGGAAGCCAAGTTCATGCCCTGCAAACATTCAGCCTTTTTCTTGGGCTCTGGCATGTGTCTCACAACCCTAACTCTGGAGAATCCATTTCTTGTTTGGGAGTAATGGAAGAGTTGTGGGAAGTGGGTGGGTGGGTGGGCATTTCTAGAAATACCTGCTGGTTTTCCCTTTCGTTTCACTTTCATTTCTGGTCTAATCCTGTCCGCCCTTCCTGATGCTTTACCAGTGGACGCTTCCTCTGCTCAGCTTTCTGTCACCGGAATGTCACACCTGCTTGGTTTTTTTAAGCAGAGACTGCAGCATCCTTTGGGGTTAAGGCACCCTGGGGGGGGGGGGAATGGAGGCTGACTGGGACTCCACACACCCCCCCCCCACATCCTCTTGGAAGAAGGTGTGTGTGGTGGAGGGTCTCGGGGGCAGACTGTCTGTGGCTGTGTGTCTGTCCACGCGGGGGAATGTGGTGTTGGAGGAAAGCTCTATGAGACCCTGGGTGGCCACGTGGGCCAGAGAACAAATTCAGCTAAAACACTGCCAGAGGCGAACGTGACCAAATGGAGCCGTCCTGGTTTGGGCACACCCCGAGAAGGCGGGGTTCTTTGAAAAAGACAAAGACTCTGGGGAACACAAGGCAGGGGAAGGAGGAAGGCCAACAGGAGACCGACTCCCTGCCAGCAGCCACAGGTGCGAGTCGACAGGCGCTGAGCAGGCCTGCAGAGGCCGGACTCTGCGGACATCACTCAGGCCCAGGGCTCCCGGGAGTACTAACAGCTGTGTAGGGGAAACAGCTATAACATGTTCTTCAGTCCCATTCTCCCCCCACATGTGGACAAGCCTATGACTCGATGGAGCCAGCTCCTGCCCAGGGAGGGGCCACAGGAGGGGATGGGAACCCGGCAGGTGGATGCTGGCTGTCGGCCCATCTCTCTCAGTCTCCGAACATGCCAGGCATGTGTCCGAGCCTCACCCCTAAACGCTTCCTGGTCCTCATGAGGTTATCAGCCACCTCCTCTTTCCTGTCCCTCGCCACCTCTCAGGGTTCCTGCCAGCAACACCGCGGGTTTTCTCTTTGGCTTCTTCCAGATCCGCTGCACTGAGGGAAGCGTCTCAGATTTATTAAAATCAGCCTCGTGTTGCAGCCAGAGGCTTCACAGCCAGCGAGGTGGTCGGGACGGAGAGAAGAACAAACAGGCAGCACAAGGAGACCCAGTGGTGCAAGACGGCTCTCCTGGGCCTCCTGAAAGCCTCCCCCCTCGGGCAGGCTCTGTCTCGCCTCTTCTACCAAGCCAAACATTTGCTTATGCATTTTTGTAAACGTCCTTGTCTCACTCTGGGGCCAGCAGACCCGTGTTGGCTGGTGGCTAAGTCCAAGTCCTCTATGTGGACCGAGGCGAGGAAGGCTGGACGCCGGAGTCCTGGCCATGTGAGCGAGTCCCGCAGGCAGAGGAAGGCAGAGGGCACCAGGCTTTCTCTTCCTACAAGTTATACCAACAGCAGGAGGGCTAGTTATAGGACTCAGAATAATGGTGGTAATAAGGCACAGTGGGCGTGGCCCTGGGAATTCACCCATATCCCAACACCCGTGAGCAGGGGCCTGAGCTAGTGTCCCTGTTTGTCCGTGAAGCCTGAACTTTAGAGGGGCTTCCGTGAATGAGGGTGGATTTGGGATTTGAACCCAGGCAGCCTGACCCCAGAGGCTACACTCCTAAGTGCTATGTGATGAATGCAGGGAATATGTTTGCTAAAGAAACTGTCAAATATTCAGAGAAGTGATTTACTGGCAACAGTTTGGTTTATGTTTTTCTAACCATATCTCTGTGGAAATATATCCACATTATAGAGAATACTTTATTTGATATAAATGGAGTCAAATGGTACTTATGTTTTATAGACTACTTTTGTCATCTAATATATCTTAAACATTGTTAGCTACCATAAAAGCCCTCTGCATAATCGCTTTAATGGCTGTAGAGTATTTTATCATATGTGCAACTATAATTTATTTGAGCAGTCCCTTGTTAGTCAACACTTACATGGTTTTCCAATTTTTCACTATTACAAACAATGTTTAATGTTTAAAAACATTAAATCTTAGCATTCAACCACAGTTATTTCCTTAGGATAAATTTCTGTACTGGATTTACTGGATGCAAAGGGTTCGCACATACTACCAAACCTTCCTCCTTACACGTCTTGGTTTACTTACACTTTAACAGCTCTATGAGGTAGATACCATTTGTATCACCTTTTTTATTTTTTATTTTTTTATAAATCACCATTTTGCAGATGCATCTGTGGTACAGACAGATGAAGTACTTCGTTCAAGGTCACACAGCGAGGAAGTAGGCAGAGCCAGGATTGGAGAACAGGCAGATTGGCTCCAGGTTCCAAGCTCACCTCCTTCCTGAAACACAGACTCTGACATTTGCGAAGAGGGCACCATCTCTGTGTATGTAAGAAAAGATACCCAATCTCACGTAAATTCCACTTCTGTTTATCTCCTAAGAGGCTGCACTGGCACTGCCAGGGCTCTGCCATCAGCTCTCTGCAGCCTCTGAGGAAAGATGCCTGACTGGACTCTGAGCGTCCAGGTCCTGCCACGCTGTGCCTCTCTGTTGGGTCCGCCCAGGGGAGTGCAATGACCAGAAGTTTGCTCAGGGCCCTAGGTGAGACAAGCATTTTGAGTGAGAAACAAGATTACAAATATGCCCTTGTTTACTAGTAAAATGAGGTGGCCCTACGGCGAGCCATCTCCTGCTCATGTCCTCAGGAGAGCCACGGGCCACAGGCCCTCCGAAGTCAGGGGTGAGAACTCTGCAGGACAGGAGTCTGGTCACTTTGCTTCTCTGTCCAAGATAAAGCGGGCGGCAGTGCTGGTCCTGGGCCTCTGAGGGCCTGACAGAGCTCCCTTCGGAGCTGTTGTTACAGATACGGACGGAGTGACTTTGCAGTCAAGGGCAGGAAGGAGCTGGTGAGTTACAGTCAATCCAGTGAGGCTCCAACCCCTTCAAATCCGACAATCCCATCAGTTGTAAGCAGGGAGGGACTGACACAGACATGGGGTCTGAGGGTGGGTTTTTATTTTTCCCTGATTGGGAATTTATCAATACAGATGATCACAGATCAAGCCACCTTGTAATCATTAATGCATTTATTTATTTGGTAATTGTAAAAGTTAGTCATGATACCCAGTCTGCCTGGAATCTGACATGGCATGCCGGTTACTTTGTTACCGGGGACTGTGCTTTCCACCTCTGTACCCTGCGGCCTGGCGTGGGGTCTGGCATCCTGCAGGCATACAGCCAACATTTGTGGGCTGAACTTTTAAAAATATATATAAAAATATTTTATTGATTTCAGAGAGGAAGAGAGAGGCAGAGAGAGATAGAAACATCAGTGATGAGAGAGAATCATTTATTGGCTGCCTCCTGCAGGCCCCCATTAGGCCTGCAACCCGGGCATGTGCCCTGACCGGGAATCGAACTGAGACCTGGTTCATAGGTCAACACTCAATCACTGAGTAATGCTGGCCAGGCTCTGCTACTTTTTATCTTGGGGAGTTCCTTAGACCTTGCTGAGCCTCAGCTCCTCGTTTCTTTATGTGTGAAATGCAGAAACAATTTCCAGCCAGTTGAGAGCAGTTTTGAAGCTTCAGTAAAAGGTCATGAGCCTGACCAGTGTGGCTCAATGGTTGAGTGTCGGCTTATAAACTAGGAGGTCACCATTCTATTCCCAGTCAGGGCATCTGTCCAGGTTGTAGGCTGGATCCCTGATGTGGGACCTGCAGGAGGCAGTTGATCCATGATTCTCTCTCATCATGGATGTTTCTCTCTCTTTCCTTCTTCCTCTCTCCCTGAAATCAATAAAAATATACTTTTAAAAACAGGTAATGAGCAAGTGTTCAGCATAGTACCTGGGTCACAGTAGGGGATCAAGAAATGTTTATTAAATGGAAGTGAAGCCTAAAGATGAGAAAAAAAAACCCAAAAAACAAAATAAAACAAAAACCCTTGTCCATCCACTGTTGAATGGATAACAAACTGTGGCATGTTCCTGAATGGGATATTATTCAGCCTTAAAAAAGAATGACATTCTGATACATCTTGCAACATGGATGAACCTTGAAAACATGCTGAGCGAAAGAAGAACAAATCATGTAGATTCCATTTACATGTATGATTCCATTGAAATATTCAGAATAGGAGCCTCCATGGAGACATACAGCAGAAGAATGATTACCAGGGGACAGGCGGGTGTCCTTTTAGGATTGTGAGAATTTTCTGGAGCCAGATAGTGACGATGTGGTTGCACATTATGAGTGTGTTAAATGTCATTCACAGTGAATTTTTGTGTCATGTGTATTTTTCCACAATAAAATGTGGAAGTGCTTATTCCTAGTGCTTCTCAACCTCAATCCCCATTCATTTATTCAACCTGAGGCACGTGCTGTGTCGGGCACCGTGAGGGACAACGTGAACACTGAGGCTCTCACCTGTGAAGGAGAACAAGACGGCAAGAGGTCTAGACGTGAGCGGTCAGGAGCACTTCCTTCCGTGGGCTCCGTGGATCCTCCTGCCATGGGCAAGTCTGGAGGCATGTTCCTCTGTTCCGCAGGCAAGTGAGACTTGAGTCAGGAAGTCGTGGGCTCCAGGCCAAGTGTGGACACGCCTCTCTGTTTTGGGCCAGTCAGACCCCTCCTGTGCCAGGGTGCGGGGAGGGGAAGGCCTGCCCATCCGGCCGTGTTTTGAATGAATTGATTTAAACCCCGGTCTTCTTGGTTCTCAAGTGTCAGTCTCTCCATTCACTCAGACAGGAGTCAGAGGGCACGTTCTCTTGGAAGGGAAACCACTTCAAGAAACCAGCACCAAGTCGGAGG
Organism: Lasiurus cinereus; assembly: GCA_011751065.1. Taxonomy (NCBI): domain Eukaryota; kingdom Metazoa; phylum Chordata; class Mammalia; order Chiroptera; family Vespertilionidae; genus Lasiurus; species Lasiurus cinereus. The sequence goes on from JAAGEH010000367.1 coordinate 6,424,898, forward strand.
AAAGAATGGTAAAGCACAGACGTGGAATTCATGAAAACTTCCCAAAGGAAAGCGAAACGTGGCCCCGACCCAGTCACCCAAACTCGGAGCGCTGTTCTGAGGGCATCACGGGGCTGCCTCTAGTGCTCAGTTCTGGTTTTCAGGCTTCGTCCTGCAGGGAACAGAGCTGGCCTGTGGCATGGGACCAAGCGCAGCCCCTCTGTGCTGGCCTGACACCACCCTGGCTGCCCCAAGTGCTGAAGGATCACTCGACGTGGCCCAGGGTTCTATTATAAGCTCTACGTGGGCCTCTGCTCAAGCCTTCAAAATAGTTGTTGATTCACTGATTGAAGGAGGCAAACACAGGGGCACGGGCCTCTGTCTTCAAGAGCCGCCACTGTTTATTCAGGTCTCACTAGGAGCCAGGCACACTGCATACATGCCTGTCCTCCACATGGGTGTTATCCCCCATTTACACACGAGCAACCCAGGCTCAGAGAGGGCAATTCACTGGTGCAAGGTCACAAAACTAGGACACATCACTACTATTCAAGTCTGGAGAAGAGCAGGCTCTGGCTGACTCAGAAAAGCTGGCATTTAGGGGAGGGGCTGAGTATGACCCCCAAAGGGAAGCCTTTGGTTCTGGGCTCATGCCTCCATTGCATTTACATGGCCTGTGGGGTCTCAACCAATCCAGGTTGGAGGCTTGAACTAAGGATGGGATGGAAGGTCTGTGAGGATGAAGGGTGTGGCTTCACCTCCTAACACTGCTGGCCATGCCAGCTCTCCGCACCATACTCTCCTCATCTGTCAGATGGGACATCAGGGATCAGATGAGGCTGCCCTGCTTCTCTCTGCCTTTCAGCAGTGCCCTAGAGCTCCTAGGGGCAAGTCCAAGTTCTGCTTAGTGTCGTAGAGGCTCCTGCACGTGCAGGCCTAGCTGTCCTCCCCAGACCGTGTCTCATCTCCATCTCAGCCAGAGCAAATCATTTCTCGGTCCCCAAACTCTCCAAGTCCCCTTCATCCTCCCGGCCTTCGCTAACCATGTCTCCTCGGTCACTCTGTTGAGCTTTCCTGGGTGGGCCAGACCTCAGGCTCTGGGGGTTGCCACACTGATCAAGAGGATGCCCAAGCGACCTATGTGCCCCAGGTGAGCGTCTCCCACTATGTGCATCAGGCGAGCAGCTCTGGGATGGACCGGGTGCAGATCTTTCATCCACAGTCCAGGTGGACATGGCCACTGTCCTCTTCCTCACCGCTTATTCAGCAGCTGCCCCGGGGTAGAGGTGGCAGGCAGGACCCAGGTGCATGCAGCCAGAGACAGCCAGGGGGTGGTTGAGTGGGGCTTGAAAGCTCAACCTTTATAGAGCCTGGGGCGCTACTGTAATGAATGGAGAGTCGCAGCTGTGGGCCTCTTGGCCTGTTGGTTTCTCACTTTGGACGGACAAGGATTCACAGAGCAGATGTCTCTTGGAGGCAAACCCTCAGTCCAAGTGCTGTGCTAAATGCTGCCTCAGCCTAGGACAGAGCAGAGGGCATGTGGTAGCCTGCCCTTCTTCCAGCTGCAGGCATGGGGTCCCCTGTGACCTCTCACCTCTTGTTCCCAGCGACCTGCTGTTGCCAGACCCCTTCCCATCCCTCACACCTTCTTCTGGAAGCTTACACGATGCTCTGGAAACTTCCAGCTGCCTGAAATTTCATCCTGGGGCCCAGCACCTTTTCCCGAATTCTGGAATGCTGCTGTGCCAACGGGACGGTGCTGAGGAATCACACCTCCCTGAGTGCAGCCTTTAGCCAAAGACCGACAGGACGGGGGCAGCCGCACTTCGGCTCCCTTGCCTCACCCCTGGGTAACTGCGAGGCGGGGCTTCGTACCTTTAGGGGGAGTTTCTGCTCTGGTTGCCCTCCACTGCAGCTCTGAAATAAGCCGTTTGCTCTCACCCCTGCCTCTGCATCAGCTTCTGGTGTAACTCAAACCAAGATAGCTGATTTTCAAGAGGAAGCAGAAATCTGGTTTTTATATAAAACCTCTTAATTTTTAAGTGTTGGCCTCTAATGCCAATTGTTAAAAACAAAACCATACACTGCGTGGGCCACACACCCACAGGGCACATTCGGGTTGCGCATGCACCCGGGCCAGGCCTGACCCTGCACGTCCCCTAAGTTCTTGGACCGTGTGGCTGTGGTCAGTGGGTGATTTCAGCAAATTGGCTGTCTTCCTCCCCTGCCTCTCATGATAATGTCCCCTCCTTGTCACTTTCCCTGTCTCCCTGCCTCCCTTCTCTCATCCGGATTTTCCTGGGCAAGCCTTGGCTGCAGAGCCTTCACTAGCTGCCTGTTCTTCCAATAAAGTGCCCGGCAGCATTTAGCAAGGATTTGCTAGTGACTAGAGGATCGTATCTCCAGGGAACCTGTGTACTGTAGGGAACCTCTGTCCAGCTGTTTCAGAAACACCTCCTCTAAGAAGTGCCCTGAGCTCCAGTTTTCTCAGATCAAAAGTGCCCTGTGCTGTCTATGCCTGGCCAGGGTCCCTCTGGGCTCCCCCTCTCTGAGGAGGTATCACAGAGGCCCTGCGGGTGTGGGGTGAGTTGAGAATGCCAAGGACCCCAAGGACCGAGGGTTTCAGGTGACCAGAAGGTTTTATGCCAGCAGATGGATTGCCTTGGGCCATGAACTCTCCCCACAGTGACCCTGAGTCTGCTACAATCCATAGGCCACCTCCTGCTCCTGCCTGCAGCTCACTGAGAATGGCGGGACGTGGGATGAGGCTTGAAAACCCGACCCTGCACTTTTTCTCCCCAGCCTCTTCACCCACCACCATTACGTCTGTGAATTCTGGCTTTTAGTGGTATAAGCTTATACTTGCAGGTTTCTGGCTGCTCCAAATTATTCTGTAGGATTTCAGAGTCTTGAAAAAGTTGTTTGGAAAAAAAAAGTTTTTATGATAAAAGCATCCCACCCATAACAATGATTCTGGTGAACCTTGGGAAGCTGGGTCACAGGGAAGCAGGACTGCTCAGAGCCTTGCTGTGCCAATGTGCACGCAGCCTCCTGAGAGCGGTCAGGTGACCTCGGGTCTGCCTAACACACTCGGAGATTCAGAGATTCCTGCTGCAGACTCCAGGGCTGGGCCTGCCTGGCAGGGCTCCAGGGGAAGCGGCACAGGTCCCAGCCCCTGCTGTGATCAAACTGCTTCCTGCTTTGGGTCCAGCTGACTGTCACTCCCAGGAAACCCCGTGGGGTGTTCAGCGCCTTCCCAGGGTTGGGGACTTGGGGTGCAAAGGAGGAAGATCTGGGAGTGGGGGCGAAGATGGCTTTTGGTCTGGGCTGGTGGCAGAGGGGTGAGTTGCGGGGGAGGGGCGGAGAGAATGTCTGGGCTGCTCTATGATTAGGGCCATTTGTTCCTCCAGCGGCCATTTGTGGTAGGAAACACAACCCAGAAAAGAAGCTAAATATACCCAGTCCCTAGAAGAGAGGAGACAGCAGGGCCACCTGGCTGGGGGCGGGGGTGGAGAGTTCACCCAGGTCGGACGTCATTGCACCGACTCCCGTATGTTAAAGGTTGGGAGGAAGATGGTGTGAGTTTCCAAGGCCTGGCCTGGGTAAAAAGGCACAGACACAGGCTTGGGGTTTGGGAAGGGGGTCCCTTTCCCTTATATCAGGGAAAGGGGTGCCTTCCCCTGTCATCACCCCTCCTCTAGGCACCACTGTGTCTAGGGCTCAGCTCTTCTGCCCCTTCATGTTGCTGCTGCCCTGCTTGCCCAGGCCCCCCAACCCACAAGGGCCCACCAGCTCTGCCTTCCCTGTTCCAGAATGAACCTGCTCTGCTGAGAGCCCGTTCCCTCCAGGTGGCTGTGAGAGGACAAACTGGTGGGAAACTAATTCACAGTAATATTGTTATGAATGCCAGAGCAATGTAATTGCAATCTGAAAGGGTTCCGTTACATTTTCTTGGTGAGAAAGATCCTTAGAAATCTCCTATGGGATTTTTAAGACTTGGTTAAGGCCCAATGAAATCTCAGGTGCCAGCCAATCGACACAGTTGTTCTGGGTGAGAGGGGTGATTTTTTAATCTCTAAAGGACTTTTTGAAACAAAGATTGTAAACCACATATTGCACCTTCATTCTAAAGGAAACTGGGGCTCAGATAAGGAAAGTTACTTGACCAAGGTTAGGGGCCCAGATAGTGGCAAAGCTGGGACATGTGCCCAAGTCCCCTGACCTCTGGCCAAGGCTCCTGCCCCTGCCCCAGGATGCCGGGGAATTTGCCTGTCAGACCTCACTTCTGCAGCCAGCTGCAAGCACAGCCACCCGGCTCTGCTGTCCTGGTGACATGCAGGCTGTTCCTCGTGCCCCCTGCACTCAGCCACACTTCCTGTCCATCATTCCTCGGGGGTCAGGGGGAGAGGGTTTTCCTCTGACTTGCTTCAGGCCAGAAGTCACCTCATTCCTATAGCTGCTAATTTTCCCCGTTAATTGTTATGATTGGTGCTGAGAACAAATGCAAAAGGCAGAGACACTTCGAGTTTTACTCATTGCATGTTTTCATTTTTAATTAAATAAATCAAGTAAGCCATCAGGTGATGGGTTCACATTCTCTTCCACAAAGCAGACCCTGACCGGTGCTCTCTGAAGGGCGGCTCCTGCGTTTCCAGGAGATGGCGGGTTGTATGTAGCCACGGCAAGGACATCTGGGGCTGACCGCAAGGAGGCTGGGAGCCAAGTGGCCAAGCAGAATGAGCTGCATGTTACACACACACAAACATGTGGATACCTATGTACACACCATGGCCATACATGGCTGTGAAGGGAGCGTCCTGTACCATGTGGCCTCGAAACATGACACAGGGAGAGGTCTTGGCAAAAAGGCAGTTAGCGGGATCTAGGAAGGAGCAGGGGAGCTGTGCAGACTTGGCCTAGAATTTACAGCTGAGATGGAGACTTCAGGGGGTGCCCAGGCCAAGCCCAGTGGGAGAGCAAACAGGGTACAAGGGTCATCTCATTTCCCAGGCAAAATACCAGATCTATAATATGAGCGAGGCTGATGCGGATGGCACCGTGTCTATATTCTTGGGAACACGTAACTGATTAGTCCCCTGGGCACAATCAAGGAAAGACAAAGGACCTTTAAGATTTCTGAAGTTGGCAATTCTGCTTCTCCTTTTGAGGTAATGGGCAGTTCTGACTATTCCTGAAACCGCGGCAGCTGAGAGGCCATGTGGCTGCACTCAGGGCACCACGGGCCTCCTCCCTCCCATCCAACGGGACCGCATCCTGGGAATCTTCACAAGCAACTCAGCCACCTGAGCCCTGGTCTGCATGGATGCTCCTACTCTCAGTCTGTGCAGATCGACAAGACGCACTGGGCCGCTGGAGAACCCATCTCTTCCCCTGCTCTCCCCTTAGCTCTCTCTGACTGGGCTCCCATCCTCTTTGGAGACTGAAGTGGGAGGGGCTGCCTTGGGGACCAATCCTCTGCTCCTGTCCTTCATCATCCAAGGCCTATCAAGGGGGAAGGCCGATGGCCCATTAAAACAGACCCTGGTGTGGGAGAGGGTCACCCAGGGCCGACAAGACCTTCAGGGTCAGGACCATCTGATGCTTGCATCTCCTGCCTGCTGTCCAGGCCAAGCATGCATCTTCTGGGTCAGGGACCCCCTGACCTTCTGCTGGAACTGGTTCCATGGTTGGACAGATGGCAGAGGTGGCAGAGGAAGATGCCACTGTAATGGGCTGAGTGGTGTCTTCTGTTCTTGGGCGTTTAGTCAGGAGCTGCCCCATTAGACCAGCTTGGCTGAGGGCGCTGGCAGATAGGGAGTAAACTCTTCATTAAGTATTTTTTTCTGTTCATTTAGTTACTTTTTTACTAGTGTGTGCATCATATAAAGTGACCAAGGGTAGAATTTAGTCACATCTCTCAACCTCAGCTCGGTGTTTCCCGCAGGGGGTGTGACTGCACTGCATATCGCTCCATTCTCCCTCTCCCTGCGGTCGCAGGACTCCTGCCTCCACCGTCCACACCCCCCAACCCCCCTGTCCCCCGTGCCTGCCTCCACTCCAAGGCTTACAAACAGGCACAGAGAAGCCAGGGATGGACAGTGGTGGTGATGGCTTGTGGGTGTTAGACACTGCCCTGTCTCACCACAGCCAGGAATGTTCTGAACTATTTATACAGGCCGGGCTAAAGAGATCTTCTTCAAGAAGAAAAAGTGAGTAAATGCTCGCTGCTGAATGGGCCCTTGTTCTGAGGAAGTTGGTAGCTGCGAGGTGAGGCCTCAAATGCTCCCTCTGTCTCCAGAAGGTTGGAGGGGGGCTGTGGAGGGAAGGCTCCTGGTGGATCAGCAGGAGCAGAGAAACCAGGACAAGAGGGCACTGCCCCCATCTGGACCACCGTCCCCAGCTAGTTCCATGCTCAAAACCCCAGAGACGTGACCCCGACCAGGTCCCACGGATGAAAAGGCAACCCTCACCCCACCCTGGCCTTCCCCAAACCCCCAGGGTTCCCAGAGCCCCGAGGCAACACTGACTTGTGTCCTGTTTCAGACACCTGGGCAAAGGTCACACAGCAGACCAGGCCTTACTGTCGCATCCTCAAACCTATAAGAGCAGAGCAAGGCATCTCCTTATCAAAAGGAGATCTGACTCCTCTGGGCTGTCCTGACACCTGCAGTCTTGGTTTAGTTGCCTCTTGCACTTAGAATCACCTTGGGTTGTCCTTGTGTGTGGATGAGTGAATAGTTCTCCTTCTTCTGATAAGTTGTCTTTCTTGATTTGGGTACAGCTTTGAGTCCCTGCACACAATAAGGTATTTTCTGTCACTTCTTTTTCACAAAATAAATAAGTTAAGTCAACTTGCTGTGTACACATTGTCAATGTCCTGAGAAGCCCCAAAGGTCCACTCTCGGCATAGTCCTCAGAGCTGAGGGGTGGGGGCCTTGGCCCTGGACCTAGAAAGAAGGAGAAGTCTGCTTTCCTCCCTAAGAGGGCCCAGGAAGGACTCTGGAGGGAGGACCAGGCGGGGAACAGTGTAGGGGGCAGGACAGGGGCTGGGGAAGATCCACCAGCACTCTGGGCCTGCCAGAAAACTCCTGGCCCCACTCTGTCCCAGGGTCAAGTTTTCAGAGCTGGAGTCCATTTGGACCCCAAATTAGAGCCAGATCCCTGCACAACGTATTCCCGGACTGGAAAGTCTGGAGTGGAGAGCTCCGTGGGTGGCTGAAGTCCACGGTGACGCGTGCCCGGCAGCTCAGATCCGGTGGGTAGAATGGACCCTGTAAGATGGCTACCATTTTCACCTTTTCAAATGGCAGTTTCCAGCCAGGACACACCCCTTCCTTCCCCACAGTAGCCCCAGCTGGACTCAGATCCTGTCTTTCCCGCGTGTCCATATTACTCAACGAAGAAAACTACGCCCTCTGGGCTTGACAATGGGATGGATCTGATGGACATTGTCCAGGAAATCAGAAACTTAGTGAAGTGACAGCGACTTGCAAGTTCTTAAGATGGTATTGAACATGGCTCCTGGGTTGGTCATAGGGCCTGTCCCTCCCTCCCACCCTCTGCCCCGGGAATGTGATTGGGCCTGGGTTGAGGGCTGCTAACTTGTACTGCTTCTGGAAGACAGGGAGGGGAAGTGAAGAGTGCTGGTGGTTTCTGAGATTCGTTTCACACGAGTTCAAGCAGAAAAGCCCGAAGGGCACTGTGGGTTGTCCCGTGCCACCGAAGCCCTGACCTTCGGCTCTTCCTCCTCCTCCTCTCCCTCCAGCAAGCACCAGACGGCTCCCCCTGGTCCTCCCAGAGTCCCCCCCTCCCCAGCCCCTCAAGCACAGACTGCTTCCAAGAGGCACTTCTGCAGAAACAAAAACACAGCCGCAAAACAAGACACCAAACCATAAATATCTTAAAAATAACACACACACACACACACACACACACACACACATACACATACATACACACAGAAAACAAACACCCGGCCCATCCCGTTCAGCAACACTTTTCCCAGAACCCTGAAGGAGGAATTTCAGAAACCAACCACACAACCATGGCGCCAGCAGGAGGCTGACCGCTGTCTTCTCAGGAGAGGGGCTATCCTGATGTGACTTCTCCAAGAGCTCTCTGACACTGTCACTGGGCCCTGCCCCCCAGAGGCCTGGCTGGAAGGGGCAGGGCCCATGAGGTCCTTTTGCTTCCAGGGACCACAGCTGCTTCTGCCAATCAGGCCAGAGGCAGCCTTCAAATACTGACATGCTCCAGAATGTCAGCAGAGCTGGGATGGGAACTTAGGGTCGCAGTCACGTGAGGGCCGACCACGCCATTTCAAAATGTCCTGCCAGCCAGCAGCAAGGATGTGAATGGGCCAGAAGCGGTAGCCCTGAGACTCTAAGGTGAGCAGGGGCCGCAGATTCGGCACTCTGTTGTCCACTGCTCATCCCAAACCCAGATGGGAAACAAGGCCTCGGCCATGACCACGCCCTGACCACGTTTCCTTCCCCAGGTCCCCAAAAGGTGTGTGACACAGATGCACCCTACAAAGCCTGTGGGCATAGAGCAATGGGAAAGCTTGTCCGCTTATTTTCATGTGTGTATGCAGAATTGTGTTTCTGTGTTTCCCACATCAGTGTGTGCTGTGTGCTGTGCCTGCAGGTATTTGTCTTTATAAGAGTGTGTTGTAGCTCCTCACAGAGCTGACTCGATTATTAACCCGCACAGGTGGCCCATTTATGGAAACACTGAATTGAGGAGCCTCAGCTGCCATCCGCTAACACTCTGGGCTGTCCCAGTCCCTCCCTGGGAGGACCCCCCTCCCCCACCAGAGTCCACACTGGATTGTAGAAATCCAGACTGTGGGGCTGCGACCTGGCCCAACAGGGTCTACAGGCATTTATTTGTGCTTCACGTATGTTTCCGTGTGTATGTGTATGTATGCATGTATGTATGCATGAGAGAGAGAGAGAGAGAGAGAGAGAGAGAGAGAGAGAGAGAGACTGTCAATAGGCGAGAGCCTGCCCCTTAGGTCTCGGCTGATGCCCGCACGGGGCAGGGCACCGTCCTGTTCTCAGCAGCAGCCCTGGCCCTCGGCCGCCGCCGGGGAAGGCTGCGGGCTGCTTCTACAGCGGAGCCGGCCTGCTCTCTGCGCGGCCCCCGCCGGCCTCTGCGAGCGAGCGCGCGCCACGGCTCCGGCCTCCCGCCGCGGTGGCCTGGGTGAGGGAGGCAGGGCGGGACTTTCACGAGGAGGGTGCGGTGGCCCGCGCCCCTACGTGACCCAGAAGGTGCCGCGCTCCTCCAGCAGGCTGACCGAGCGGTTGGTGAGCGAGTCGGCGTCCCGCGCCAACTTGTAGCCGAAGAGGCGCATGGCGGGGCCGCAGGCGTCCTGCACCACCTGCGCCAGCTTGAAGGGCATGCTGAAGCGCCACTTCTCGAACTGCTCCGAGGAGTTCTTCTGCGTGGAGTAGATGCCGCTGCTGTCGCGGGGCGCCTGCGTGTTCTTCTGGATCCAGTCCTCCACCTGCGGGGTCAGGGGGATGCCGGCGAAGCGGTACATGTCGCGCGCCTTCTGCAGCGGCCGGCGGGCCACGTCCTCGTAGCGCACCAGCATGTAGCGGCCGCGCAGCCAGGCGGGCTGCCGCAGGCCCAGCTCCGCCGACACGCGGATGCTCTCGCAGTTGCCCCGCAGCCGCTGCACCTCCTCCTCGCGCAGTCGGTCCTGCCCCTCGGCCAGCCACTTCTTCCAGGTCTCGTACTTGCCCGCGAAGGCCACCATGCGCGAGGCCAGCACGGCGCGGGGGTCGCGCACCAGCTGGATGACGCGCAGGTCCAGGCGCGGGTCCTCGGCCAGCGGCTGCAGGAACTCCAGCTGGCGGATGCGCACGGCCTTGAGCGCCATGTGCTCCTTGCGGCGGCAGGCCTCGGCGGCCAGCGTCACGTTGAGGGGCCCGCAGCGGCGGTTCTTGCAGTGGTACTTCTCGAAGACCTTCTTGACGAAGGGCGTGCACACCGGGTCCTCGCAGAGCGAGCGGCTGGAGCCGCGGCGGAACATGCCGTGGGTCAGGTGGTCCTCGGGCAGCGGGCTGATGAAGTGCTCCAGCACGTACAGGTCGCACAGGAAGAGCTGCTTGAGCACGTCGCGGTAGACCAGGGCCGAGCCCGCCGCGCTGGCGCCTCCCGGCTCGAAGGACACCGTGCGCTCGATGTGCCACAGCGGCTCGAAGAGGTAGAAGATGTTGCCCTGCTGGTTGAAGAACTCACCCACGAAAGAGGAGCCGGTGCGGGTGGTGGCCATGAGGAGCACGTGGCGCCGGGGGCGGGCCTGGGCGGGGCCGGGCGGCTGCTCCCCCTCTTCCTCCTCCGCCTCCGCCTCCCCCTTGGCCTCCTCCTCCGCTGGCTGCAAGCCCAGCTGCAGACTGAAGTTTCGCAGGCGGCTCTGCAGCTGCGAGAAGGCTGAATCAAGCTCGCTCAGGGACAAGAGGGAGGCGTTCTCGGCCAAGACCAGGGCTGGGTCCGTGCTGTTGGCATCTACCAGGGACTGGGGGATCTGCTTCAGCTTGTCCGAGACCCTGTGAGGACAAAGGGAGACCACACTCATGACTGACGGGGGAGGGGAGGCTCTATCCCCTGTGCTGCCTCCCAGGCTGATGATCATCCAAAGCCTGTCTTAGCTTTTCCCCGAAGCTGACTTTGAGGCAGGGATTTGAGGGTAAGCAGTTGATTTGGGACACTGTTACAGGACAGACTGGTAGAGGAGGAAGGAACTGAAGCAAGGAGGAAAATAAGTCCATAAAAGATGAGCAGGTCACTCCTGTGCACAAATCATTCTGGCTGGGGAGCCCTGGAAGACAAGGAACACACCTCAGGATTCTCTCTCCCAAGGGGTGAAGCTCTCTGCCGGCCTTGGCTGAGGCCTTTCCTCCCGGCTACTGTGTCTTGCCAGTGTGCAGGGGGACAGAGAAGCCCTCGGGCAAGAGCGGCAGGGGCTTGCAGTAAGCCCTGTAGGCACGAACTGGATCGGTCCATGGGGAGGAACACAGCCAGGGCAGACTCAGCCCAATGCCTGCGCATCTTGGTTGATGCTTTCTTGCAGGGGTTGTGCCTGGGAGAGAGCATCTAAAGCAATCTATGTCTGGCAGGCCCACTAGCAGGGCCACTGCATGCAGCCATACGCTGAGAACTCTAGGGAGCAGCATTCCTAGTGTAGCCTATGTGAGTGCACTGTCCTGGAGTGAGCAATATGCAATCTGGGCGGCTCGGTGCATCCCTGCTCATCAGGGTATCCGTATCAGGGCTCTGCCGCTCACCCATGACTTTGGATTGGTAAAGGAGATGGGCTGCTAATTTGAGGCATCATCCTAGGCCAGGAAGTTAGTTAATAATAATAAACCACAGCCAGCAAATTCTGGACACAGGTACCAGGCACTAGGCTAAAAACTTTTACATTTTTTCATTTAATCTTTACAGTAAGGTAGACCCCACCGTTAGCCATGTTTCAGAGAAGAGGAACTTAAAGACAGAAAAGTAGAATCATGTGTCCAAGTGTCACAGCCAGAAAGGGCCAGAATGAGAGTTGTAAGCCAGGTTGCCTGTATTGAGAGCCCAGAGCTCACCACTGAGGCCTGGGCACAGGAGGTCTGATGATCACGGGTGGAAGGACTGCCTTTGCAGGCCCACAGTGCCTACAGCAGCCTCTCCCCGACCCACCTTGATAAGAACACTTGTGCTTGCATCCCTCACCTTGATATGATTTTATTTTCCTTTTCAATAAAGACAAAAACCACCACCACAAAAGCCAGGAAAAGGGCATATTTGCTCCTCATTCTCAGACTGTGCAGAAAGTCCCGGCAGTCCTGGGGCAAAGCAAGTCCTTTCTCCATGGGGAAGGATGGGGCTGTGGGCACTCGGCTCCGGGGCATCACTCAGGGCCTGGCTCCTTGTCTTCAGGTGGGGGGCACCCTCGTCCTGTGGAGAGACAGGCTGTCAGGACACCCTTGTCTGTAGATGAGAATGAAGAGAGCTTTTCCACCAAGCTTTTGAGGATCCTGGTCCTGCTTAGCAGCCAGAACCCTGGAAGCACTGTCCTAACGGACTCTTCCCCAAAGAGACCTGAAAGCAAGTCACTTAAGTGCTAATGAACCCTCTAATTCACCCATGCCACCTCCATCAATTTATCCTTTGACCTCACAAATGACTGAAGGGCAAGTATATGGAAAAGAATGATCAGTATAGTACAAATGTTTGCAATAGCAGAAGACTGCAGACACGTAACTAAAAACGATGGGGGAGAATTTACAAGTGCTGATGGGAATAATCTACCATCTACCTATCTATCTATTGTAATTTAATGTATATAGCAAGCTGCAGACATGATTTCTGAAGGCATAATAATCTGACCATTCAGAATATATATATATGAATTCATGCATGGGTGGGGTCCGGCTAGCCTGGCCAGAGGGAGGGGACATGGACGGTTGGCTGGCCTGCTTACTGGTCGAACTCCTGGTGGAGGGGACAATTTGCATATTAGCCTTTTATTATATAGGATATACACTGAGAGGCCAGATTATGATACGTTCAGAGATCATAATAATCTGGCCATTCAGTGTATAGAACAGGGTTTCTTAACCTCAGCACTATTGATATTTTGGACCATATGATTCTCCATTGTGGGAGCTGTCATGTGTATTGTAGGATATTTAACAGCATCCTTGGCCTCTACTCATTAGATGCCAGTAGCATCCTCTCTGCTCTGATGTGAGAATCAAAAATGTCTCTAGACTTTGCCAGCTGTTCCAGGTTGAGATCCTCTGATGTAATATAATTCCATTTGAAAAAAAAATTTTTTTTCAGTGAGAGAAAAATATAGATGCTGAATACAAATAGACTTTGATTACAGGGATACACAAGGCCTCATAACAAAGAGCTGGGGAGGTCAGAAGGGTGGATGAGTCTTAAGTTTGTGGTATAACACTGTGCACAGTTAGAAAATTTATAGTGTGTTTATTTTTTTAAAAAAAATCTTCACTCAAGGATATGTTTTCATTGTTTCATTTTGTTTTGTTTTGTTTTGTTTTTAGAGACAGGGGAAGGGAGAGAGATAGAGAAACATGGATCAGTTGCTGCTCATATGCATGCTGCCTGGGCATTGAACCTGTAACCTGGGTATGTGCTCTGACTGGGAATTAAACCTGCAATCTTTTTGTGTATGGGATGAACCACCTGGCCAGGGCTACGATGTGTTAATTATTGAAAATTAACCATAACACATGAATTCTAACAAAATCCCTCTCATGGCCATGGCCTTCAGGTACTGCTTCCCTTGGGACAGAGTGGGGCTCCCCGGCCCTGCCACTATACAAAGACTGCCAGTAGTACCTGCGACTTTGTCGTAAAGCAACCTCCCTTGTATAGCTTGTTCAGTGCTGACCATACCTTCATGGAGGACGGGAAGTTTGTCTTTCATTTTCCCTTAGCACTGGGCCCGGAACACAGGAGACACTGGTGCACAGTTGCTAAATGACAGAGGGATAAAGGAATAAATGACCTTCAGTAGAAGGTATGTATATTCTTAAAAGCTGGAGCAAACACAGCATTGCCAATGGAGCCTGAATCACTGTTTCTTTCATTTTTCCTGTCACCCACCTGTCTTGCACCATGAGCCCCAGATTCCAGCACAACACCCACTTCTGAAAGTCCATCTCTTTCTCCATAAGGACCCCCATCTACAGGAGACAGTCTGCTCCAAGTATGGAAAAATCTTACCGTGACCTTGTGCAGGGCACCCAGGACCCTCCCTCCATCTGAAAAAGACTGCTTTTCCCTGAGAAGCCGCTCGTATTGTCTTGGGCATGGGGGAGCAGGGAAGTGAGTCCCAGGGCTGCCCTATAGGAAGCAGCTTCAGGGACAGCCAGGAAATCTGGCCTTGGGGGGAGCAGGGAGGCGGGGTTCTGCATGTGAGATGTGTACCCTGGCAGCAGAATGGAAGTGCCCTGCACCGCTGGCAGAGTGGTTGTGGCGGCAAGCAGCTCTCCCTAAGGAGGGAATAGGGAACTTCCTGCATGTGGGTAGGTGGAGAGGGGCCCAGGTGAGAAGAGGGCTGCAGGGACAGCCCCAGGGCACTCACCATGCACTCATTAAACAAATATTTCCTGAGCACCTACTGTGTGCCAGCCTCTGTCTCGGCAATGGGATACAGCGGTGAGCAGGCAGACCCGGCCCATGCCCTCAAGGGGCTTGTACTCTGGTTGGGAGGGCGAACTGGAGTGCGGTAGCTCAAGTCTATTGAATGCTTACTAGTCTGTGTCAGGTACCATGCTAAGCACTTGATTTGCATTTCCGCATGAAATCTTCACAGAAGTCATATTACAGATGAGGAAACGGAGGTTGAGAGAGGTTAAATAACTGGCTCAAGGCTCCTCCAGCCGTGACCTGATCACAATGCAGGTCATTCAAGCCTCTTAATGCTCCCAGTGCCGCCCCCAACCCTGATTCTGCCCGTTCCCCCACCTCGCCCCCCCCAGCACAGCAGCACCTATAAGAGAGCTTTCCAGCTAATGGCGTGTCTGTCTGTCTCTCTTTCCCAGATTACAAGCTCCCTAAAGTCAGAATTAGCATCTAGAATGGCGCCCGGCACATACCAGCTACCCAACAAATCCGTGGTGAGTGAACCCATCAAAGCTGGTGCCTGGCTCAGTGCCTGGCTCAGTGCCTGGCCAGCTGTCGGCATGTTTGCAGAGTGACTGGCAGGACCATGTTCCCATGCACCCTGTTTAGCCGGCGGAGGGTGCGAGGCTGCCTGTCCTACTGAGGGGGAGGCCCAACATTGAGTCTGCCGGGCGCAGGCGTTGAAATCCTGACTTTCTGCCCTCTTAGCTCTTGGCTGAGGGTTTCCTGGGTCTGATGGGGAAGCAGAAGTAACTAAAACCAGAAGTCCTGTGTTCCAGTCCTTTCTGTGTGTCTACCGTGCTGTGCAACCCTGTATGAGTGGCTTAACATCTCTGGGCCTCAGTTTCTTCACCTGCAGCATGAGAAGGGCAGTATCCACAGCGTCAGGTTGCTGTGAGGAACAGTATCTGGTGCGTGGTAGGCGCTCAATAAATACTAGAGAGAGAAGCGAAGGGGGATGTGGGGGATAAGGAGTTGCTTCTCTGCCTTCTCCCTTCTGAGTCTGACATCTTTGATAGGATTTAGGAGTTGGGAGGCCTTGAAGACAAAGCTCCTGAATCTCTCCTCCCCTCCCTTCTGGGCACTGTTCCTATTTGAGTTGCTATCCTAGCCTCACCCCCCGAATTAGTCAGGTTCCTGAGAACTCAGGCATTGCCCTAAAAGGACAAGCAAGGGTGAGAACTGGCGTGAAACACCAGGCAGGCTGGGTGGGGGTGATGGGAAGCTGAGGAGGGAGATTTAGAGGCCCAGGGGGAATGTGGGAGCCCCAGATCCAGGAGGTAGGAGAGGGTCACGGGTGTTAGGAGGTCACAGAGTCATGAGTAAGGAGAACAGTGTCACCAGGCCAAGCTCCAGGCAGAACCTGCCCTGCAGGAAGCCCTCTGCTTGGAGTAAGTCTGAGACGTTGGTGACACAGGACAAACCTTCATGCTTCCTCCCTCCCCAAACCAGTGGTGCCCAGCAGTGGTGTGACTGCCAAAGGAAACGTGGCATCCCCGGGCCAGGATGCCAGCCGAGGTCACATTTCCAGGGCCCCTGGGCCAATGGTGAGGAGGTCGGGGGCAAGGGCCAGCCCAGCTCTGCCTGGATGCAGAGAGGTGCCGGGACAGCCACCCTCAGCCTACTTACACCCAGTGCTCAACTCAAATGCCCCCTCCCCCGCACCCTTCCCTGACCACCGCCTACTGCTGACCCTCTCCCCTGACCCTTCACTTCCCTCTAAGCCTCCAGCTTTATGGCCCTCTTGACGCAATGTGCTTGCTTCCTGCCTGTTCTGGCCACCCGAATGTCCAGGGAGGCAACAGCAGCATCTCGGCTCTGCCTCGGTAGTCCACACCCAGCATCCCAGTGCCCATCTGTGTGCTGGGCAGAGAGCCGGTGTGCCACAGGACTTGTGGATGATGGTAGCGAGTCTTTCCCAAAGCATTCAGCCAGTGTGAGATGCCTGATCATTCTGAATTCATGGGAAATATGAAGAAGAAAAGCAGGTGTTCCCTATGTGCGGGAGCCGTGCGTGTGCGGTGTGTGCTGTGAGCCTGTGCCTGTGTGTGAACTATGAATGTGTCTCAGTGTGCACTGTAAGCATGTGCTGAGTGTGTTCTATAGGCGTGCACTACGGGTGTGTGCTGAGTGTGTGCTACAGGCAAAACTTCACGCTTCAAGCTTCACAGACATCATTCTCCTGGATTCCCTTCTCAATGTGGATGCCTTTTTGAGGCTGAAGAAACACTTTGGGGCTTTCAGTTGAAGCCCCTGCAGCTGTGTGCTAATGACGGGGAGAACAGAACCCAGCCAAAGGCACGCAGGCCAATCGGAGTGAGGGAGCCCTGGGAGGAAAGTGGACTGGGAGCAGAGGCCTCAACTCCAAGCTACAAGCATCCCGACCTGCGCTCCCCTCAGGGGGCCTTTCTGCTTAGGTCTTCCTCATGGCCGGGCAAGGGGCCTCACTAGACAACAGTCTTCTACTCAAATGGCTTTCAGCCAGGACCTTGGCTTCCTTGGGCCTTCCCCCGCGGCCCCAGCAGGACTGCAGCCCGCCCAGGACTCCTCCTGGGGAAGGTGGGTCCCAGAGTCTGCTGTGAAGGGAGCTCTGATAAGGGCCAGGCCCGGCCAGGCATTGCATCAGGCTTGTGCTCAGGGCCAAGAGCACAGCAGGGCTTAGCCTCAGCTGTTGCAGGTCCTGTTCACACAGCCTTTCCACGCGGCAGCAGGAGGAGCGGCCTGGAGGAGAGGGGCTGAGGGAGGGCAGGCTGAGAGGGAGGAGGCTCTGAGGGCAGGCATGGCAGCAGGGAAGCCCCTGGTGGGAAAACTCTGAAGCAACCCAGGGGCTGCAGTCCTGGGGGGCTGGGAGGCTGCCCCCCCATGCCATGTTGTCAAGTACCTGGGAGAGGACCTGGGAGGGTTCCTGTGAGCTGCCTCTGGGAGGGTTCCTGTGAGCTGCCTCTGGGTGCCCTGGGGAGTGGAGACAGAGGCAGGACAGGGAGCTCAGACGCGGGTTTGCCTCTGTGGTGGACGATCTTTGCTTGGGGAATACAGAAGTCATCCAGTGGCCTGTCGGGCTGGGTTCTGTTTCACACAGCGACGCCCAGAGATGCCTTGGGAGGGGCCAAGGCCCCCAATAAATATATCAAACTTAGTGTCTGACAGCTGAGTCAATGCCCAGAGGCTGTGTGGGATGACCAGAAGTGAAGGAAGAAGAGAAGGAATGAAAGAACAAGGAAGTGAGTGAATGCCTGGAGGATGCTCCCTGTGCAGACCAGGGCTACCATTCCTCCCCAAGCACCTCTCCCAGAACAGACCCAGCGATAACCATCGATGGGCACTGTCCAACCTCAGCCAAGACAGAGTCAAGCAGCCAAAGATGAAGGTGTGTGTCACCTGAGTGGCAGTGGACACCCAAGACCGTGTGAGAAGCTGGGGTCAGAGCCCCAGGTGGACCACGTGCCTGAGCAAGCCTGGCTGGGAAAGGGCCCGGCTGCCCTTCAGCCTGTATGGCTGTGTGGGGCTATGGGGGAGCACACCCTTTACCCCTATTTGACAAAGTCACTTCTTCAGGGCCAGCTCAGCTGTGTGAGCAACATATCCTGGGCAAACCCCAAAGCTGACAGCTGCACGAAATACAGGGCCCCAGAGAACAGTCCTGGGCCTCCCAGGCAGCGAAGGCGCTCCCCATGCCTCTGATGCCGAACCCCAGGCCCTGGGCCAGTTTGGAACTGACTCGCTGCTCTGGGCTTCGCTGCATCTGGCTGATCAGGCGCAGCAGCAGAGGCTGGAGCCCAAGGCACCCATCACCATGCAGCCGGGCAGCCTGGTGAGGAGTCTGCTGGCCCATTGGGAACTGACCTGGACATGGGCCAAGATTCATGGCCAAGGATGCACCCAGCCCTAAAAATTAACATATCAGAAGCAACTTGGGTGTCTCCACCAGATGGGGCTTGCTGACTAACTGCAGTGCATGGACACAGGGATGCCAGCCAAGCAGGGGTTAAAAATGCTGCACAGCCACAAACATGGAATAGAAAGGGATGTGTCTTTTCATTTTATCACCATGCACATGTATCACTTTAATACGTTTTAAAATCTAACCTGGAACTTAAAAAGAGAAAGGTAAAATCCCTTTGGAAGAGGTGTGGAAATGCACTGGGCCAGGGCAGGACTTGAGGCTGGGGACCAGTTCCTTCTTTCTACAAAGGCCCAGGGGAGAGGTGGCATCCTGAGCACCTGGTGGCAGGGGGTGAAGAAGGAGGACAGACACGAGACTTTAAGGAAGCTGACGGGATGCCTAGGGCGTGCACAACATGCATAAGCCCTGAGGGCATTGCCCTCCTGAAATAACCAAGACACAAAGGACAAACACTGAATTCCACTCGCAGGAGGCCCCAGAGGAGTCAAACTCACAAACAGAAAGTAGAGGTGGGTGGCCTGGGACAGGGAGAGGCTCGGGAGTTAGCATTTCACGGGGAAAGAGTGTCAGTCTGGGAAGATGAAGAAGTTCTGGAGATGGATGGTGGTGCTGGTTGCACAACAGTGTGAATGTACTTAATACTATTGAGCTGCACATGTTAACATGGTAAATCCGATGGTGTGTGCATTTTCCACAGTAAAAGTAAGTAAATAAATAAGCGGTGATGCCTGTGGGCAGCAGGAAGCAGGGGAAGAAAGGAGGGTCTCTGGCTCTTCCTTGGACAGTGGAAAGATTCCCTGCCACAACCACAGCGCCTGGCACAGCGGCTGTCAGAGTGTCTGGCACGTGACGGGGCTCGGTAATATTTGGGAAGTGAATGAATGGACTCATACACTGTCCTGCAGAGTTAGCTGTGGTGTCCTGAAGGTTGGTCTTTTCCTCCCCAGTGCTAGCGCTGTCCTGCACACATAGAAGCCGCCACTGATAAACAGTATTGGCACAAAGTTCTTTTATGGCACAGAAAGGTGTTCACATCATGATGCTGCACCAAAAAAGATATGTCAGTAGCTAAAGTAGGACTCCATTGTGTAAAAATATAAGTGTGTGTGTGTGTGTGGGTGTGGGTATACACACAAAATGTATAGACAGAGAGACAGACACCTGGGAAAGTCTGAACAAGCTCACAGTGAGTCTCTGCAGCTGTGGGCACCCTTGACCTCCTTGCTTTTGCTTATTGTCTATGAAGCCCTTTGATCTTGGAAAGTAACTACAACCTGAGTGGTTTCCTCATCTGCAAATGGGGACATTTACAGTGTCTACTGTAAACTCATTGGTCACAGGAATTCAGGGAGAGATGCTCCTGAAATGCTCAACCCAAGCCGAAGACGTGGCAAGCGGGACTGGTGAGGAGCGCTGGTCCTAGCTTGGCTCTGCAGGTTCAGTGGCTTGTACACTGGTGACAACTGAGGATGTGGGGGGGGGGTATCTCAGACCCCTAAAAATATCGAAGTGAAGGAAACAGTGATAATCTGACCTGACCACCAGCTGGAAATGTCCCTCCTGCCACAGCCCACTCATTTACGGATGGCGTTTGGCTCTGGGCACCTCATTCTGGACCCTTGGCCTCACCTGGAGATGAACTCAGTGAGTCCAGGCACTGCAGCCACTGGAGCCCTGAGGCCGCTACAGGAACACCATCGGCAGAAGCCTGGGGCCGGAGCTGCTCACAAT
This sequence comes from Lasiurus cinereus, assembly GCA_011751065.1. Taxonomy (NCBI): domain Eukaryota; kingdom Metazoa; phylum Chordata; class Mammalia; order Chiroptera; family Vespertilionidae; genus Lasiurus; species Lasiurus cinereus. Next base: position 6,444,666 of record JAAGEH010000367.1, read on the forward strand.
CCCACTCGGCCCTGCATCGCCAGGAAGGCTGAGCACGCTGAGCAGAGTGTGGCCACAGGAGCGACAGGAGCCATGGGGGAGGGGTGGGACACGGGCCCTTCCAGTGCTGCCTTCTCTGCTCTGACTGTTGCCAAGGGTTGCACGGGGCTTCGGGCCTCAGAGCTGTCAGGGAAGGCCAGGGGGTTTTGCCCCCAGGACAGAATGATGTCAGCAACGGCTCAGGCCAGCACCCTGACACAGAGCCCACTTCTGCCTTCCACTCTACAAGTCTGAAAGGTTCAGAGAAATCTGTCCTGTTACCACCCCACCAGTCATGAAAATCATGGCTCTGTCTCTAAAACTGCAGAATGTCAGGACTGGTAAGCCCTTGGGAATGTTCGTCTCCACTCCTCCTCGTTTCTCATCTATAAAATTCAGGCTCAGAGAGCATGGCCATCGCATGCATCTGGGTGGTGACAAAACTCAAACTACTAGTAGCTCTGCTGTCTCCCAGGCTGGTGCTGGCCCAGGCCAATTTTATCACCCGGACTCTCATAGTCTCGGCCACTCCAGAACCTTCCGCACCGGATGTAAAGGCATGGCGCTCTTTCTACCACGCGGCAGCCCTGTGCCTGGAGCAAACATCACACTCAATCAGTATCTTCAGCTGAGACTAGATGTAGCCCATAGGCCTTCTCCATGCAGTGCCAGCCCATTCGCGTTGGCATGTGAGATAAAACTGGTCTGACTTCCCAACTTAGTGGCTACCAAACCAAACCCCTCAGTACCCTTTCATTTGGTATTCTCTATCTGGCATCACCCAGCAATGCCAGCCCAGATCCCAAGTCTCCGCCCACACAAACCCTCCATTCAAGCACATGTGTCTGTACATCCATCCTCCAAGCCTTTCATTGAGCCGTTAAAGCCATTCACTGAACAGAATGCCACAGATTACAATCAATGGGGAAGTTACTAAGATTAGTTAACTCATCAAAACTCGCCAGAGACTTAGTGCTTTTTGAAAAGAGCTGCCATGGATTCAGGTTCTTATAATCCCACCTTTCCCCTTGCCTGGCTTGTGCTTCGTGAACGAGAGTGGAGGCGGGGGTGCCGAGAGCCTAGGAAATTGTGCCGAACAGCTGTCAGTCCATTCCGCACCACGGCTGGCACGGACCTTCATGGGCTAATTTTATATTATTACTCACACGCCTTATGTTTTTATGAGTAAGAGCCAAAATGAAAAAGTCTTCGGGCTTCCCCACAAAATGTTTTCTTGGGTTTTTGGAAAATGTGGGCAAGTCCACTGGAGTGTGTCTTGAGTGTGAACACACTCCGCTCTGGGTATTAGAATGGAAGAGGGGCGAGGCCCGTTGCCTGGAGAACGCACAGAAGAACAGATCGGAACAGTATGTGGTGCCATGTCCCCACATCCACTTGAACCGTGATTCGCTGTGAGGGTGAAGTTTGGGGGAACAACTTGGTGTTCGTCAGGGGCCCAGGTGTCTCCACCTCCCCAGGCCTCCCTTGCAGTAGGTGGAAGCCATATGAGCAGGTTCTGGTTAGTCGGATGCAGGTTAAGGTGATGGAAGCCACTTCAAGTCCTGGTCCTCACAACAACCCACACACCTTCGGGCCCTCCCTTCTCTTGCTGAGGCAACACGGGAGGCCATGTGTGCCAACTGGTTTAGTACAAGTTGGAAGCAGCCCAGGTCCTGAGCTGCTGCTGGGAGAGCCAGCCAGCCTGCATCAGGTGGGATGCAAGTGAAAAACAAGCCTTCGCGGTGTGGAGCCACTAGGATGGGAGTTCGGGGGGTAGGGGGATGGGGGAGGTCTGTTTGTTATACTGCAGCATAGCCTACTCTGTCCTAACTTAGGTTTCTCTCAGAAGGTTGATGGATATTCTGGCAAAACCATCAGTCTTAACTATGCGCACTCTGCGACCCTGTGGAGATCCTAGAACTACGCTTCGAGGAATCAATTTCATGGATGCACTTGCACAGTTATGAGGACACATACAACAGCACACTGTTTATAATTGCAAAAGGCTGAACATGACCGTAATGTTTGTGAATAGGCAAAAACACACACCAAACAAACCACCAGTTGATAAATGATGGTACATTTATGGGTGCAATACTCTGTAATGATTATAAAAAAAGAGGTAGCTCAGTATGGGCAGGTGAATTGCTGTTCAAGATGGTCTCTCTCACACACACACACTCACACACACACACACACACACACACACGGGTGACAAGCGTAGACGGGTTACAGGGTGTGGTGGAAGACCATTGGGGTGGGTATCCCTGAGTGCTAGGACATGCGTCAGGTATCTCTAGAGAGAAACAAGAACTTGGCAGGGTGGTTGAGAGAACTGAGAAATAGGGGTAGGAATGGGGACCCACTTTTCACTTATTCCCTTTTATTTGAATTTGTTGCCATTTCACATATTTGAATTTGTTCCCATTTTTATTATCTTTTCCAAATAAAAGGGAGAGGTTATAAAACAAACTGAATAAAAAGAGTATATGGACTTGTGTTCCAATCCATTGCCTTATTTATACACCAGGCCCTTGAATAAGGTCCTTTCAGTCAACATCATTTCATGATAATGGTAAGAAACAATTTTTGATTCTCAGCTGGAGTTTGCAGGTTCTCCCCATATCCTCATGGATTTTCTCTGGATCCTCCAGTTTCCTTCCACATCCCAAATATGTGCATGTGGGGTGATTGGTGTGTCTCAATTCCCCAATATGTGTGTGCATGCGCCTGTGTGTGAGCGTGGGTGTGTATGCGCCTGGTCATGGAGGGTGTCCTGCCCGGATAGGGGCCGGGCTTGTGCCCTGAACTGGAATAAGTGGGTCCCAAAAATGATCATCTTATTTATTTTTATGAATCTTTCTTAAATATATGTAGAGCTCACATTTATTTCACAGTTTAACATTAGAAGTGTTTGGGGTCTTTACTTAGAAATATGCTGTGGGAACTTGTCTCTCATTTAGAATCAGTTTGGGTGAAATTGGTTTCATTATATGTCGTTTTCCCTAAAGTTGCAGCTTCCAAAAACCCACTGACACATTAAGTGAGGACTTCCTGTACACAGTGTTTAAAATGCACTTTAAGGACAAGTCGTCTAAGAAACGTAGTGATGATCAAGCAAGAGGAAGCGTGGCAAGATGGTGAGTGTCCAGGTTTACAGCGTCTTGAACAAAAATGCTGTTCAGCCGAGGACAGCAACTAATCGTCAGCCCACGAGCCCAAGCCAGTGGATTGGTATTGGCTGCCTGCAGCACAGTGAGGGGAAGCAGCTTATTTTCTGGGGCTTGGAAACACCTGGACATGGCCATGGCCAAGCAGGTTCAGGCTTCCCACCTGGGAGGCTAATCAATTCCAACCCTCCTCCTCCCCCGGCCAAGGCTGATCAATTGGGAGCGGCTGCCTGGAGAGCTGTTTCCGAAAAGGTGGTGGAGAGCTAGAGGAAAAGAGTGCGGGGACTGGCTGGCCATGTGTGCCGGGGCTGGAGGGGAGCCTGGCTGTGGTGCATTTGCAGGCGAGGATCGCCTGGGCGTTTCCGACATCCCTGAGGCCTGGCACCCACCCCGAGAGATTGTGACTGAATTGGTCTGGGTGTGGCTTGGGCAAGAGCCCTTAAAGGTCCCCAGGTGATTCTAACCTAGAATCGGCAAAGACTGGGATTCGGACCTTATAGCCCCCGGCTTCCTCGGGGCCTTTCAGAGAGCAGGGGTGCCTGCCTGCCTGTGCCTTGCTCAGCAGCCAACCTGGTGGGGCTGCTTCTCCCACTGACCAGAGACGGTGCTCACGAACGGGCCTGTGTTCCTTGTTTTACTCAGGATGTAAGTGCTTGGGGAGTCTCTAGGCCTGTGTTTGTGGGGTCCATTTAAAACCTGCTCCCCTGTGCCATGGTGTAAACCCAGTTCTTCCCCACCGTGTTCCTGCCCTGTGTCTCCTTTACTTTTATCTAGAATATTACTTCTGCTCTAGATAATGTGTGGGGTTTTCCCCCTCAACAAGCAAGGCTCTGACAAATGAGGTGGCCTGCAATTTGACAATTCTTACATTATGTAGAAAAGAACAGATTGGTAAGGCCAGGAGTTAAGGGAGGGGTGGGAGTAGGAGGGAAGTAGGTGTAGCTACAAAAAGGCAGTTTGAGGGACCTTGTGGTGATGGGAATGGTCTGCATCTGACTGTATCAGCGTCAATATCCTGGTTGTGATATTGAACGAGAGTTCTGTAAGATGTTGCCATTGGGGGAAGCTGGGTAGGTAACGAGCTCCTAGGATTTCTCAGTACTATTTCTATCTACAATGATCTCAAAACTTAAAACATTTAATTAAAAAGAAAACTAGCTCGCACCACAGTAGGCAGGGTTTAAAGAGATCTTTAGAAAATGGAGCCGGAAGTGGGAAATAAGACTGAGCAGAATGACCTTCTTGGGGCCAAGAGTGAACTGGTTAAGTCCAAACTGGAGCCCCGGGTTTGGTGGTTTGTAGAATTATGGACTGTGACCCTCTGGGGTCCATTCCATGCAAGGACAGGCTAGAGAACTTTTGAGGGGAAGCTGAATGAGGAGTCCGCACTTGAGGAAGTCCCATCCTCACATCAGGGCAGGGGAGGGGAACCTTTTTTCTGCCAAGGCCCATTTGAATGTTTATAACCTCATTCGCAGGCCGTGTAACATTATCAACTTAAAAGTTAGCCTGCTATACTTGGTCAAGCATTTAATTAACTCACCCCTAGTACCTTGGCAGAGCCAGACCAAATGATTTCTCAGGCCTTATACAGCCCATGGGCCGTATACTCCCCACCCCTGCAGCAGGGGGAAGAAAAAGAGGGGAACAGGGCTCTGGAGGGAACGATGTGATATTTGACGCCCTCTCAGCTGGAAGGCCTGGCCAGAGCTCCAGGTAGAGAGGAGCTGGGAGCAGGCTGGAGTCCAGGTGACCACGCAGTGCTGCCCAGGAAGCCCTGGAGAGCACAGCAGGTGCGTGGAGGTGACCGGGCCGTGCTGGCCGTGCCGTGCTGGCACAGGGGTTGGGGAGGCCTGGGGGGATCTGGGTTCTCTTTGAACTGCTTGTGGGACTTACCAAGGGGCGAAGCAAGCTCCAGGCTGCTTTATGGAAATTCTGCAGCTCCCAGACAAGGAGAAGGAGGACAAGGAGGGTTTGAAGAACTCAGGTGGAACTTTTAAATACTGAAAACATTTGGGAAAGCATCTAGGGACTCATGGATGAGAAAAGCTCCCATTCAACACGTAAATTCATTTGCCAAGTCCTTGTTCTGGGCCAAGCACGGGAGGGGGGCCCAGGAATTGAGGGAGGGAAAGACAGCCTCGGCCCCTGGGAAGCTGGAAAAAAACAGAAGTTACACCTAATGAACCAGGCACTGTTGCAAACACTTTCTCTCTCTCTCTCTCTCTCTCTCTCTCTCTCTCTCTCTCTCTCTCTCTCTCTCTCCCCCTCCTTCCCTCCCCTCCCACCACCCCCGCCCCTCTCTCTCTCATACACACACCTGTATCCAGTCCTCGAACAACCCAACCCTGTGAGGAAGGCACAGCAGGACCTTCCCAGAGCAGCGGTCACCAACTGGTTGTCCACGAGGTCCGAAAGGTTGGCAACCGCTGTCCTAGATAACAAGAATAGCCACCACCTCCATCTAGGCACGCCGAGGCCAAACTACTTGTCCTCAGTTGCAGGGTAGAGCCGGGACTTGAACGTAGGCAGCCTGGCTCAGAGGCCACGAATCCAGCCCCTGGGCTGTATCACTGAGCAGGCAGTGTAGCCACAAATGGGAGCTGGACAGTAGTGGGCAGCTCAGCATCCTGGCCAGGAGCTGGTCTGCCAGGACCTGTCACCAGATTGCTGTGCAACCTTGGACAACTCTCTGGACCTCTTTGTCTCACGCTCCTCCAAATACAAGGTTCTGGGGTAGTCTTGAGAGAAACATGCTTTGGAGGCACAAGGCACCACAGCTCATCTCCCAGGAAACGGGAGGCCCCTGGCCGTCCCAGACAAGCAGCAGCTGCTGGCAGCGGGGGACAATGAGTAGGATGCTGCTCCTGGCCCCACAGCTGCAGTTCTACGTGGCAGCTGCACGTGGGGGAGACCCCAGAGAATAGGCATCCCGCGGGCTCCATCTCCATTCCTCCAGAATCAAGTTCACACTCTTCCAGCTGGCATTCTACCTGGGGACACCCTGGCCTACCCTAGCTTCCTAACTGGTCTCTACACCCACCCCTCTCCTCTTCCCCTCCCCCTACTCTGCAGCCTCCCTAGGACCAAATGGGCCCCACCATTAGCAAAGAACACAGTATGTGGCAGGGCTGGGATTTGAACCCATGTCTGTCTGGCTGCAAAGGAGGGCAGTGTGGTGAGGTGCAGAGATCACTCATTAAGGGATCAGACATCTGAGTTCTTCCTGTTCCAATTCTACCACTCTCCAGCTGTGTGATCCCAGGAGACTGCTTCATCTGCAAATCAGGGTCAGTAGCAGCCCTGCACTGGTCTCTTAGGGCTGAAGTCCAAGTCCAAGATCAGTCTCTCTGGCCCATATCCTGATGTCAGCAAGGCTACTTGCTAGAGGCTCTAGGCTTCTTTGCCTTTTTCAGCTTCTGCCTGCTCTCCCTCCATGTTTGAAGCCTGCAGTGGCTGGTTGAGTCTGTCTTTTTGTTGTTGTTAATCCTCACCCGAGGATATTTTTCCATTGATATTTTTAGAAATAGTGGAAGGGAGGGGGAGAGATTGGTTACGTCCTACACACACTCCAACCAGGCCAGGAATAGAGCTTGCAACCAAGGTACATGCCCTTGACTGAAATCAAACCCGGGACCCTTCTGTCCACAGGCTGACACCCTATTCACTGAGCCAAATTGGCATGGGCAAGTCTTAGTCTTGATGTACTCTAACCTCCTCTTCTATAGTAAAGCTCCTTCTTATAAGGGCCCTTAGGATTATATTGGGCCACTGGATAACCCAAGGTAATATTCCTATCTCAAAAGCCTTAATTGTACCGAAACGTCCTTTCTACCATGCAAAGGACCTGTATCTGCAGGTGCAGGGGTTCATATACGGACATCTTGGGGCCGCTATTCAGCCCCTCACAGGCACCCACCTCATGAAGTGGGATACTACAGGGTAAATGCTCAGCACTGCCTAACCGACAGGAGGCCCACGACGCTTCATTCCCGTTGGGCAGGAGAGCCACTTGGAGAGCCACTTGGAGAGCTTTTACCGAACATCAGTGTCTGGGCTCACTCCTGAGGCGGGCGGTGAGCTGCCTGTGCCCTGGGATCTTTATAGGCTCCCGGGGACTCTGATGGGCAGACAGGGGTGGGCTGACTGTAAGTACTGAATTCATGTCAGCAGAGCTCTTCTCATTCCCCACAGCTCCTTCACACCGAACCTCAGTCCCAGGAGCTAGTCAATAGACGGTTGTTGGATTAGACTGAACTGAATCACTCCTGGGGCCCCAAACTGCCCTGGGATGGGGCAGAAGAGGTGAGAGTTGCTCACTACTGCATCAGAGCCTCTGAATCAGTCTCACACCCAGAAATGGCTGCCTGGGGGGCTGGAGTCCTCCTCCTCCCCAAAGTCCAGTGAAGGGGGCCGACTGGGCAGAATCCAGTCATCAACGGGCCATTGTTAACAGAACAGAGGGGCTCTGTGCCCACTTAGCACTTCCCTCCCTCCCTCTCTCCCTCCCTCCCAAGGCAGCTCCCAGCCGAGGCCTGGCTTCTGGAGGAGGCCAGGCTGGGGAGGGGGCCATGGGGGCCCCAGGCTACCAGCGAGCGAGCAGGAGGATTAGGGGTGGGGGCTGTTGGAAGCGCAGAGGCAACTCAGAACACAGGCCAGTCTCAGAAGTCAGCAGGCTGGAAAGCGAGGTGCTGATGTGGACGCTCAGCTACAATGCCAGGAAGAGGTTCCAGTTAAGGCTGGGAATCCAGAAACAGCCCGTGAAACCCACCAGACCCCACAGAGCCTGGTGGTGGTGGTGTTAGGGGTGTATTTCCCCACCGGGTGGTCATGCTTGACCCACTTTCTTCCCTTTAAAAAAAAACATAGAAAGGTGAGAGCCACACGGTAAATGGCACCTTTCATAGCCTATAGAAGAACAGTGTTTCAAAGGGGCTGGGGAGGTTTTATGTTCTGTGGACTTGGGATTTAAGAGGCAGGTAATTCAACCAGGACTAGGCACAAATGTCCCTTTGCTTAGCAGACCTTTCTGCATTCAACACTTGATATTAATAGTGGGAGCTGGATTTCAGGATTTCAGGAAGGTGGGGTTTAAGATCCCAAAAGACAGTGCCTAACCAGTAGCCTCAAAAATGCCAGAGACTCACGCTTCTATGCTAGCCATTAGCAATTCTCATCTGTTGAATAGAGCAATCCTTCGGTAGTCTCTGCCAAAGGAGAACATCGCCTCAAAAATGTCCTAGGCGGGGAGGGCGGGTGGGGGGAAGGGGAGGGGGCATCAAAGTGAGGTCCTGAGCCAGCAGCTGCCCCTAGGAGGCTGTGGAATGCACATTCCTGGGCCCTCCCAGCCCTCCAGTCAGGATCTCTGGGTATGGGCGCAGGAGGCTGTCCAACAGCGTGGCCAGTGAGCGTGGTGCACGCTGAGTTTGCAGATCACTGTTCCACAGCCATATTCCCAAGCTTCAGCTTGAGCCATCAAGTTGTCAAGTTGGTAGGTTGGACAAGCTTCGCTTTTAGAATAGAATAGAATGGAATAGAATAGAATACCATTGTGTAGAACAGAAAATATCAGTGCATCATGTATAACAAGGACATATGGGTTTCATAAGACTTGTCTCCGTTATGTGTCTCTGTCTGAGGTTTTGACTGAACAACATGAAAAGACTGAAAGCCACTGTTCTCAAGCCGGAAAGAACTAATGTCAACCAGCTCCCCTTTTAAATGTGCCTGGATTGGGAGGTTTGAAAGAAGGTGGGTTGAGTTCCCAGCTCCTGTGGGTGGTAACAGGTGAAAGGGGCTGCCATCAGGCAGCGGTCTCTGCAGGGGGCCTGCATGTAGATGAAACTGTGCACCCCCACGTTTATAAAACTCCTGTCCCTCCACCACTTCCTCTTCTTCATGTATGTACCTGGAGAAGTATGTGGACCGAGTGACAAACCTGCTACATCTAGGTGGTGGGATTGAGGAGTGACTTGTTGCTTTCTTTTCTGCATTTATCCATTTGACTTGAATTTTACATACTAAGCATCTATCATTATTATACAAACAACTAGAGGCCTGGTGCATAAAATTTATGCATGGGGTGGGGGGTCTCCTTCAGCCCAGCCTGCTCCCTCTCCAATCTGGGACCTCTTGAGGAATGTCTTAAGGAATGTAAGGTAGGATTGGGCTTAAATGGGCAGTTGGACATCCCTCTCACAATCCAGGACTGCTGGCTCTCAACTGCTCACCTACCTGCCTTCCTGATTGCCCCTAACTGCTTCTGCCTGCCAGCCTGATCACCCCTAACCACTCCCCTGCCAGCCTGATTGATGCATAACTGCACTCCCCTGCAGGCCTGGTCACCCCTAACTGCCCTCCCCTGCAGGCCTGGGTCCCCCTAACTGCCCTTCCCTGCATGCCTGGTCACCCATAACTTCCCTCCCCTGCAGGCTTGATCACCCCCAACTGCCCTCCCTTGCAGGCCTGGTCCCTCCCAACTACCCTCCCCTGCTGGCTATCTTGTGGTGGCCATCTTATGTCCACATGGGGCCAGGATCTTTTGATCACATGGGGGGGCAGTTATCTTGTGTGTTGGAGTGATGGTCAATCTGCATATTACTCTTTTATTAGATAGGATAGAGGCCTGGAGCACAGGTAGGAGCCAGCTGGTTTGCCCTGAAGGGTGTCCCAGATCAGGGTGGGTGTTCCCTTGGAGCATGGGGTGGCCTGGGCGAGGGGCCTGTGGTGGTTTGTACGCCCCCCTGGTGACCCAAGTGGAGGCCCTGGTATCTGGGATTTATTTATCTTCTACAATTGACACTCTGTAGCCTGGAGTGGAGGCCTGGGCCCACCAGGTTGAGCAGAAAACTTGGCTTCCTCCATCGCCTGAGGCAACCCAAGTCTCCCTCCTGCTCTCTCTCTGGCCGTAGCCATCTTGGTTGGGTTAATTTGCATACGCACTCCTGATTGGCTGGTGGGCATGACTTGTGGGTGTAGGGGAGGTATGGTCAATTTGCATATTACTCTTTTGTTAGATAGGGTAGTCATTACTTAAAACAAAACAAAACTGAGGGTCCATCTTTGTGTTGAAATACAGAAGAGGGAAGGAAGTCCCAGGGCCACTTTCCCCCATCCATGCCTGGCCAAATTCTACCCAAGGCTGAGGGCAAACCCACACATGCCCAGAGCCCTCCTTGACTCAGTCTCCTTGGTCATGACCCATTCCCCAGGGCAGTGGGCGGCAAACTGTGGCTCTCGAGAGCCACATGTCCCCCTCTGTTGACTGAGTTTGCCAACCACTGCCCCAGGGGAACATGCCCCTCCTCACTTCCCCCACACACCTGACACCTCTCTTCCTTAGAAACCCTTTTGCACCTCTCAGTTCTCACACCAGCCCTGGGCACACCTGCATCCTAACCACCGCCCCCTCTGATGTGATTCAGATGAGAAAGGAAGGTTCCATAAGGCTAAGCCACCTGCTTAAGGTCACCCAGCTAAAGATGCAAGCAGGAACTTGAAGGGCAGGGTCTGTTGATGTCAAATCTCAAGCACTTTGCTCTCCCAAGCTTATTATTTCTCTACCTCGGCGATTCTTATCACTTTCCACTTTACATTAGAATTAACATTTGCTATGCAGCACCAAATACAAGAGAAGGAAGGAAGGAGAGAAGGATGCAAAAGGATTCTAGTCAGGGTGGTGAGGAGAGGAGGGAAAGGGAGGAAAAGGGAGAGAGGAGCAAGGGAGGCCTCAGGTCTCACTCGAGGATGGGAGTGAAGGGTGGACCCTGCCTGTGTGAGCTCGGAGGAGACCTGGAACATGCAGTCTGGCCAAGAGGCAGCATGGCCTGGCCAGATCCACATGGCCAGGCCCCAGCTGCAGGCCCCTGCCTAGCCAGACCAGAGGGGAAATGAAGGAGCAGCAGCCAGGAACACAGAGTTAACCAAGAGCCTGGAGCATGCCACCCTTGGAAGCTGCTGGGCCTGCTGGGATTGCAGGGCATGAGGGATGTGAGGGCCTGGGTCCTGTCCTCTGTGTCAGGTGGGTGGAGTCCAAGGTGACTGCTGAGGGTGGGGGCCAGGATGAGGGCACAGCCTGGGAGGGCTTGGCCTGGGAGGCAGCAATTGCTCAGCATTGATTATGAGAGGAGGAGGAGAGAAGGATGCAAAAGAATTCTAGTCAGGGTGATGAGGAGAGGAGGGGAGAGGGAGAGAGAAACAAGGGAGGCCTCAGGTCACACTGGAGGATGGCACACTAACACCCCATGCAGTGCGGACTCTGCGGCTGTGTTCCAGGTGGTGGAACAGGACGCCCAGGGAGTGTGGTTTCCCGTTTCACACCTGGACAGTTTGAAAGTTTCACACCTGGACACAAGAAGCTGACAATGCTGGTTGCCCTGGTGGCGAGACCTGGGTGTCTGGGACAGGCCTGGGGGAGAGATTTTACCATAGGTCTTTTTGTACCTTTCCAATTTTGTTCCATGGGCATGTATTTATTTTATAAAACTTAAACTAAAAAAACAAAAGCAAGTGCCAGTTTTCTCCCTGTAGACACAGAGGCAGAGTTCATTTGAGATGAGACTCTCATTTGGGACAAGTCACTTGACTGGGCATCTGAGTGTGAGTGGGGCCAGGCCAGGAAAGAAAACCTGGGGCCATGAGAAGCAGAATTGCCCTTGCAGCTCCCCAGAAACCACCATGGCAGTGGCAGCCTGTGTCTGAGGAGGAGGGAGTGACTGGTGTGGTCTCCTCCCTCCTGAGAGCGAGGAGTGGCCACACCAAAGGCCTGAGGGCATTAGGGGCTGAGGGGGCAGTGTCAAGAGGAGCCACCCTGTAGACTGTGGCATGCTGGGAGGTCCCCAGATGTCCCGGGGGAGGGCAACTGAAATTGTGCTAACCACGTGGGATTGGGCATTAACGGGTGGAGGGCCCCAGAAGGCGGCAGAGCCTCTGGGCTCTGGGAGTCTGGCACCTGTCCATTGAGAGCAAGGCAACCTGTCACATGCTGGGTGATCATGGAGGCCTTTGCTTCCGGGCCCTTCCAGGGACAGGCACTGCCAGGACCAGGGTGGGGTTGGCACTGGGGAGTAAGTAGAGGGGTTTGGAGAAGAAACCTGCCCCCCAACCCTCAACCGGAAGCCTAGAAAGGGCCCGCCCCTCTGGCTTCAAAAGTGCTTTTGGAAAAATGGTGACTCATGCCCAACTGAAATCAGACCTTTTCTCTCACCCCAGAGGGTCATTTGCTTTGCAACACAGGGGCTGGATCACTGCAGAATGAATCAGAAATGCAAGCCTGAGAACAGCCAGTCTGCACTGCTCAAGGTCAGAGGGCAGGCTAACTCCTTCCTCCTGTCTCTCTCACTGCAGAAAGACTCGAGTCTCAGTTCCTCCCCTTTCCGGCCCAGGGAGCTCAGGAGAGCAGGAAAACCTCTCAAAGCCTCAGAGTCCTCACCTGGAAAACGGGGATAGTCCTCTCTCCCTCTCTGTCTCTTTCCTCAGGGCTGGTCACGGCTCCTCCTAGGGGCAGCTGCAGGAGGGAGGGGGGTTGTAGCAGCAGCTGTGGCAGCCAACATCCCTTGCTTGACTCATACTCCTTTTCCAGGTCTCACCCACCAAAAACAGGACAGGCGCCCCCTGAGCCCTGTGCTCCTTCCAGAGGGGAGAGTCTCCCCGCAAAAGGCCATGTCAGCTGGGTGTGCATGGCCACGAAGCTGAGCACTCGGCCACCTCCTGAATGGAGCCACACTCTCCTAGGAGCTCTGTAAGTGACCACAGTCGGAAATGAAGCCGCCCCTCACTTCCTGTCTGCACTGCACAGTTTGGCAGGCACTCATTCAGTACACGCCACCTCCTGCGACGAGCTGGTGGATTCATTGTGAAGTGGCTAAGAGCATAGGCACATCTGGAGTTGGGCAGCCGAGGGGTTGAATTCTGGCTGTGTGACCTCTCCGGCCCTCAGCATTGGCATCTGAAAAATGGGCCTACCTCATGCAATCAGCTTAATGCCGATAAATCACTCAGCCTGAGGAAGCTTAGCACACCAAGGTTCTCAGATACTCAGCAGTATCTTCTGGAAAGGTAGAGGACTCTGGGACCTGGCGCTGGGCACACAGTGCAACCAGGCTTTCCTTTCAAAAAGGGATACCAAGAGGAGAGCGTCACCATTCCCAAAGGAAAGGCAGCTCCAGCAGCTCAGCCAAAGTCTCCCCGGGCCCTGCCCGCCCCATCCAGAATTCCAATGGGGCCTGGCATGGAGGCCCTACTGGAAGCTCTTCATGCCCATTTCAACTTCCAGGAGCTCCTGCCACAGCCAGGTTTATGAATGGGGGTGGGGTGGGGACCCTAGGTAGGGAGGGGAGGGATGGGAAAGTTGGGGAGCAGAACCCAGGACAAGAAACTGGGGAGCTGACCTGGCCCTGCCACCTGGGGTGTGAGGGTCTCCTTGCAGAACTTTGGGCAGAACAGAGACCACAGGAGAATCAGAGGGCACATTGGCAGGTGGGCAGCAGACAGCAAGACTCAGTGATGTCATGTTTTCCCAAAATGACTCAGCGGCTTGCTCCTGGGCTCTGAATGGTGAGCTGTGTTCTGTGGCCTCAGGGCCTTCCAAGCTTGTCCAACATTTCTCTTGTTACCTACTGTCCTCACTGCCCCAGGGATCCATGGGTACCACTTCTGGCTGCAACCCCAGCCTAGAGACATCCCCATGCTGCCTCAGTCAAGTCCAATCTTTACCCTGAGGGAAGATCAGACAGACTTGGTTTCATTACTGCCTCTGGTTCCTCTTAGCTGAGTGACCTTGGGTGGTTACTCTGCTTCTCTGAGCCTCAGTTTCCTCATCTGTAAAATGGAGGCATTGCTAACAACTTTGCTAGGTTGTGTGGGGCTCATTGAGAATGTCTGTCAAGTACTTGGCAACCAGCAGGTGCTTAGCAAATGGAAAGTATGACATTCAAACACCTCTATGATCTGACCTCAATTTACTTTTCTAGCTACTTTTTTTAAAAGGGGATAATATCTTTTCTTGATGCTGTGTGCTGAGTTCTGCTCTAAACACTAAAATAGAAACACATTTTATCCTCCTATCAGCCCCACGTGGTGGATACTGTAAGTATCTCCATTTTACAGATGAGAAAACTGAGGCAGCACAGAGAAGGTGAGCAACTTGGTCATGGTCACACAGCCTCTAAGTGAGGAGCAGTATTTCCATAGAGGCAGCCTGGCTCTAGAACCTGCATATGGAACTCAACTCTGTCCTGCCTCATCTCTCTCTCTCCCCCCCTTTGTGCATCCTACAAATCACAGTTCAGTCCCACTGAATCCCTCACCCTCCCTGCATTCCACCTGAACTTCCCCATCCTGTGCTTTTGCCCAGGTTCCCTTCCTGCACTGGGATGCTTCCCCAAGTCTTCCTTCATGTCTGCCTTTGTGGGATCATCACAGTTGGCTCAAAAGTGGTGATTTGTGCTGGTCTCCTCTCCTAGCCTGGAGGTGCCTTCTGCTGCCCCCAGCCCACCGTGCACAGTGTCAGGCATTAGCAGGTACGTAGCACCGGATAGTTGATGCCCAGGCCACAGCACCCTCATGTGTGTTCCTGGGTGGGGTGGGGGAGAGTGCAGCACTTCTGCAATGACAGCGTGAGGGCTGCAGCTGAACCCACCCCCAGGAGGCAGCCTGCCAGCTGGATTCAGCCACCTGTGGTCTCCATTGCCCAGGGTCAGAGCCGAACCCTGGAGAGGCTGAACAGATTCCGTCCACAGGAGACAGGAATGAGAAGCACTTGCCGGTGGGGTTGAGTGTGGGGCCCAGGGGTAGTGCATGCATCCACTAATCCACCTAATCACAGGGGCCTCTCGGAAGGTTTCAGGCCCATCCCTGGGCCAGCACCCGCAGGGTAATGACTGTGAGAAGCTACCTGTTCAGGTCCCACACTCCCATTCCTTCCCTGTCCCACACAGGGCCTCTGGTCCACATCAGCTGCCCCCTTCCACTCACCATGACTGCCACCACCTCTGCCCAGACACAGGTCCCTCTCAGCAGGAGCATCCTATCCTGGGAGGATGGGCACAGTCCAGCCAATAGCTCCTGGAGGGGCAGGCCCATCCCTCCTTCATCCCAGAGCCCCACACCACATCCATCACTCATGGCTCCACAATCAGGTATGCGCGCTCACTACATGCCAAGGCTGGCTCACCACTGGGCCCACAGGGCGAACAAGGCAGACACTGTCCTGCCACGCAGAGCTCATACCGGTGGAGGGCAGCCATGAAACCCGCAATGGCCACACAGGAGCGTAAAGTGCGACCAGGGGGACAAGCAGGCAGCTGCAAGGAGGGCTACTGATCTGCTCAGGACACATCCAAACTGAGACCTGAGGAAGAAGGGAGCTGGCCGCCGGAAAGGATGAAGGAAGAAGGAGAGAGAGAGTTCGCAGCAGCTGGAAAGGCTACAGAGAGCGGGATACGAGCGGCTGGGAAGTTTGAGACTTGGAATGCCAAGTCAGAGGCGAGTGCTGGTGAGAGAAGAGGCTGGGGACTGATATTCACGGTGCTAACTCCAGGTGGGGTTTCCGTCTTGCTGCAATGGCCTGGATCTGCTAGTTCCTGCTTATTCGTGTGAATCCCTGTTGTTGCCATCTGTCTATGCCACCTCCTAGACCAGATCATTGCCAAGGGGAGCAGCCATCAGCAGACAGCTGGCCTTGCATGGGGGGCTGCTGTACCATCAGAAAGGCACTGCCCAGTTCAGCCTGGGGAGGGAGAGGCTCAAACATCCACTTGTGGTGCCCACAGGGGCCACAGTACCCCCGGAGCCAGCCTCCCCAGAGCGTCCTGGCCTGAACCAGTGGCACGCCCTGGCCACAGTTACGAAATAAAATCTAAAAAAGATCTGTGTACCGTTCAGCCTCCCGGGCGGCAGCCAGAGCAGGACAGACACAGGTGGTGCCGTGGCAGGTTGAAGGCCCTGATGGAGCCAGGCTGCAGGGCTCAGACCTCCTCCCCCTCCCGCCCTGTGGGAAGGCAGCGGCTTACCCTGCCTGTGTGGTTCTGCGTGCCCGGCTGTAATGTAGCCATAAGAGCGGCACCTCCCTCAGGAGCTTCCTGGGTGAACTCAGTAAGCACAGCCCCAAAAGGTGCAAGCATGGTGCTGTGCATGTGAGCTGTGTCACCCAGTTCCTGTGTGAACCCCCCTACCCTCCCAGGTAGCCGTACCAGGTGACACGGGTGAGCACAGTGAAAGAAAAACAGATCTCTCAGAATAGAAACGGGACAGGGTGCTGACACTGTAGTCGGGGTGACTGACTCACAGACTCCACAGCCCAATCTTGGGCTTCTGCGGGCGTGTCTGTCCGGTACCCTGCAGCAATGGGGCTTCTCCAGAGGACAGCTGGCACCCCTCACTCCTCCACACCCTGCTCTCCCCCTGCCTGCTGCCCACATCGGAGTTGTGAAATTCTTTGCTATCTGAGGAAATATTGTTTTCAAATATTTCCTCAGATAGCACTGCTTCAGCTCAGACACTTTAGCACTTTCCAGATCCCTGCAGATGGCGAGGCGGCTGGAAGGAAGTGGGGAGAGGCAAGCGCAGGCGAGGCCCGGGGCCAAATGTCTCAGGTAGCCATGTGGGCTCGCAGGCACAGGCAGGCGCGGGGCATGTGGGCACAGGCATGCCCACACACAGGGCGATGGAACGCAGAGCAGCGTTTGAGGGGGAGGGGGCGGCTTGTAACCGGCTAAGCTGGGGAGCCTTCTTAGAAGACAACTTTCCTCGGAAACCCAACTCTTCCTATGTGTAGGCATAGTTCTAAGCTCCTCCCAGATATTAATTCACTTGTAGCCCTAGAGGACCTATGACTTATTACCATACCCCCTCCCACCAATTAGGAAACTTAGGCCCAGAGAGGTTAAGTAACTTACCCGAGGTTACACAGCTACAAAGCAGCCCTGAGGGCATTCTGGCTTGAGCACACGTGCTCTAAGTCATTACATAATCTGTGCTTTGGAACGAGTGTTCCGTGTGTGTGTGTGTGTGTGTGTGTGTGTACACTCTTGTGCCTACAAAAGCTGCTTCAGTGTGTAATGTGCCTGGCTGTTTATAGAAAATATTTGCGTGTGTGTATGGGGGGAGGTATATCTGAATGTATGTATTTCACCCCATGACAATGTGTGTGATGGCCTGTGAGTATGTGGGTGTGCAGCCTCTCTCCCACCAAGGCTGCAACTATGGGGCTCACCCCCAACCAAGTTCCCTCATCGCAGCCTGGCAGCAGCAGCACAAAGGGACTCCCCACCCGGAGGCAGCACCCAGCGCCTCCTGGCAGTGCCCGCTCCCCAGATCCAGCAGTTTCAGCTGGGCTTAGCCACTCCCTGGGTCTGAGGGGGGCACTCAGCTGCCACCTCCGCCAGGGAACTGCCCCACGGCAGAGCCCTGGTTCACTGGAAGCTGGGTTCTAGAGTGGGTCAGTTGAACTAATTGAAGTTATCACAAATTTGCTCCCTATTCCACAGCCACACCACCAGCACCCACGCTGACAGGCCTAAGCTGATATGACTTGGGTCAAAAGCAAAGAACCTTGACATCCTAAGTAGTCCGGCAAGCCCTACAAGGTAAAAGCATGGGTTTTGAGGGTTTCTTCACACGCAAGCCCCACCTTGGAGCGATACAACAAGGAAAATTAGCTTGGGTCCACTGACTCTAAACAGACGTTTAATACCCAAAGCTTCCTCAGATGTCACAAAACTTGAAAAAGTCCCCACCATTTTCCATCATCAAAGTCAAACTCGCCAGCCTAGAGTGCTGGCTGATCAGGGCAGCTGGGAGACTTACTCAGACGAAGCAGGGCAGAGCTGCAACACCCGGTCTCCTCTCCCACAGGCTCCTCCGACCAGCCTCCGGCATGCCAGCGCCCCTCAGCACCAGGACTCCCAGGGTGGGTGTGCTCCCTGACTTTTCAGGCTCCCAGAGTCCAGGAGGAGGGGCTGGACTGGGAGGAGCAGGAAGGAGGGAGCTGAGAGGCGGCCAGGGAGCCAGGTGTAAGCAGGGGAGGGGAGGCCAAAGCAGTTCCCGGCTGGCCTCTGCGATGGTGTTTACTCGTGGCAGCCAGGAGAGGCTGAGCTGGGCACTGGCTTATTTATTTTCCACACTTTTCCTCCAAATCCTTTTCAGAGAGTCCTCGGGAACCCCAGTGATACATTTCCTGGGCCCAGAAAACCCACAGCCCCTCAGCACATGCCAGCTTAGCGGGGAGAAGAGTGGGGAGGGGGAGGCATAGAGAGGAAGGAATGGGAGTGGAGACATGAAGTTACTGCTGGGCAAGGCTCCCTGGCCTGCCTGCCCCTCCCTTCACCCTGGGGCAGGGGGGCGGAATGGGGATGGAGGGTGCAGGAGCAACCAGATTTGAGGCACTGGAGACATGGGTCCATCTTCAAGCACAGAACTATCCAGTCAGTCAGGGAACATCCCACGTCCGGCTGGGCACCCATGTGCTGGGGGCAGGGCGAGTAGCATAGAGAAGAAACAGGACCAGTCTTTCTATTTAAGGACTGAAAAGAGAGCTGTCTCCTCTCCTCCTGTGTGACTTCACGAAGGGCAGAGACCTCTCTGAATGCTGCCTCTGACTAAGATTTCCCTCAGCAGGGGGCTCCTAGCCTGTCCCTGGCCTTCAACTATTACCTGTCATTCCCAAGTATGAGCATGTGTCAGGCACTGGGACGGAGCCAGGGGTTCCTGTCCCTCGGATGGGGCAGCTTCTCCCACACCCCATCTCTCAACTTCCATCCTGGACAGAGGTCCGCTCCGCAAGGGCGTGGGGAGAGGGACTTGGGCACTGGGAAGGCTCTCGGAACGCACCCAGGTGGAACCTGGGCAGGGCCCCTGGTTCAAGGTGCCAGCTTTTCTCAAACTGTGCAAACTGGCACTGGGGGCTTTTGTGCAGAACAAGAGGATCCTGTCCCAGCAGGGTCACCCTGCTCAGCCCTCCGGGTGTAGAATGTAACCAGGCTGAACACGCGGCCGCCCCTAAAGGCTGCATGGCCCGCAGTGCCCTGGCGTTGGGATCTTGGACCCCCACTGCACCTCTCGGAGCCTCATTTCCTCCTCTGCTGAGTGGAGACAGGAACCACTGTCCCTCGGAGGGGTCTGTGTGAGAAAGCATCAACTGGGGACCAGGCGAGCCTCCTACACCCCACCTCCTACCCTCGCTGCCCCGGGCTCTCCCGAGGATCAGACCCCACAGAGGAGTCCAGCTCTCCGGGCACTGGGCAGGGTGAGGACAGCCCTGACATGTCCCTTTACATGTGAGTGACAGCAGGCCACACGTGAGGGCGGATTTCCCTGCGTACTGGCTTTCTGTCCTCACAGGGAAAGGAATGTCATAATCCGTTTGAGCATGTTTGCCTGGCAGTTTCTTGTGACGTGTGGCAGCTTGGTCCCCACGTCTCAGATAAGCTACGAATCATCTCTCGCTGGAATTACTGCCACATCTCCCTGAAATCACTCCTCAGCGCCCCCTTCCCTCCCTTTTTCCTGACTCCAGATCCACAGGGAAAGCTCCAGCAGCTGGTGCCACCCAGCCTTTGATTCCCGTGGCCCACGGCGACCCAGCTGGGCCGAGTGGTGGGGAAAGAGGCCTGCGGCAGAGGCCCCAGGACCGTGCTAGTCCGGGCTCACTGCTGCTTCCTTGCTGCCATGGAGAGCCAGTGGGGACTTAGAAACAGCCTGGCGTGACGGAGAGAGCCAGGGTCCGGAGTCAGACTGCCGAGGGTAAATCCTGGCTCTGTCCCTCACCAGGGTGTGACCTTAAAAAGTTACACTGTTTCACTTTTCTGAGCCTCAGCCTCCGAGTCTCTAAGGTAGTGATGAATGCTAACCTCAGAGGGTATACTTAGAGAAAGTGTATGTAGAGCCCTCGATTCACAGAAGACATAATGACGGTGGAAGGTGACATTGGGAAGGGTCTGGCTGCAGCGTCCCACCTGACATTTGGGGTGGCCATGCCCAGATCATCCTCTGATCTGGGGCCCAAGTTTTAGGTGCTGCCCCCATATTTTCCATTTCAGCATGAAGGCCATTTAGGAGCTTGAACTACACAGTGAACCTAGTCACAGAGGGATCGGGGGATGAGGGAGAGTGACAGTCTTCTTCAAAATTATATTGCCTCGCACCCTTGCACACTCTCAGTCCTGTGCCAGGGAGGAGTCATTCCCAAGCCCGCTTGCAATCACAGTTCCAAGAACATGAGATGTTGTTGCTCTTCGGGGCCGTTCATGCCAGCTGGCACAGAGGCACCCACTGAGTGCTCAGTGTGGGGATGGAGACCGCCCCTCCACCTGCTGCCCCACGCAGCCGGACCGGCTCCGGGACCCTTCACAAGGCCCATCTCCAGCAGCCTGCCCCACAGCTGAGCCAGCTGCAGAAATGACTCCCGCTGCCCCTCAGGGGAGCAGATGCCAATGATGACACTCAACGCCCGATGCCAGCCCCCAGGGCACCATGGAACAAGCTGCTTGAGCCACTTCCCGGACAGAGCAGGCAGGGCTCCCTGGAGCCACTGCGGACCCTCCTCTGCAGGAAGACCAGCCCAGCCCAGCCCAGGCCCCGGGTGTGGCTCCCAGCTCGCCCTCAGGAGATGCTGTCATTCTGTGTCAGCTACTTACTGAGTACCCATGACGTGCGGACACCGTGCTGGGCCCAGGGCAGTCCTGGAAACATCCGCAAGCACAACTTCAGGTGCAATGACAAGAAAGAAGGCTCCAGGACCGCCTGTTCTCCTTGCCCTCGGACTCTTCAATAACCCCGCTCGGTTTTACACATCCACACGGAGGCCTGAAGTCCCCCTCAGTCGTCCCCGGAGGCAAGTCCCTCCGAGGAAGCACATCCGCCGGGGAAGAGGGGTCAGAGCGCCCCTCGCGGGCCCGGTCCCCGCCGCCACCCGGCGGTCCCGTCCCGCTCAGCGCCGGCCCGGCCGCCTTTCCACCCCGCGCTCAGACCCCGCAGCCAGGTCCGCGCGATGAATCACCCCCTCCTTGCCTCGGGCCTCGCCTGCGGAAGGGCCGCGCACACCCAGACACCTCACCCCGACGCCAAGCTCGCTGCTGAACCCCGAGAACGAACCGGGATGTCTGAGTTCCCCACCTCTGGGCCTCCGCGTCCTGGCCACGACTTTGCAAAGACAAGACAGTCCTCCCGCGCCCGTGCTTTGGGGGGACTTCTGAAGGGGGGGCTGCAGACAAGGACGTGGCGCTATTTAGGAGCAGGAGGAGGGCGCGCTGGGTCCGAGGGGCCACGCCGCCGCTCCGGTGGTGCACCAGGGTGCTCGCGCTTTGCCCGGCCGGCGTGGCGCTGCCCAGCGAGCGCGCGGGGGGGGGGGGGGGCGCTGAGTGATGGGCTGCGCGTACCTGGCGGCTGCGGATCGGGGCGCAGCGAGCCGGGAGACGGCGGGTGCCGGCGTGGAGTTTTCCCGGAGCCGCGGCGCCCTCTCCCAGCCTGCGTCTCGCCCCCTCTTCCTCCCAAGTTTGGCGCGCGCGCCCGGACGGGGAAGGCAGGGGCGCGCGGCCGGCGGCGGTTCCGGGACGCGGGGTCCTACTTACCGCGGCCGCGGCGCCTCCTCCGGCGGGGGCGGGCGCCCTCTCCGCGGCGGGGGCCGGGCGCCGGCAGCATCCGCTCGCGGCTCGGTCCGGGTCTCCGCGGCACCGGCTCCCTCGGGCCCGGCTCGGCGCCCTCCCCGGGGAAGGCGGCGGGGGGCGCGGGGGGCGGCGCGGCGCGGCCCCGCGGGTGCGCTCGCCGGGCGGGAAGAGGCGCCAGGCGGGCGCCGCTCTGCCCACCGCGGGAGCGAGGGGTCGGCTGCCTCGCGTCCTCCCCGCCCGGCCCGAGCGGGCGAGCGGCGAGCGGCGGCGAATTCCTGAACCGCGTCCAAGGCAGGCGGCCGGGAGCCCCCCGCCCCTCCTCTTCTCCCTCACCCCACCCAGCTCCCACCCCTGCGAGCCGACAACTTGGGAACCGTTGGCGAACTTGGCGCGGCTCGGGCTGCGTGCCGGCCGGGCCGCGGGTGGAAGAAGGGGGGGAGGGGGAGGAGCTGGCTGGGGAGGGGTCCGCCCCCGCCCTGGGAACTGGCTCTCCGGGACCCCTCTATGGGCCTTTGTTCCGGCGCTGCCCCTCGGCCCGCCCCTCCCGGGGGACTCGCTTGGGGCCGCCTGGATCCCCACCCCCTCCCGGAGAGGCTGGGAGGAGCTCCCGGGCCGGCCAGGGTGGGGGGTGGGAGGCGGCGTGGAGATCTCGTGGCTTGCCTCCTCGGAGAGACCCCTCTGGCTGCGCGGGCTTCCACCATCTCTGCGCAGGAGGGTCAGATGACAGCCCCCCCCCGCAGGCCCCCAAAGACCATAACACCCCCTCTCTGACCCAGGGAAGTGAGAAGTGGTCCCTTCGGGCCATCTGGGGCCCCCTCGCGTAACCTTCGGGTTATCTTGGGAGCCTGGGGCAGCTGGCCCCTCCCGCAGGGGCTGCTGGAGGGGTGAGGCCCCAGTGCCCAGCTGGCAGCGCTGGCTCTGGGGCACAAGGAGGGCAGCCGAGAGCTCGGAACTGGAACACAAACCTAGCCTCCCTCGTTCTTGTCAGAACCCTGGCGATGCCCGTGCCTCCCAGGCTTTGATTCCCTCGGATGAGGCTTTTCTCCTGAGTCTTACCAACACTTAACATGAGCCAATAATCCAGGCCCCTCTATGGCCAGTGATCCTGCCATTTCATTGGATTTAGACACCATAAGCCACTTCCTGTAGAGGAGAAATAAGAACATCCCCAAAAGCAGAAACCTTAACATCTGTAGTGGCTTCTCCTCATTCTCAACATTCGCTGATGAGAAACCCAAATAGAGTTGAGCAGGGACCCCAGCCTTCACAGGAGCAGGCCTCACAGGGGCTGAAGGCAGGGGACCCAGTTCCTTCTCTGGGCCCACAGGCTGGGGGCTGGAGGGCAGGTGGCCAAGGGCTCCCGGCTGTGCACGTCAGCTCCGTGGCTTGCTTGCTGTACGGGACCAGAGATTTGGTGAGAACTCAGTCCATAGCTCACCTCCTAAATAAGCTCCCGAACCTCTCTCTCCAGATCTCCTGGCTGCCCTCAGGCCCTATCAAAGGGGGCCAGTGTCCGCCCGGGAATCAGCCTGCATGCTTTCCCGCTGGATTTCAGAGCAGGTATGGCCCCAGGGGCAACGGGCACATGGACCGCCAGGTGACTACTGGCCCCTGGATTGTGCAGAGCTGCAGCCTTATTCCTGGAGCTGAAGGCCCCAGGCCTGAGCTTATGGGATGAACGGAGTTCTTCAGGTAGGCAGGAAATAGAAGGTAGAGGTGGGACAGGGCTTTCTAGGCGAAGGGATGAGTAATGGAAAGAAACAGAAATGTGAAAGGGTATTCATTCTCCCAGCTTCAGGCTGGCCTAACAGCCAAGACTTGGGCCTACAATAAGAATATCTTGGGCACAAATGAGAGGTATAGGGGTAAAGGTCTGATCCAAGACATTGGGAATTTTCATCCTAAAATAGTTTCTAGGTTCAACTTCTTCCCCAAATTGCTCTGCCAACAGAATTGGTTTCTGTTTTGTTTTCTTTTGTTTTTACCCTGTTTGAAAAGTTAAAAGAACTTTCCAGACCAGAGGCAGAATTGCAGAGTGGTTAAGAATGTGGGAGCAATCCAAAGTAAAGCCACTGAAGACCATAACACCCCCTCTCTGACCCAGGGAAGTGAGAAATGGTCCCTTCGGGGCGGACCACGTGCCTCCTGATGTGATATGGCCAGAAGAACACAGCATTGAGTCTGAGGTATTCCTGTGCACAGATACCTCCCCTGCGCTGGTCCATGTGGCCTGCGTGATTGAGCGTCGTCCTGAGCACTGAAAGGTTGCTGGTTCCATTCCCCATGGGGACACACAGCACAGGCTGCAGGCTCGATCCCCAGTAGAGGTGCGTGTGGAAGGCAAAAGAAATGATTCTCTCTTTCTCCCTTCCTCTCCCTCTCTAAAAATCAATAAAAACATACTTTTAAAAAGCACATCACTGCATCTAATCATGAGGAAACATCAGACAAACCCAAACCGGGGACATGTACAAAACAATTGGCCTGTGATATCGAAAATGTCACAGACATGAAAGACAAAGAAAAAGGATTAAAAAACAGTTTCAGATTAGAAAACAAGGAAAGAGACAAGAAGGCTGTGGCAGATTCTAAGATGGTCCCCAATGAAACACCCTGGCGTTTACCTCCTGTGTAATCTGCTCCCCTTGAGTATGCCTAGACGCAGACATCTGCTTTAACTGAGTAGAATACAGCAGAGGTGATGGGATGTCACTTCTGAGATGAGGAAAGACTCTTTAGGTTACAAAAGACTTGACTTCTGACTTGCCAGCATTCTCAACTCTCTTGATCAGGTGAAGGAAGTTGTCAAATTCTGAGTTGCCCCATGGAAAGGCCCATGTTTCAAGGAACAGAGAGGAAGAGCTCTGGCCAACAGCCAGCAAATCACCGAGGGCTTCCAGCCAACAGTCTGCAGTGACCTGAATCCCACCAACAATCGCGGCGTGAGCCTGCACGCAGATCCAGCCCCAGTTGCACATTGAGATCACTATCACCCTGGCCCGCCTCTGGAGTGCAGCTTTGGGGGACCCTGCATCAAAGAGCCCAGCTCAACCACAGCTGGGCTCCTGACCCACAGAAACTGTGAGATGTTTTAAGCCACTAAATTTTGGGGTGACTTGTTATGCAGCCATATATAATTAACGCAACCACTAGATGCAATGAATAATTCTGAACTGGATCCCGGAACTGAAAAATAAAATATCACTCTGAAAGACATTATTTGGATACTTGACAAAATATAAAGAGGAACCAAGTGAAAAATGGGCCAATGTCAAATCTCCTGCATTTTATGACTACACTGTGTTGTAAGATGATGTTTGGTTTATTACAGATACACACTGACATGTGTAGGGTCGTGATTCCTGCCACTTCCTCTCAAATGGTGTAGAAATAATAGTAGTATCTACTATACCATGGTACATATCCTATGACATATATATTATAGGGAAGGGGAGTTTCGCTTACCTGCTTGTAACAAACTACTACAAAACCTAATGACTTAAAACAACAAAAATGTATTGCTTCTGATAAATTGGATGGAGTGGGTCTGGAGGGCTCCCCGTCTCCTTGGGCTTCAGCTGTGGCCACTCCATTGCGTTCCACTGGCAGCGGGGCTGGGCTGGGAAGTCCAAGACGGCTGCACTCCCCAGCATGTCCCCTGCCTCCCCATGTGGCTCGCCTGGGCTTCCTCACAGGCCAAGTGGTGGTGTAGAGGAGACAGACTTAGCACACAGCTTCCGAGAGGGAAAGTGTGAGCTCCCTGTTTCAGGCAGCTCAGCTGCATGCGAGGAGGCCAGCTCGTTGATGGGCAATCCTTGCGGTCTGGGGCAAATCCTCTTCTCTGGTCCAGGAAGACCTACTTGGCAGTGACTCTGGGAAGAATCCTGGGGGCAAAGACGAGGGAAGAGGAGGACTAGAAAGAGGTTCCCTCAGCTGGAGTTCGAGGGCCCACGGGCTGAAGAGTGGAGGAAACTCCTCCTTCTTCCCACTGCCCAGCCCATCACAGCTTCCTCTGCCATCTGAGCATTTAACCTAAGAGCTCACTTCAAGATGTCAAGGGTAGAGAGGGAGGAAGAAAAGTGTTGCTTACTGAGCACAGAGTACCAGGAGCTTTGCCTACCTTATTTCGCTGAATCCTCACACGACAACCCTACAAAGAAACCATTATTATCCCCTTTGGAAAGAGGAGGTAACAGAAGTCTCAGGAGGTGCGGCGACTTGAGCAGACTACAAAGGTATTGAATCAAGGAATTTATTCGTTTCTTTACTTACAAACATTTTTTGGTCCAGGACTGTGCTGGGCTTGGGAACACAAGGATGAATGATGTGCCGGTCAACTATTGCTCAACAATGCTACAAAACAGACATCCTCCCAGCCCCAGCATCCTACAGCAACCAGTATTTATTCTCTTCATTCACAGGCGGGGGGCTCAGCAGGAAGTCTGTGTCAGCTGGGTTTGCATCCAGCCTCTGGGTTGGGGTGAGGTTTGCTCTTCCCATCCCCACTTTCTGTTTGGACCAGTGGCTCCTTGGGACACAGTCTTCTCAAGGGAGTACAAGAGACAAGTCAAACCAGCTGAGTGCATTTAAAGCCTCAGCTGACGTCACTGCCCAAAGCAAATCCCATGCCCAAGCCCGAAGTCAGTAAGGCAGAGAAGTCTACGCTAAGTCTACCTGGGCCCAGCGATGGCATAGGTAATGGACTCTGTGACAAGGGCAATGAAGCGTTGAGAGCAGGATCCCATCTGCCATGGGACGAGGCACAGGCCTGGCCCTCAGGGACCACCCAGTCTGTGTGTGTGTGTGTGTGTGTGTCGGGGGGGTGAGGGGGTGGCGGGCACTCACAACAACACAAGTACAACGTGGTGAGGTGAGTGCAGTGAGGAGGGGTAGGTGGGGCATGGGAGTGTGTGTGCACATGCTCATTGTGGGAGCATGGAGGTGGATCCTGCAGACACCTGCCCTTTCTAGAGCAGGGGATTGCCGAGGTGAATGACAAAGGACAGAATGACTAGGCACTCTTGGTTGAAATAGAGAGAAGAGGGTAGGGAAGCGAGCGAGGCATTGCAGGCAATCTTGGCGATGTGAGCAAAGGCGAGGAGACCAGAAGCAGGGCAGTGTGTTAAGGGAACTGAAAACCGTTTGCTGTGCCCAGAGTGTGCCGGGGAAGGCATCAGGTGTCAGGCGTTGGTGACGGGCAGAAGTGGGCAGGAGCCCAGCCACCGAGGCCTTTGTCATGTGCTGAACATCTGCCTCTCAACCCCCCAGCACTCCCCAGACTTTTCCCCGCTGCTCCTTGCTCTGGGTGCCGGACCCGTGTGAACTGCAGCCAAAGCCTACATCTGGAAAGATGGCAGAATGTAGTTTTTGCTTCTCCCCAAACTCCCCATTATGGACAGAATTCATATGTTGAAACCATACCGCCAACGTGAGTATATTTGGATATAGGGCCTGTAAGGATGTAAGTTAGGTTAAATGAGGTCATAAGAGTGGGGCCCTCATCTGACCAGACAGGTGTCTTTATTTTGTTTTATTTTTTTAGTAAAAATACTTTTAATATTTGTATTGATTTTAGAGAGGAAGGGAGAGAGAGACAGAGATAGAAACATCAATGATGAGAGAGAGTCACTGATAAGCTGCCTCCTGCATGCCGCACACTGGGAATCAAGCCCGCAACCTGGGCTTGTGCTCTCACCGAGAATCCAACTGTGATTCTCTGACAGAGAATCCGCCTGATTCATAGGTCAATACTCAGCCACTGAGCCATGCAGGCCGGACAAGACAGATGTTTTTAGAAGAAGAGGAAGAGATACTAGACTCCCTCCCCAGTGTGTGTGTGTGTGTGTGTGTGTGTGTGTGTGTGTGTGTTCACAGAGGAAAGGTCCTGTGAGGATGCAGTGAGAAGGTAGTTGTCTGCAAACCAGGAAGAAAGAACTCACCAGAGGGGAGGGAGGTGGGGCGCTGGGTGGAAAAGGTGAAGGGATTAAGAAACACAAATTGTCAGTTACAGCCCTACCTGGTTTGGCTCAGTGGGTAGAGTGTCAACTGAAAGGCCCCAGGTTTGATTCCGGTCAAGGGCATGTACCTTAGTTGCAGGCACATCCCCAGAAGCCGGTGTGCAGGAGGCAGCTGATCGATGTTTCTCTCTCATCGATGTTTCTAACTCTCTATCCCTCTCCCTTCCTCTCTGTAAAAAATCAATAAAATATATATATTTTAAAAAATTGTCAGTTACAAAATACTCACAGGGATATAAAGTATAGCCTAGAGAATGTAGTAAGTAACATTGTAATAACTACATATGGTACCAGGTGGGTACTTGAAGTATTGGGGGACCACTTTATAAAGTATATGATTACCCACTATGCTGTACATCTAAAACTAATACAAAATAACATTGAATATAAACTGTAATTGAAAGCTAACATTTTAAAAGAAAGACAGAAAGAAAGAAAGAAAGAAAGAAAGAAAGAAAGAGAAAGAAAGAAAGAAAGGAAGGAAGAAAGGAAGAAAGGTCTCACCAGAAACCAACCTGACAGCCCCTTGATCTTGGACTTTCAGCCTCCAGAAATGAGAGAGTAAATGTCTGTTTTAAGCCACCCATTCAGGGGTATTTTGTTCTGACAGCCCTACCAGACTTATACACCCCCAGAAACACTCCAAAGCAACCAGGATAAAAAAAAAAAATCAGATGATCCACAGACAACATCTACAGTAAAACTGGGTAACAAGTTAAACCCACAGGTGGGGCGGGGACCAACCACAGGTGGTTACTAGGTTCATGTGACATCAGTAACTGGGTGGAAGGAACAGAAGGAAGACACTGAGCTCCTGATGTCCTGAGAGCAGGTCACCCCCGGTCACCAACTAGTATTCATGCACATGGCAGGTCAGCTCGACTGCAGCTGAAACTGGAAAATAATTCTGCCTGAGTGCCAGGGGGCCACTGTGCAATGAGGGCTGATATGCTGGAGCCATCTGGGCCCTATAAACTCACTTCTGCTTCCTCTATAAACCCTGGAAACTCATATACTGAAGTTCCCTTTCATGACCAAGTCCCACACTGGGACTTACAGTAGAGGCCCAAATGATCAGGACAGCACCCGGGGCAAACAATGAGAGTATGTGACCCGACTGGCCACCAATGGGCGCAGTTGAACGAATGCTCTATCTCCTGGGGTCGTGGTCCGCAAACTGCGGCTCAAGAGCCACATGCGGCTCTTTGGCCCCTTGAGTGTGGATCTTCCACAAAATACCACGGCCTGGGCGAGTCTATTTTGAAGATGTGGCATTAGAAGAAGTTTAAGTTTAAAAAAATGTGGCTCTCAAAAGAAATGTCAATCGTTGTGCTGTTGATATTTGGCTCTGTTGACTGATGAGTTCGCCGACCACTGCCGCCTGGGGATACGAAATAGAGGACAGTTGGGTGTGGTGGGGAGGCGGAGGCAAAGGAGAAATAAATAATTCATCTATCAGCTCTTGTCTCCCATTGGCCAATGTCTACCCAAGGGGCCTTAACAGCCCTGTCCCCCCTCTCTCCCCCCACTTCTTGATTATGCAGGAACAGACACCAGGCAGGGCCCTGCAACATCCCACGCTTCCATGTTCTCAGAGGAACCCAGGACGGACGCCAGGGGCACACAGCACAGATAGGAGGCCAGGTGCTGCCCGAGAAGCTGATCATAGTCCACACAGAGCTGCCACCACAGCATGAATCACAGCAGAGGCCAAGGGCATCTGACAGGTGCCTAAGGGGTGTCTGAGACAGGACCATCATTAATGTCACTACCACTGTCATTATACCCATTTTACAGGTGAGAAAACTGACACAGGAGTCACCCACCGCCCACATAGTCTGGCTCTGAGGCGTGCATACTTGGGCGTTACACTGAGCTGCCTTCTTGGTGGGGATTCCAAAGCCTTTCAGGATGTGGGGAAATAGAGCCACCAAGGTAGGCTTAATTATTAGGGAGGAGTCAAGGGTAGGGAAAAGGGGAGAGAAGAAATAATAATATTGTGTTGGAAAATAGCTTTGCAATTTACAATGATCCATGCCTTCATTTATTCAACAAATATTTGCCAAGTCTCCATTACATGTCCAGCCTGAGCTGGGTGCTGGGGAGACGGGGGAAAGCTGACACCTTGCCCTGGGGGGCTGGCCTGGTGGTGGTGAGGTGGTGGAGCAGTGAGTGTTCCAGAGTGAGACAAGCAGGGCGGGCAGGGTCGCTCAGAGGCCAGGGGCGCCACCTGCAGGCGGGGCGACCTTTCTGAGCTCAGTTTCCTCAGCTGCGCCCTGGAGGGAAGCACGCCCGCCTCCCAAGCGTGCTGAGAGGAACCAATCACAGGACCAAACCCCACGGATCCCATCCGGAGTCAGTGTCCTGGGGAAAGTGACCTATTTCTCAGCCAAGACCAGCGTCAGTGAATGTCAGGGCGAGGAGCGCATTGAGTTTCTGCTCTTATGTCGTGAAGGCTTCCTCTTCTTCCTTGTGTTAAGGTCTCAGGGTAAATGGATGTAATCCTACTCACTAAACACATGGAAACCCGCTCAAGAAATGCCGAAACAGAACACCTTTCCCAAGCCCGGCACTCTGTTAGCTTCCAGTAACACGCCGGTTCCCTGAGCCTGCGGAGCTGGGTGGTTTGGTGGGCGCTGGAGGAGCGGCATGGCAGAAGTGGGGCTCTAGCGAGATTACCTGGGAGCACACAAGGGCCCCTCGCATCTCTCGAGGCAGGAGAGCAGGCCACCCAGTCTCTGATGGCCAAGGAAGCCGGCACGGCTGCAGGTGACCTCGTGCCAGCGAGGGGACCAGAGATCGCTTTACCACGGTGGCCCACACCTAGCCAGCCACCCTGTCTGCCGCTCCTCCAGCCTCGCCTGCAGGCCAGCCCCTCGCTCAGCACCGGCCCATCTCCTTGGAGGCCACAGGTATTTCCAAGATGGCCGGTCCCAACGTGGGGGTGGAGATGAGCAGGACACAGGGAATCAGCAGAGCCCAGCTCCCTCCCCTGCCCCAGCTGTGACTCCCCCACACCGAGTCCCTAGCCCTGATTTGCAGAGGAAATTTCTGGCCACAGAGCATCACCAGAATGCAAGTCAAAGAGGCCACCCCGAGTCTGTCTACGGGGATTATAGGACAGTGGTGGCCAGGCTCCCAAATGACAGGGCCGCCAGGCTGGCTGGTGACTGGGATGATAAAAATAATCAGGGCTAACGCCGGGCGGTAAGGAGAGGCACCTTCCCTTGGGAAATCGGTGTGGCTACAGACGTGGCCTTGGCAGGGCCACGCTTCCTTCTGCTCATAGCTCTGCAGACGAGCAGGCTGCCAGGAAGCCACCCTCTGCCCTGAGTCAGCCAGAGGCTGGCCCTGCCCCGGGGCCTCTGCGCCCAGCCCGGCGGCAGCAGCCGGTCACTACAGCCCAGCTGGCTGAGAACCGCGGCCCAAGACAATTTCGGCAAGAAGAGGGAGTGCAATTCCACAGCTAGTTATTTCACTTTTGTCCCATCTTTGGAGACTGATTTAGAAAAAAAACAAAAAATCGTGGGACAATTTACTGAGCCCTGTGCATAGAGTTTGTAGGGAGTTGTTTTGTTTTATTTTTCTTAGATGTTCTGGCTTTGGTTTATTTTATTTATTTTATATTTTTTATTGATTTCAAAGAGGAAGGGAGAGGGAGAGTTAGAAACATCAATGATGAGAGAGAATCATTGATTGGCTGCCTCCTACATGACCCTACTGAGGATTGAGCTGGCACCCCGGGTATGTGCCCTGACTGAGAATCTAACTGTGACCTCCTGGTTCATAGGTCAATGTCCAACCACTGAGCCACACCAGCTGGGCCAGGGATCCTGGCTTTTGAAATGTGCTAGACGGGCAGAGCAGTGTGCACAGGGGGTTACCACTTGGTGATAGGTGGGCTGGTGAGAAGCCCCGTCTCTTTGCACTAGAAACTGATCCCATTAGTTCCCTCCAGAAAGGGGAACTGGGTGGCTGGGGCCACAGGTGGTGGAAGACTTTTATCTTTGCTTTTGCTTACCATCGGAGAGGCTCGGAAGATGCAAAATATAAAAGCGGGGTGGGGCATGGAGGCATGTGTCGGGCCCCACAGTTCCATTGCTAGGAATCTGTCCCGAGAGAGAACCAGGGACACACAGATGTCTGCACGAGGATTTTATACAGCGCTGTGTGTGTACTGACCTTGGTGAGGAAGAGAAATTACATGTGCCCGAGGAAAACTACATAGCTCTTATAAAGAACAATGCGGATCTACCAACATTAACACAGGAAGACACTCATGTAACTGTTGATGGGAAAAGGTATGATGTAAAACAGTATGGACTGTGTGACCCCGTGAAATCGGATGCACATGGGTACACGGATCACATGTACAGGTGTCTGGGAAGATGATCATCTGAAGGGTAAGAGCGACTTCAGGCTCCAAGCACAGCAGGGTCACTGTCCTCGATGAACACATTTGCCAGTAACAATCATGTCGAGATGAAACATAAAAATAGCTGTTTGAAGGTGCTGGAGAGCTCCCTGGAGCAGGAGGAAGACGGAGGGGAGAGGATTCCGGAGGGAAGGTCCTCCTGGGTGGGGCCCCCGGTGCTCCGCTCCCCCCCATCCCCAAGGCATCTCGGCCTCCATGCTCCAGACAAACTCAAGTAGAGGCCTCGGGCTTCAGGGTCAGAGGTCGGAATCGGGGCTGGTCCAGCTGCCACATATTGAGGGAGGAACTCAGCAAGGTGGGAACCACAGAAGGGGACCCCAAAATCTGCCTGAACCCTTCCCTTCAGATTCTCAGACTCCTGACCTGCGTGTGTATGGGCCGTGCTCTGGGGAGGCTGGGAAATAGGAAGCACTTAGAAATCCTAGAACAGAAAACAACATCTGAATTTTTTATTTTATTTTTTTTTACTGAAGGACATTCATAGCATTGCCACCTGTCTCCCACCTATCTTAATTTGCTGTGCTTTCATTATTATTCACCTAAAATACTTTCTAATTTCCCTTGTGATTTCTTCCTCAGCCCCTAGAATACTTAGAAGTGTTGCTTAGTTTTAAAAGAGTTGGGCATTTTTTGGATGTCCTAACGCTACTGATTTCTAATATAATTGATGTGATGCCATTGCCTCATGTTGTTTCAATCCTTTTAAATTTGTTGAGACTTGTTTTATGGCCTCACATATGATATTGGATCAGCTTTCCTGGGGTTTTTGGAGAGACTGAGTCCCCCATAGTTGGTGAGTACAGTGTTCTGCGAATTTCAATTAAGTCCGAATTCCAGGAGGAGGAAAGTACATAGAAGGTGAGGAGGTAACCACGTCAGGAGAGGAGACCTGCCCAGGAGTTCTCAGCAGACCACTGTTTACATCTGTGTCACATAGCGTCCCCCGCTGCAAGGGATGAGGGCAGGTGAGGCTTTCTGAGCTTCTCTGGAGAGAACATCGGGGAGCAGGGGGCTGGAATGTGTGCTGAGTAGGTGCAGTAGATTGAATGTTTGTGTCCCCCCAAATTCATATGTTGGACCAATTCCCAATGCGATGGGACTTCGAGGCAGGGTGTCTGGGAGGTGATCAGGTCATGAGGATGGGGACCTTGTGGATGGCATCAGTGTCCTTATAAAAGAGACCCCGGAGCCTGGCCAGTGCAGCTATGGGTTGAGTGTTGCCCCAAACACCAGGAGTTGCCGCTGGTTCGATTCCTGGTCAGGCACATGCCCGGATCATTCTCTCTCATTGACATTTCTATCTTTCTCTCCCTCTCCCTTCTTTCCTCTGGAATCAGTTTTTTGGAAAAGTATATATAAATGATCCCGGAGAGGTGCTTTGCCCCTCCCACCGTTTGAGGACACAGTGAGAAGCGGGTGTCTGTGGGCCTCTCCCCGGACACCGGACACGGAACTGCCAGTGTGCTGACCTAGGACTCTCCGCCTCCTCCGGAGGGTGAGGAAGAGGTTCTGTGGTTCTGTGGGTCACCCCTCTTGCCTCTCTGGTCTGGACAACCTGAGAATGTCCTCCAGCCTCGCTGGTCATGGCACTGATTTGTGCCCTGATGCCCTTCGTGTGCCTTCCTCGCTCTCCCACTAGCCCTCGGTGTTTGGGCTCCTCTGAAAGGCCCGAGCAAGGACCAGGTGCGGGAGTTGCCTGGCTGAAGGAGAGCAGAATGCACTGGGGAGGAAGGGGACACTAATATGAGGCACGTTGCTGAGGTCCCTGCCGAGGGCAGCAGGGGCTTGTCTCCTGCAGATGGCATCTCAGATGGTCCAGCGCCATCACCAGGAGCCAAAGCCCTCAGCGCCGCCCCTCCCGGAACTGGCTGAGGATTGCCACAGAGGCATGAGCTGCGGCCCCCGGCCCAGGGACCAGCGTGCCTCATTGCCCTCATCACGTACACGCTCTGGCCAGCAGAGGAGCGGTGCCGTCGGCCCTTCATGGCCGGTGAGGCCCACAGCTTACTCATGCTGGTTCCAGTCTGCACTGCCCAGCGGGATCCAGAGCCACAGAGCAGAGATGGCTCACACGCACCCCTCCATCCATCCAGGGGACCCAGGTGGGCCGAGGGAGCTGTGTGCATGGGGGACCTGGGTGGGATAAGGGAGCTGTGAGTGTGGGGGACCCGGACGGGCAGAGAGAGCTGTGTGTGGGGGACCCGGATGGGCAGAGAGAGCTGTGAGTATGGGGGACCTGGATGGGCCGAGGAGCTGTGTGCGTGGAAGACGGGCCTCTCCTGTCTGTCTGGGCTGCAGAGGCTTGGAGTGAAGGCGTGTGTGTGAACAGAGCCGGTGGGCAGGAGGTGAAGGGCTCAGCTCAAGAGGGAGCAGGGCCTTTTGGGGGTGAATCAGCACAGAAGCAGGAAGGAGCCCTGTATGATCGGGTGTGGTGAGACCCCAGTACAGAAAGGGCTCTCCCCTGGTGGGGGCGGGGCGTGGGGGTCTGGGAGCTCTGCGCTTCCATGAGCAGTCACCACCAGCGTGGGGGCTTCTCACAACACAGGCGTGCCCTCCTGCAGCTCTTGAAGCCAGGTGTCCGACATGGGACTCCCTGGACCAAGACCCAGGGCTGGGGAGCGCTGCATTCTCCTCTGGAGGCCCCGGGAGGGGCCGCTTCCAGCGACGAGGGGTCATTCCTCAGCTCACGGCCTCTTCCTCCATCTTCGAAGCCAGCAACTGCACGTCTCCAGTCCTGCTTCCCAAGTCACGCCTTCTTCTGACCTCAGCTGGGAAAGCGTCTCCCTTTCAGAGCTCATATGATAAGATGGGTCGTCCCCCCCTCTCCGCCCCGCCCCTGGCAGGGCAGGGCAGTGTCCATCTCATCATCTTAGTCAGCTCTGCAGACCCCCGCCCGGAGGTCTCGCCCACAGGGCCCAGGAGCTGGACTGGACACCCCACCGCCTGCACAACCCCCTCCCATTCCCCCAGGGCCGCCCAGGCTTTGTGCACCAGAAAGGGCAGCAGGTGTTTTGCAGCCTGGTCATCCGTGTTGCCGGGGAGCGAATGGGGCCAGGCACCCACTCTCTATGTGTGGGCGGGGGGTGGGGGCAGTCAAGGGGGGCTGGAAACTGGTGTACCTCTTGGGAGAGTGGCCGAGGGCAGCACTCGGGTTGTGCCTCTGCACACCTGCTGGGCGGAGCCCGCCCCCTCCTTTAGGAAGGAAGCCTCTAAGGCAGAGGTTCTCAACCTTCCTAAGGCCGCGACCCTTGCATACAGTTCCTCATGTGGTGGTGACCCCCAACCATGAAATTTTGCTACTGTTATGCATCGTGATGTAAATATCTGCATTTTCCGATGGTCTTAGGCGACCCCTGTGAAAGGGTCGTTCGACCCCCAAAGGGGTCTCGACCCACAGGTTGAGAACCGCTGCTCTAAAGGCAGCACCTGGAGAGCATCAGCTAGAGGCTGGTACAAACACGCAGTTGTAAGGGTAAATGCTCGCTGCAACTTTGTGATACAGAAAGCAAACGGATGCACACCTAGTGGAATTCTGGGTGGTGATGGAAAAGGATAAGCACTCGCCTAAAAAGTGTGCAGACTTCACACCTGCATCCCATGGGGAATGGCACCGTGACCTCCTGGCTCATAGGTCTCAACCACTGAGCCGCGCCGGCAGGGCTGTGGGTTCTTTTTTAAATGAGAATCACAGACAGAAAAAATACCAGGCGGATAGTTCTTTTTCTTTTTTCCCCCTATGTCAGCCGAGTAAAGTGTGGATGAAGTAGCAAGGTTTGAGGGAGGCGCATCCCACACAGGCTGTGGCCGCCAGTCACCATACGTCTGAACTACAGAAGGATCTAGAATATCCTCCATGTCCTTTCCCAGAAGCAGGACTAGGGTGGCATTCCTTTCCTTCTTGTTTTTCCCAACAATGAGCATTGGTTTTTTCATCTGCCTGACCCTAACTCATTCACAGGCAGCGGCTTTGGAAGAAATGTGTAAGGGGTTCTACAAATGGGAGGCAGGAAGGAAGAGGAAGGAAGCAGGGGAGGTGGGGGGAGGAGGGCAATCAATCAGGCCAAATTGCAACAACCACATGGTTCCTCTCTGCGGTCACATTCAAGGAAAAGGAGCCCAGCTGGCGAGGTGTGGGAACCTCTTTCCACTTCCCGCGTGGTTCAGGGTTTCCGGTTCAGGGTTCGGGTTCTGAAGGAGGCCGCACGCAAACGAAACGAGAGACTAGAAAACATTAATTTGGCGATATTGGGGGGCCAGGCGGGAGCCTTCCTCTGGTGCAGTGGTTCTCAACCTTTTTTAATGCTATGACCTTTTAATACAGTTCCTCATGTTGTGGTGACCCCCAACCATAAAATTATTTTTGTTGATACTTCATAACTGTAATTTTGCTACTGTTATGAATCATAATGTAAATATCTGTGTTTTCTGATGGTCTTAGGCTCTAGCGCAGCGGTTCTCAACTTGTGGGTCACGACCCACAGGTTGAAAACTGCTAGCAAGGTCGCAGTTAAGGTTGACCAGCCTTCTGGCCTCCTGTTTATATCCATTTAGTGAGAACAATGGTTTCCGACAGGACAGCGAGGCTCAGTGGCTCAGCATCGACCTATGAACCAGGAGGTCAGGGTTCAATTCCTGGTCAGGACACATGCCAGGTAGTAGGCTTGATCCCTAGTGAGGGATGTACAGGAGGCAGCTGATCAATGATTCTCTCTCATCATTGATGTTTCTATCTTTCGTTCCCTCTCCCTTCCTCTCTGACATCAATAAAAATGTATTTTTTCAAAAAGAAAAGAAAAAGGAGCAAATGACAAAATGTCCAGGGTGTCAGGCAGGTTTGTCCACAGAGCCACTTCCCGCGATGGCCAGGCGGGAGGGCCCCTGTGCAGTGGTCTCCCCCGCCCCAGGCGGGCCGGCCGCACGTGTCCACCTGCCCCAGACTCAGTAGGTCATAGCTGGGAGGGGACTGGCAGCCACGAGCTTTGCGCTGGGTCCTCGGTTTGGTATCCAAGCCTTCCCAGGGCCCTCTGGGGGAACAGTATGAGCACCTGCTCACGACTGCGTCCAGATTCACTGTCCGACTGGAAACCTGAAGACAGGGCCCAGACCTGCCTTTGGCACACCTGTTCGGGCCTGGGCAGTGGGAGCTCCCTAGAAGAGTTTGTTGAATGAATGCATGATCCTCAGCCATCATCTGTCTCTGAGGGGTTGTTCCAAATCACTCAGCCAGGGATGGGACTAGAACCCAGTCCTCTGTGTGCTGGACTTATACCCAGTACTTTCTTCAGTCCTGTGAGTGCTGTTATAATCTATTTTACAGATGGGGAAACTGAGGCACAGAAAGACTAAAGTCATTTGCCCAAAGTCACATAGCAGGTGAGAGGCTGAGCCAGATTCTAACCCAGATCCTCTAGCTGGGTGGCTATTGAAGCATCCCAGAGAGGGTCCGTGATGGGCCCAAAATCACACGTTTGGGGGGTGAGACCCAGTCCAGAACCAGGCTGTCTGCTCACTGGACCAGGACCAGCCAGGTGAATGGTGTTGGTCCAAAATCCCCACAAAATTAGCCCAGAACTACAGAACCAAGGGACATGGTTTGATTGAGAATACAAGAAGAAAAGCGTTAAGGATTTGAATTGGGGTCACATCTGATAGGTTGGCAGAGTGTTGTGGCTTGCAGGTGGGTGTATGGTTGCATTCGTAGGAGCATGGTGTGTGGAGAACAAAGGAGGTGGCAGGTGCTCTCTGGTCCTCATCTCAGGCCACACCGGGGGATTGGCTTCAGTGCATTACCAGAGGTATGACTATGGGGATGAAATGATGTCATAGCTCAGAGAAGAAGCACTATGTGGACTCGGAGATGTTCATAGATGTGAGGGATCCGAAGGGTACTTGATCTCTGACTTATATAAGGCCTCCCTTTCCCAGCTCCTGACAACTACTAATCTGTTTTCTGCATGGGTTTGCCTATCCTGGACATCCTCCTATCTAACAAAAGAGTAATATGCAAATTGGCCATACCTCTGCTACACCCACAAGCCATGCCCACCAGCCAATCAGGAGCGAGTATGCAAATTAACCATAACCAAGATAGCTGTGGCCACAGAGAGAGCAGGAGGCTTGGGTTTCCCCAGCAATGGAGTAAGCCAAGCTTTCTGCACACCCTGGCTGGCCCAGGCCACCACTCAAGGCTATAAAGTTTCAATTATAAAAGATAAATAAATCACAACAAAAATGGCTGCCACCATAGAGCAAGCAGGAGGCTTGGCTCTGCTCAAAGCTTCAAAGTTTCAATTATAGAAGATAAATAAATTGCAGATACCAGGGCCTCCTCTTGGGTTGCTGGGGTGTGTGGCTGTCCTGCAAACTGCCACAGGTCCTTGACCAAGGCCACCCAATCCCAAGGGAATCCCCACCCTGATCTGGGACACCCTTCAGGGCAAACCAGCTGCCTCCAATTCATGCACCAGGAAGGACTCCCTGGACCAAGACCCAGGGCTTGGTCTAATAAAAGAGCAATATGAAAATTGACTGTCACTCCAACATACAAGATGGCTGTCCCCATGTGGTCAAAGATGACTAATCCCATGTGGACACAAGGTGGCCAGCAGCAGAGGGGAGTTGGGAGGGACCAGGTCTGCAAGAGAGGGCAGTTAGGGGTCACCAGACCTACAGGGAGGGCAGTTGGGAGTGACCAGGCCACAGGAGAGGGCAGTTAGGGGCAAACAGGCTGGCAGGGGAGTAGTTAGGCATCAATCAGGTTGGCAGGGGAGTGGTTAGGGAGTGATCAGGCTGGCATATAGAAGCGGTTAGGGGCAATCAGGAAGGCAAGCAGTCAAGCAGTTGGGAGCCAGCAGTCCTGGATTGTGAGAGGAATGTCTGATTGCCCATTCTACCTGGATCGGGCCTAAACGAACAGTTGGACATACCTCAAGGGTTCCCAGATTGGAGAGGGTGCAAGCTGGGCTGAGGGACATCCCCCCCTGCACAAATTTCATGCACCAGGCCTCTAGTTTCATATAAATGGACACATAAAGTATGTGACCTTTGGGCACTGACTTCTTTCATTTAGCATCATTTTTTGAGGTTCATCACATTAGACCATGTATGAGTGTTTCATTCTTCTTTATTGAATAACTAGAGGCCCAGTGCACAAAAATTTGTGCACTGGGGGACGGAGGGTCCCTCAGCCTGGCCTGCACTCTCTCATTGTCCGGGATCCCTCAGGGGATGTCTTACTGACAGCTTAGGCCCTGCCCCCTGCTAACTGGTTATTCCACTGTTTGGTCGATTTGCATATTATGCTTTTATTATATAGGATATTCCTAGCAAACTGGCCTCTGTCAGGTCCTGGAGGGCACTGAGCCTTTTCCCACCTCCAGACTTTGCAAAAGCTGTTCCTGCTTCTTCAGCTCTTCTCTTTCCACTGACCCAGACCCACTCCCACACCTTCTTAGGTTTCTTTCCTGATTTCCAGGATAAACAAGACACCTTTCTCACACGCCTTAGAGTACCCATCCTCCTTCATAGCCCTTAAACACGTTGATTCTGTGTGTGTCTGTGTGAAGGTTTATCTTCCCCACTAGATTAGAAACCCACGTAGCAGGGCCTGGACCCTCTTGTTCATCATTATGTCTTCTGTGACTAGAACAGTACCTGGCATTTTGTAGGTGCCCAATCTTTTCTTAAGTAAATGAGTGAGTGGCTTTTTTAAACATCTACTAGGGACTAAAAGGTTTATATACAGCAACTTTCCCAAAAGCCAAGCAAATTAGTCATCAGGGTTGGCATTCAATAGCTTTCTGGGTCATTGCTGCCCAATTCTGCATCCTCCTCAGCTCCTCTGGGTTTAGGGCCCCTCCCTAGGGCAGCTGTGGGCTATGTAGAAACCAGAGAAGACAGTTTAGCCTGCTATTAAGAACACTTAGGTCATCGTACTGTAAGATTACTCCTGCCCCCGTCTGACTCTTCCTTGCTCCCTGACCCCGTCCCTGGGCACCTGGCTGAGTGTGAGGTTTCAAAAGACTAGGAGCAGGGTACTCCCCACACCATCATCCCCTGCACCCTCCTCCCCCCATCCCCACAACAATTAGCACAGCAAATGTTGTGTTCTTGTGCCCTCTTGTGGTCTGTCTCAGGATAGCAAATACCAGTTTCCTTGCCTCCCTGATGTGAATGCTGCAACTGGCCACGAGAGGGCAGGGTTCTCTATACTATCCCACCCAATACAATACTTCCCCTATCCAACCCCAGCTTAAAAACAAACAAACAAAAAAACTATACATTTTTCAAATAAACAACTGTATTGAGCTATAATTCATATACTGTACACTTCACACATTCAAAGAGTAGCATTCAATATTGTTATATATTTATAGAGTTATGCAACCATCACCTCAATACAATTTTAGAAAAATTTTAAAAAGAAACCCCCATTCCCTGTTACCACCCACCATATTCCACCTCCCTGCCCTAGGCAACCACTAATCTGATTTTGGTCTCTCTCTATTTGTTTGTTCTGGACATTTCATGTAGAGAGGAACCATACAGTCTATGGTCTTTAGTGACTGGCTTCTGTCATTTAGCACAATGTGTCAAGGTGTACCCATGTTACAGCAGGTATCAATACTTCATTCCTTTTACTGCAAACTCATATTCCATTGTTTGGCTAGGCCACGTTTTATTTATGCCCATGAGCTGATGGACATTTGGGCTGTTTCTATTTTAGCTATTACAAATAACGCCACTCTGACATTTGTGTGCAGATTTTTATATTGGATGTATGCCTTCTTTTTCTCTTCAAATCTCTGTATGTATTTAGGTGAAACTGCTTACCTCTATATTTAACTACCTGAGAAACTGCCAGACTTTTTCCATTGCAGCTGCAGCATTTTACATTCCAACAAAGCTGTGAGCTTGCGGAGGGAAGGACAGCTGGTTTTCTCGGGTCCCCACAGACCTAACACAGGCCCAGCGACGGCGGTTAATAACACTTGGGGACTTTGGAAGAGGCCAGTGAATGCAGCAGGCTGGGAGGTGTGGGTAATCCCGATGGATCTGGAGGGACATTTCTTTGGGGAGATGAACTGTGGGGAGTGGCCAGGGCAGCTCAGAGAACAAGGTCACACAAGTGTGAGGGGCTGTGGAAGGCTCAGTAGTTGGAACATAGACCCCTTTTCAAAGAGGGACTCTGGCAGCATTCTCATGCCTGGCACCCTGCCAGGGTGGTGAAAGAGGAGCTGTGAAAGCTTCCCCTGAAGGAAGTGGGGTCCCTGAGTGTGGGAGATGGAGGACTTCAGGGGCAAGGGTTGTGGGGCAAGAGGAGGAGCCCTGGTGGAGGCAGGAATGGCTGCAGAGGCAGGGGCGGGGTCAGGAGGGAGGGAGGCTGCGGCAAGGAGGCTGGGCAGCAGGGCCCAGGGCACTAGGACCCGACCACTACCCAGGAATGCACCCTCCATTCGGGGATGACAGGTGATGTGCACAGGTCCCAAAATGTCTCAAGTGCTGGCTCCACAGGGGTCCCCACACTCACCTTGACCATTGTTCTGAGACAGAAACTGAGACCAGAATCCAGTGTAACATTTTCTAGGCCAGGCCAGCCCTTGCCTTTGTAAAGGTTCTTATCCAGCCCTCGCTGGTGTGGCTGAGTGGATAGAGCATCAGCCTGCGGACTGAAGGGTCCTGGATTTGATTCCGGCCAAGGACACATGCCCAAGTTGCAGTCCCCAGTAGGGGGCGTGCAGGAGGCAGCTGATCAATGATTCTCTCATCATTGATGTTTCTATCTCTCCCTCTCCTTTCCTCTATGAAATCAATAAAAAGATCCTATCGGCCAAAATCGGTTTGGCTCAGTGGATAGAGCGTCGGCCTGGGGACTGA
Source organism: Lasiurus cinereus (assembly GCA_011751065.1). Taxonomy (NCBI): domain Eukaryota; kingdom Metazoa; phylum Chordata; class Mammalia; order Chiroptera; family Vespertilionidae; genus Lasiurus; species Lasiurus cinereus. Next base: position 6,486,784 of record JAAGEH010000367.1, read on the forward strand.
AAGGTCCCAGGTTCGATTCTGGTCAAGGGCATGTACATTGGTTGAGGGCCCATCCCCAGGAGGGGGTGTGCAGGAGGTGGCTGATCGATGTCTCTCTCTCATCGATGTTTCTGGCTTTCTATCCCTTTCCCTTCCTCTCTGTGAAAAATCAATAAAATATATATTTTTAAAAAAAATATCCTATCTAATAAAAGAATAATATGCAAATTAACCATACCTGCTCTACACTCACCAGCCATGCCCACCAGCCATGCCCACCAGCCAATCAGAGCAAGTATGCAAATTAACCCAACCAAGATGGCTATGGCCACAGAGAGAGCAGGAAGAAGGCTTGGGTTGCCCCCAGCGATGGAGGAAGCCAACCTTTCCCCATACCCTGGCCTGCATTAAGGCAACAAAGTTTCAATGGCTGAGCCAGCAGAAGGCTTAGCTCTGCTCCAGGCTACAAAGTTTCAATTGTAGAAGATAAATAAATCCCAGATACCAGGGCCTTCACTTGGGTCATTGGGGATGTGACCAGCTTGGAAACCACCACAGGCCCCTTGCCCAGGCCATCCCACACCCCTCAGGTACACCCACCCTGATCTAGGACACCCTTCAGGGCAAACCAGCTGGCCCCCACCATGCACCAGGCCTCTATCCTACCTAATAAAAGAGTAATATGCAGACGGACCATCACTCCAACACACAAGATTACTGCCCCCATGTGGACACAACATCTTGTCCCCATGTGGACACAAGATGGCCACCACAAAATGGTCAGCAGGGGAGGGCAGTTGGCAGAGACCAGGCCTGCAAGGGAGGGAAGTTAGGGGTAACCAGGCTGGCAGAGGAGGGCAGTTAGGGGTGACCAGGCCCACAGGGTAGGGCAGTTAGTGGCAAATAGGCTGGCAGGGGAGCAGTTAGGCATCTATCAGGCTGGCAGGGGAGTGGCTAGGGGTGATCAGGCTGGCAAGTAGAAGCGGTTAGGGGCAATCAGGAAGGCAGGCAGGCAAGCAGTTGGGAGCCAGCAGTCCTGGATTGTGAGAGGGATGTCCGACTGTCCATTTAGGCCAAACATAGTTCCTTCAAGACTGCAGGTCAAACACCGCCTTCAGGGGGCAGGCTGGGTGGCCACAGGGCTGCGGCTCCAGCCCCCCCCCCCCAACTTCCTCAGTGATTTGGAATCCCCTCAGTCCTCCGCCCCAACCCCCCTGTGTTAGATGGGCAGGAGGTGCGGGGGTGAGATGGTGGGGGTGAGACGGTGAGGGGAAGCTGGGGTTTGCAAGCAAAGCTGTTTCCTTCCAATGTGGCCAGAAAGGCCCGCCGGCCTCCCTACCATTGTTCCCAGCATCAGTGGAGGGACAGCTTCTTCTCTCCTGTTAGGGCTGAGGATCTAGGGCTGAGGAAGGAGACCGGATGAAGGGGTGGCTTGCCCAGGGAATCAGCAGGTGGGGGGCCTGAGTGGGGGAGAGGAGGGGAGAGGAGGGGAGAGGTGGGTTTCCGGGCTCTTTCCTCTCACATGGAAGGTGTTGCCAGAACAAATGAACTGCCAGGACCCCTCTCCGTGCCCAGCCTCCCCATCTGCCCTCTGACAGGGGAGGCTGTGGCGGGACAGGGAGACCCCCCCCCAAATTCCTGGGTCCCACCCCGGCTTCTTCGGCAGGAGACCCCCGAGTTCAAGTCAACCCACACACATGCTGGGGAGGGGAGAAGTGAAAACGGAGCCTCCCCGCGGACTCCCTCTCCAGCTGGAACCCCTCCATCCCCAGGGGCTCGTCCAGGGGCCCCCCACCCCCTGCCTCTCCGGTCGGCCCATCCCCCGCCGCCGCAGCCCCGGAGCCCAGCGCTCAGCCCCGGTTTCTGATCCTCTTTCGCTTCTCCTTGGGGCTGGCAGTTGCATAAAACTGCGTTGGGAAACAGATGAGGGCTTTGCCACGGCAGGTCTGGCGCAAGTGCGGGGAGGGCAGTGCCCGCAGAGGGGCTGGGGCCGGGCGGCCGGGCGCTCCCCTCCCCCCCTCCCCCTCCCTCCCTCTCCCCTTCTCCCCCTCCCTTCCCCCTCCCTCTCCCCTCCCTCCCTTTCTTTCCCCTCCCCTCCCCCTTGCCCTCCCCTCCCCCCTCCCCCGCCCACGTGGCAGGTTTGCGGTGGGAAATCAATCGCTGCGCCTGTACATCCTCCTGGGCCCAGGGCTGCTGTGTATGACGCGGGGAGAGGGGGAAATGGGGGCGGGGAGGGGGGCAGAAAGTTTGGGTGTCTCACCTGCAGTGATTCGTTATTAGTAACCGTCTCTGGGCTTTATTTTCTAATTTCCCCTTCCTTCCTTCCTTCCTTCCTTCCTTCCTTCCTTCCTTCCTTCCTTCCCTCCTTCCCTCCCTCCTTCCTTCCTTCCCTCCTCCCTCCCTCCCTCCCTCCCTCCCTGTCTCCCTCCCTTCCTTCCTCCCTTCCTCTTTCCTTCCCTCCTTCCTTCCTTTCTTCCTTCCTTTCTTCCTCCCTTCCTTCCCTTCTCCCTCCTTCTTTCCCTCCCTCCCTCCCTCTCTCCCTCTCTCCCTCCCATTTTCTCTCTCCTCCTTTCTCTCCTCTTTGCCTATTGGTCTGTCTGTTAACCATCATTTCCTGGTGACTCTCCCTGTGCCGGGGAATGTTCTGGGTTCTAGAACCGTGTTAATGAGGAGGCATGCTCCCGCTTCCCAGAAGCTGCCTGTGTAGTGAGTGGGAGGCTGACAGTAAGTGGGAGACCAAGTCATGCAGTGGTGCTCAGGGTGCTGACGGCGTGATATGCTTCGGGATTTTTATAGGCCTGCACAGGCAAGCATATGATTTTGTAGGGAGGCTTTTAAAGCACAAGGAGCACACATAATACATGCTGTTCCATAGCTTGTCTTTCTCTTAAAAAGACAAGTGGGACTTTTCCTGGTGGGCACACACAGGCTGCCTCTTTATTTTTGACTAGAGGCCCAGTGCATGAAATTCGTGCATGGGGGGGAGGGCAGTGTGTGTGTCCCTCAGCCCAGCCTGGACCCTCTCCAATCTGGGACATCCCTCTTCTCTTATAATCTAGGACTGCTAGCTCCCAACTGCTCACCTGCCTGACTGCCCCTAACCACTTCTACCTGTCAACCTGATCACCCCCTAACCACTCCTCTGCCAGCCTGATTGACACCTAACTGTTCCCCTGCCAGCCCGATTGCCCATAACTGTCCTCCCCTGCCAGCCCAGTCACCCCCAACTGCTCTCCTCTGCAGGACTGATCTCTCCCAACTGCCCTCCCCTGTAGGCCTGGTTGCCCCAAACTGCCCTTCCCTGCAGGCCTAGTTGCCCTCAACTGCCCTTTTCTGCAGGCTGGTCCCCCCAACTGCCCTCCCTTGCAGGCCTTGTTGCCCCTAACTACCTCCTGCTGGCCATCTTGTGGTGGCCATCTTGTGTCCACATGGGGCAGCCATTTTGTGTGTTGGAGTGGTGAGTTGGAGTGATGATTAATTTGCATATTACCTCTTTATCATATAGAATGGCAGCATAGTCTTCCATCCTACTGCTGTGCAGTTGCTGCTGCCTCAAAGACTCACCACAGCTTCTTGGAGCCGCTGTGGTCTCAGGAGTGGCCTTGGGGACTGTTGCGGGGGGATAGGGGGGGAGGGGAGTTTGTGGTTCTGCCTCAGTTGAGCAAGAGCAGACATGCTGTGACGTATGTCCTCACCCCGGCTGCACTGGTCATCTGGCGGCCCTAGAGGAGGCACTGGGAATGCTCTCTTTTCAAAAAGTCCCTCAGATTTCTCTCAAGCACAGCCAGGATCGAGAAGCACTGTGCGAGCATAATAGGGGGCCCCAAGAACCCTGAGTGGTGCCTCTCCGAGCGCTCACCCAGGTTAGAAGGGAGCTGCCCAAGGCGGGGACGCTCGCTCCCCTCCCACCCGGCCCCTCAGGCCGCCCTTATGGTGCTGGTGCACAGCTTTTTGCAAGTTTCTGCAAATTAAAGACCATGGGATTAAGATAGATATGTTTTCTTTTTTTAAAAAAAATGTATTACTTTCCAATTCTTAAGGCTACACAGTTCTGATAAATAAATACAAGTAAGAGGTGGACATGAATAACTCACAGAAGAAGGGCAAACGTGCAAAAGAATCTCAGCAAGATTTAAAGAGACACACTCCTTAAACCAACACTCTCACATCTGCCCACCCATGCCATTGGCAAAGTTAAATGCTTAGGCCACAGAAATAGGGGGAAATGAGTATTGGTGCTTCTATAATCTTCTAGAGGGAATCTGTTAATATAGATCAAAAGCATGTTTAAAATGGATTCCGTTTGCTCCAGCAAGTCCACTCCTAGGAAATACACACGTGCCAAGGTATGTACCATGTGTCCATTGCAGTCATTGGTGATCATTAAAATAATTGGGGACAGCCTAAAGGTCCAGAAATAAAAGGTTTGCTAAAAAAAATAAATCATTCTGCATCCCACAGTGGAACACGGAGCAGCCATCACAAGGGACAAGGCTGGACTGCTACAGAGACATGGATGCACTCCATGAAAAAAGCAAGTTCTAAGGCAGTGTTTGATATGGTCCCATTATTTCCCAATGTAAGTCCATTCTTGTTGTTTTGTAGTGTATATCGACAGGAAAAATATAAGAAGATGCCCTAAAATGTTAATACAAGTGGAGGGATTTGAATTTTTTTTCCTTCTCCCTTCCTCTCTTCCTTTTCTCTTCCTTCTCCTCCTCCTCTTCCATTCAAATTCCTCATCCTCTTCTATTTTGCTCATGTGCATTGCTTTTCTCTCTCAATGAATCTGAGTTACTTGGGCTCCGATGCAGGGACAGTGGCATATGGGGTACCAGAGACACACAGGGAGAGCCTGAGTCCCGTGGCTTCCAGCAAGGGCAGGAGGGACCACCCCATTGTGCCTGTGTTGATACATGCTTCTGTGTGGCTGACAAGCGCCACCTTTCCTGTGTTGAGCTCTCCCCCAACCGGATAGGGTCCCATTTTTGCATAAAAGCAAATAATGTGTGTATTGTTTATGTATACATGTATGTGTATGCGTGTAAATAGATGTATATGTGTGCTAGTATATGTACATGTGTGTATGTGTTGTGCACACGTGTGTGCCTGCTATATACTCATGTATATGTGTGCATGTGTGTGTCAATGTGTGTGTGTAAGAGGATACTAACTGTTAACCCTGGTTATGTCTGGACAGTGGAGTTACACAGGTGCTTTCACTCTTTCCTTTCTTTCCAAAGTGTTTTTAGAATTTGGTTTTGATCACAGTTGGCACACACAATTACGTTAGTTCCAGGCACACGTCGTAGCGATTGGACACTTAGGTAACTCGGGGAGTGCCCACCTCGGAAAGGCGAGCGCCCACCTGCACCGTACCTCCTTGTTATGAAATCACGGGCTGCGGGCTGCGTCCCCTGCGGTGCTTCCCCTCCCGCCCCTCGGGCTGTTCTGTAACCACCCATTTGTGCTTCACCTTTTCACCCTCCTCCCAACTCCCTCCCGTCTGGCAGCTGTCAATTTGTTCCCTTTTTATGTTCAAGCATAACTATATTGCTAAATATTTTTTTACTATCCGAATGTAGCAATACATCTTTGTCGGGGGAAGTATAGAAAAGCAGAATAAAGAACCCACATTGCCCTGGGTCCTGTCCCACCAAGGCCCCTGCGTCCCTGCCACTTGGGCTGGTTGGCTTCCAGTTTCCCTCCTGGGCCTGTTTCTGTGGCTGCTGACCCTTTGGCATGAACAATTCCACACCCTCTTTTCCTCCACCTGACATTCCTCGGTAAGCATCGCCCCGCGTGAAAAAGCCTGCCCGCGTGGTGCCGTTACTGACTGTGTGATACTCTACAACCCTATCTTGATTTTCTTAGTAATTTTCTTATTGTCAGGGGTTTAGAATGTCTCCAACCTTCTACCATTGCGACTAACGCCCTGACAAGCATCTCTGTAAGCCAAGCTTTCTCGTCCGTAGGTCTTGGACTCGATTCCTCGCACTCCTGGCCCCTGGCCCCCTGGGAGAATGGAACCGCCTCCGATACCCCTGCCACGCCCTGCAGAGGAACCCCCTCCCCCCACTTCATTGTCTGGTGAGGCCAGTTCCTTTTCTGAGTCTTCTCCCTGCAGACAGACTCCGCTTTCTCCACTTCTGTCCTCTGCCCCAGGCTTAGCGGGGCGAGCAGGGTTCTGTGGGTGCAGACTGTGACTGGCCCCGTGACTGGCTGTGTGACTTGGGGGACATCACGGGACTTCTCTGAGCCTCCATTTTCCTTCTCTAGTGGCTGCCTTCCCCTCTGCTTGGCTTAAAGAGCGACCATGCTTCCCAGACTCCGATATCATCCTTCTCTTTCTCCCTCCCAGTTTCCGGGGACCTGGAGGGCCATGCTGTCTTACTTTGTGAGGGGCGTGCCCTGGTGTCTTCCCCAGCAGCACAGCAACTGCACGTCCTGAGAGGAAGCTGCCCGCCTCCACTCCTTGGTGCTTCGCTCCCAGTAGGAAGAGCCCGGCTTGCTGGCTCGGAGACAGTCCTGCTTGTCCCTCTCCGACCAAGCAGTGCAGGAGTCTGTCACCACCTCCCTCCTCCCTCGGCTGCGCAGAGGCCAGAGGCTCTCACTGAGGATCCAGGGAAGCAGCTCCAGAGCCCTGGGTTCATTCCCTCCTTCGTGATCCCCTCATTACATCACTCGGTCTCCCTGGGCCTCCACGTTCCTGCTCTACTTCCTGCTCTAGTTCCTGCCTTCTTCCCCCGCGGCTTTCCCATGCCAGGCATCCAGATCACTCATCTGCCCCACTGGGTGCAGCCCGAGAAACGCCAAGGAATGCAGGAGCCCAGGACCCAGTGCCTGCCCCCGGGGGTGCCATGCTGAGGGGGCCAGAGCAGGGCCACCCCAGGCTGCTCGTGACCCTTTCGGTCATGTCCACAGCTATGGAGCTCAGCAGGGTCCCGCCACCTCCACCTCGAGCCCTCCCCCACCTCCGCCAGACACCAGGTGCTCCTGGAACCTCTCCTTGGAAGACTTCTAGGCTCTGTCCTCTTTGCCAGGCTAATGTTCACGCATCCTTGGGTCCCCTTTGGCTCCACCTGCTCCCAGAAGCCCCCCAGGACTGTCCAATTCTGGATTGAGTGGCCCCATGTGTTTTTGAGGCGGTCCCTCCCTTTCAATCTGATCACATGCTCAGTGGCCTTTGCCCCTTCTCTTGCAAGTTGCCCATCAGACTTGCAGTCTCTCTAGGGCAGAGATGTGCGTCTCCCCGAGCCCTGTGTGCATGTCACTAAAGCAACGCTCAGCAGACAGCGGGTGCTCGGTTCACATTTGAGGGGTGGGCTGGGAGGTGTAAGAGCAGCAGACAGGGGCGGAGAAAGGCTCTGAAAGGCGAGGACTTCACACCTGCTGTGGGAGCCCCGTGGGCTGGATGAGGAGAAGTGGGGGAGGAGTTGGCTTTGCAGAGCAAGCAGGGGTCGCCTGAGCAGGGGGAGGAAAAGCAATCTGGTGAGAGAGGGCAGGAGCTGAGACAGGAGGGCGGCCACAGGAGACGGGCGAGCGAATGTGCTCAGCTGGAGGAGGGCTTGGGCAGGGAGGCCGCTGGGCGAGGCGGGCACTTTGGGTTGTGGGCACAGGGCAGAGAGTGGAGGGGTCTTGCCGGAGAACAACGCGGGATGAGGGGAGAAGGACATCCAGTGTGGACTGTCCAGGACATGGTTTTGGTGCCCGTCCTGGGGCAGGAGGGCCAGTGGAAATTTAGAGCCATAGAAGGGCGGCCGAGCGGAGGTGTGCAGTGGGAGCAGCACCGTGCAGCCGGGCTCGGACCCTGTCTCTACCACCGTCTGCGGGCAAACCTTCTTAACCTCTGCAAGTCTCATCTCTGTTCAGCGAAAAGATGGTGAGCTCCTTCCTGCCAGCGCTGTCTGAGCCCAGGGGCCTGGGGACAGTCACGGTGACTCAGGCTCTGTTCTCCCAGATCTGCCCATTGCTCCCACCCCTTACCCTGCAGTCAAGCTGTGCCAGGAATGTGGACTATGATTGATGAGGACGGTTACCTGACGTCTGTTTAAAGCCAGTGATGACAAGCGTAGGGTGGGTGGTCTTTTGAGTATCAGAGGGGAAGGCCTATGGGAAGCCACCAGTGGAGGCTGTGGAGGGGACCTGAGGTTGAGGAAGTCCCTAGAGGTGGTAGCCCGGGCAGGGCGGGGAGAATGTCTTGGAAGGTCATCTCTTGGTCCACAGGGGAGCTTGGTGGCCCCTTGAGACTTTCGTGGGCTCTGTACTCCCTTTTCAATAGCCAGCACCCACCAGGGTGGGCGGGGCGGGGGGGTGGGAGTGGGGCCTCAGCAAGGGCGTGGAGGAAATGCCCACAGGTCCTGGGGACAGGGCCCAGCTCGGCCTGTGGCTCCTGTGGACCGTAAGGACTCTGTAGACGGACGCACAGCCCTCGGCGAGGGTGGCCTCTTGCTGAGCGTGGGTCCCACCCTGAGTTCCTTCCATAGCTTCCCTGGGTGAGGCCGTGCTGCTGCTCCGGGAGTCAACCACCCAGAGGCCTTTGGGGACTGATAACGCGTATTTGTGGACCAGACTGGAAACCGACCGTCTCCATCCCTTCTGCCCTTGGAGAGCCCGTCCCCAGAGGCCCGCTCCACCTGCTCCAACCCGGAGGCGAGGGTGGCCGTCTGGGCCGGAGTGAAGGGGGGTGGACTCGGCTCCGGGCTGATGGGAGCCTAGCGCTGCAGGGGAATTGGGCTTGTTTCCCTCGTATTTTCCTGTGCTTTTCCATCTTCTCCCAATGAGTGTGCTTTGGAGAATCATTTAAAAGATACGTTTTTAGTGAACAAGATCTATAAGTATATGGATTAAAAATTAAAATATAAATGGTTCAGATCGTTTCTACATAATGGAGGCTGAGATTTGGAGCTCAGTACCGGGCACTTAGTAGGTGCTCAGAGTGTTGGCATGAGCGGCAGGGCGGGGTCATGGGTCTCTCCTTCCTCACCACCACCTCTTTGTCCCTGAAGCATTAATTGAGGACCTACCACACTCCCGGGCTGGAGGGCGGCAGCAGGTATAGGCACCGCAATGCTGTGTCATTGGGAGCCCCCCACCTCCGGCCCCCCGCCCCCAGTTGTTGGATGCATCCAGGGGATGTACCCACCTGTGGGATTGAGGAAGATTTCATAAAATGGGGGCGATACTGGAGCTGGGTCGCAAAGGGGAGAGGGTGCAGGCATTCCAGGCCCTCAGAGCCATGTTCCTTTGTGCCTTTATTCACTCAGATATTCCTCAAATGTCTCACCCGTGGCCCACCTGGGTCCAAATGTCCCCTGTGTTTCTGGAGAATGTTTCCGGAGCACCTACCAATGCCAAGCCCTGAGCATTAGCTCTGCTTCCTCACAGTGACGTTCAGCACACGAGGCAGGAAGTAACGTGGCCTTCGGGGCACTCCAGCCCAGAGACAGACAGGCTGAAGGTGGAGGCTGTTGCGAAGAGGCAGGGAAGCAGACACCAGCATGGAGTGTCTGGGGGAGGGCTGTTAAAGGCCGAGGGGAGGACAAAGGGCCACGAGGGGGCCCAGGTTGAGGAGGAGCAAACAAAATGAAAGGTCCCTGGAGACTTTTTGTTATTTAAATAAAAGTTTATTGTCTCCTGCTTGTACTCATGTTCTGCTAAGGGCCCTGCAGAGTTTTGAGAGGCCAGTGGTGGGTGTGATCTGATCCACATTTGAAAAGACAGCTTTAATAAGACCCTGGTCCTCACACCTCTCTCCCAGGGGCACCCCTGAAACACATTTGAAAAGGTTGATTGTATGGCTTGCTGTGTACTATCGATGGTTTTAAGATAGTTTTTCACTTGAGCTTGGGGCTGCAGAATTAATTCCTTTAATTTAAAAGGAATGTCCGCCACATCTCTCTGGGCCACTGCGTCAGCCAAGACAGACTTGCTTTTTGTTAGAAAACATGGGATTTCAGTTTTTAAATTCAAAGAAGCAGGCGTCCCCATGACAACCTGTCGCTTCTGAGCTCCCACACTTTGAGTTGAAAAAGGAGGCTCGGCCCGTGAGCACTGCCCTCATTTCGGGCCTCACTGATGTACTGAGGCCCCCACTACGCCTCAAGGTACCACCCCCCACAACTTCCCCTTCATTGGGCACAGGATGTCTCAGGGGTGATGCCCCAATAGATTTGTGGGGTGGAAGGCGTGCCATTCCTGTGTGGAGGGGGAGCGGGAGGGGAGGGGTGTATCCTAGGGACTTTAAGGGAGAGTTTTGTGACATCTGCCTCAATGCACCCACATTCCTAGCACACAGAATTGAGAGCAGGAGGAATGAGGGATGGGACCCAGAGACCCCAGAGGCACTGAGATTCCCTGTGAAATGGGAGGCGGCCTGGGTAGGTGGAGGCAGCCAGAGGTGGGTTTTTCAGGAAATATTTGGCCCCTGTGTCTAGAGTCTCCTTTGGAAAGGTGACTGCACCCAGGCCCCGTGCAAAGAGCAAAGGTCGAGGAAATGAAGGCCCAATCCCACGGCCAAGCAGCTGTGACCCTACAAGTCCCCGAACCTCTGTGCGGCTTGTCAAGCAGGAAAAGTGAGCCTGGACTTGCCCGACTTGCCAGGAAGTCAGTCACAAAGGTGAGCAGGGAGGGACGGCCTCAGGAGGGCCAGTATTGCAGGCTTTTGGGGACCACGTCCAGCATCCGGGGGGTGGATCTCAGGGACTCAGGGGCAGAGGATCGGGACTCAGCAAACCAGCTTGACTCCCTGTCACTCCTGGCACTTCTGAGTGCTCACAAATACCACTTCAGGGCATTTCCTTAGTCAAGAATGTTGCTCAATTATGCTCTAAACAGCCCAATTCATAGGTCAGAGGAGAGGCACCAGGCACGAGAGCCCTGCTCAACCTGTTTCTCCCTCACAGTAGTGCCCCTGGCCTCAGTTTCCTCTCCTGAGGTCCTGCTGACCTCTGAAGGCACGTGCTAAGGTTCTAATGGGAAGAGCTTACCTAGTGGGTACCCTACTGTGTGCAGAGCCTGCCTGCCCACAGCGGCTGCCGGTCGGGGAAGCCACACACACACAAAAAAAACATATAGGCACACACTAGTCCCGAAAGCACTTTGAAGAGCCAATGCAGCAAGCTTCCAGCTGCACCCACAGCTTCACTGTGCTGGGGGAAGGGTAAGAGGGGGCCTCAGGTGCAGGGGACTTGGGTGCATGCACAGTGTCCAATGGGCTGGGAGCTGGGAATCTGGGTTTGAAACCCTGATCTTCCGGGGAGCGACTTTGGTCAAGGTCCTTGGCCTCTGGGCTGTTGTTCCCTTGGTAAGTAAGGACAGTGAAGTAGTCTAGAGAGTGGACGTGAAGGGCCTTTTCAGCTTGGATGGTTTCAGTCCACTTTCTCAGGTTTCCAGGCCTTGTGCTGGGCCTGACATCTCCCAGGACAAGGGTTCAGTCGTATACCCCAGCACATGCACACCGCATGCCCTGTGTGTCCTTAATCTCTGTGTCGACAGGCATGAAGCTCCGGGCTCCTGGTGGGTGGGGTGACCAGGTGTCCACAGTCCTCTCAAAAGCGTCCTGATCAGAATGACAGATTAGATGTGTTTCTGCCACAGGCTGTAGGACCCACCCACACCTTCCCCCTGAAGGTGGGAACCCAGTGTCATCCTGACTGGGGAGGGGGATTGTGGGAGTAATGTCAGATCAGCTGACTCATGGGGGCACCTATGCCCCAATACGCCTGTGGGCCCCAACACACCTGTGGGTCCCGACCTGCCCGTGAAAATTAATCCTTTTCCAGAAATACCAGCGGCTACTGGCACATGTCAGCTTCTAGCCCTGCTGTGAAGCCGCCTCTGTGACTTCCAGACCAAGCTCCATAACCCATTCCTCCTCTTTCCTTGGGCAAGTTCCCATAGGCCTTAGAGACTAAAGAAATCCGAATGAAACTTTTAGCAGATTATCTCTAGGGCAAAAGGCCAAAGCAGTGGGAAAGGCGTCCAGGAAGTCAGCTCTAATCCTTTGCCAGCTGATTCTGGAGGAATCCCTCGCTCCTCTGGGCCTCGGTTTCCCTTTTAGTATAAGAAGACCATTGGCTTAGCAGGCTCTTCAAGAAACTTTAAACTTTAACTGGTGTTGGTGTCTCAGGCCTGTGCTGGCCACACGAGGGCCCCAGCCAAGGCACCCACAAGGCGTTTACTGATGGCCTGCTGGCAGGGACCAAGCCAGAGGGCAGTTCTGATTGCCACTCATTTCCTGAAAGTGATGTTTGGCTTGGAGACATTGACACATGACCTCAGCCATCTGACTTGGAGAACGGGGCGCATGACCGGCAGCTGCAGGCACTTCCTCAGGGCTGTCACCCCAGGTAAGTCCTGAGCCCTAGTGGGAATGGGAGAGGCCAGGAGGGGCTGTGTTTGTTCCCAGAGGGTGAGAGGAGTCCAGCCCCTTTACGTGAGGCCTTGCTGAGGGCCACTGGCCCCTCCCTTTTTTATAGTTCTCAGGAGACCTGTGTAAAGCCACTCTGATTGTTGGGAGTGAACATGTCCTGCTTGGTAATGGGGCTCGAAGCCTGGTATTACTATCTTTAATGCCCTTTCTAGAGGCAGCAGCACCCCCTGCCCTGCTCACCTCAGCATTTTCCCTTAGGAGCCCGAGCCGGGTGGTGGGAAGACATTGGCGTCAGAGCCAGACAGACCTGTGCTGAAAGCCTGTCCCCTCCCCCCAGCTTCCTTGTCCCGGTTACCCAGCTTCTCTGAGGCCCAGGTTCCTTATAAAAGGAAAATAAGAAGTCAATCATATTGTGCACGTATTTAACATGTGCCAGTCACTGTTCTGATCACGTTACATGTATTAACTAATGAAGACTCGTAAGGAAGGTACTGTTATCAATCCCATTTCACAAACGAGGGGTTAAGGCCCAGAGAGCTTAACCATCTTGCTCAGGTGGTGCAGCTAGTCAGTCCATGGTGGGCCTGGGACATGAGGCCACCTCCCCCAGTGTCCAGCCTCAAGGCCTGGCTCAACCTGCTCTCCTGGCCACACTCAGCTCCCGGGCCAGGGAAGTGACAACGAGCTGGGGTGTGTAGAGGGCTCGGAGCCCCGCACATGGTAGGACCAAGGTGGCTCAGGTAAATGGCCAAACACCGGGAACACTTACTCCCAGGGAGCTTCTAGCCGGGGTGTCTCCGTGGAGGTTGAGAGCTGGGCAGAGCCTGGACAGCCTGCACCCCAGCCTCTCACCACCCACTGGTGAGGGGGCCAGCGCAGCTGGAGAAGAGCAGGGCCTTGCCCCGGGTGCTGCTGCTCAGCCACTCCCCCCCCCCCCTCAAGTTGACATCACTGCCTCTGCAGCGACTCAGCCCTCAGCCCTGTAGGCCACCAGCAGGGGGTGAGGTGACCGTGGGATGCAGGGGGTTATGGCTGTAGATGCTGGGAGAACCCAAAGTCAGGGAGCAGATATAGACTCCGTGGGGGAGGGGGTATTGAAGAACAACTGTCCCCGGGACACGTGGGCTGTGGGGCAGTTTCCCCACAGTGTATAGTTCACTGGCTTTTGGTACATTTCTCTCTCATCGATGTTTCTAACTCTCTATCCCCCTCCCTTCCTCACCGTAAAAAATTAATAAAGGGCATTAAAGATAATCACACTTGCTATTTATAAATTTATATATATATATTTTTTTTAATTGATTTTTTACGGAAAGGAAGGGAGAGAGATAGAGTCAGAAACATCGACGAGAGAGAGACATTGATCAGCTGCCTCCTGCATGTCCCCCACTGGGGATGTGCCCGCAACCAAGATACGTGGCCCTGACCAGAATCAAACCTGAGACTTTTCAGTCCACAGACCAACGCTCTATGCACTGAGCCAAACCGGTTTCGGCAATCACACTTGCTATTATCTGATGCTCGGGAAGCCGGAAGCCAGTTTCTTGACTCCCATTGAGGCTCTTTTTTTGTGGGGGACCTCGTAGGCCAGGAATAGCCTGTTGGGGAAGCAGGCGCAGGCTGCTTGACTGTGGATGTTGTCAGACAGCCTTAGCACCTGCTGGCAGGCTGGGTGTGGGCGAGCCCCTGCTAGGTGTGTGCAGGCCAGAGGAAGAAAGCCCCAGCCACAGCCAGATAGCACTCTCCCAGCAGCTGCTCTCTGGCCCTGGGCTGGGCTCCCCCCTCCCCCGCATTGACATCACTGCCAGCCCCCAGCCCTGTAGGCCACCAGCAGGGGGTGAGGTGACCATGGGATGCAGGGGGTTATGGCTGTAGATGCTGGGAGAATCCAAAGTCATGGAGCTGATATCGACTCCGTCGGGGAGGGGGTATTGAAGAACACCTGTCCCCGGGACACGTACGCTGTGGGGCAGTTTCCCCACCTTCTCGCCAACTTGAGGAAGCCTCTCCTGCTCTTAATAAATAAGAGGGAGGAGAGCTGCCTGCCATCTCTGATGTCCTCCTGCGCCTGGCTCCCCGTCTGTGCAGCACCAACGCACAGGGCCTATGCCGGCCCCTCACCTGCCCGGCCTCAAGGAATCCTCACAGTGGCCCTGCCACGAAGCTCCAGTTATTCTCCCGTTTCCTGGAGGAGAACACCGAGGCTTGGTCAGCGTTTCCCAGTGGGTACAGCAAGTGGGGGACCTGGGACTTGAGACCTCATATCTCTTTCTCTGGACTTTTAAAAGGGCCTAGGTTGTTTAGGCATGTGTGTCTCCCCCACTAAAAATTAATTTTAAGAAAATATTTTCTTAAAATATTTTTTAAAATATAAAATAACTTCATTGCACATACCATATACCTTACACACTTACAGTGTATAGTTCACTGGCTTGGGTACAGTCACAGAACCCTGCAGCCATCCCCACAATGCTCTATAGAACAATTGCAGAACATCATTTACCAACCCCCCTCCTCCAGATCCTGCACTCCCTGGCTATCACCCCCAATCCTGCCATCCCCTTCAGCCTCTGCCAACCACTAATCTCTAGGGATTTGCTGTGCTGGACATTCCATGTAAACGGGATCATGCAATAAACCGCCTTTTCAAACTGACTGCTTCCACTTGATATTTTGAAAGTTCTCAATGCTGTATTTCACTCCGTTCCATTGCTGAATAGCATTGTATTTGGTGAATATACCACATTTTGTTCATTCATTCCTCAGGTAATGGGCCTCTGAGTTGTTTCTGCTTTTGAGTGATTATGAATAATGCAGCTATGACTGCTCCTGCACAAGCTGTTTGTGCAAGTATGTGTTCAGTTCCCATGGCTACATGCCTAGGGTCATGCGATAGCTCTATGTCTGCCTTCCCAAGGACTGCCAGCCTGTTCGCCACAGGAGCTGTACCATTTTACTCCCCCAGCACTGCACAAGGGTTCCAGTTCCTCCACATCCTCACCAACACTTGCTATTATCTGCCTTTTTAGAAACTGCCATTCTAGTGATTGTGGAGGGATCTCTCATTGTGGGGTTGACTTACATTTCTCTGATGACTAGTGATGTTGACCCTCCTCTCTGACAATAAATGATATTGGCCACACAAAGGCATTTCCCATTTTATTTATTTATTTTTAAAATATATATATATATTTTATTGATTTTTTACAGAGAGAAAGGGAGAGGGATAGAGAGTTAGAAACATTGATGAGGGAGAAACATCGATCAGCTGCCTTCTGCACACTTCCTCTGGGGATGTGCCCACAACCAAGGTATGTGCCCTTGACTGGAATCAAACCTGGGACCTTTCAGTCCACAGGCTGATGCTCTATCTGCTGAGCCAAACTGGTTAGGGCAGGCATTTCCCATTTTAAAAAATAAAGATGATTAAACCAATATCATTTATTGTCAGAGGAGAGGCTCAACATCACTAGTCATCAGAGAAATGGAAGTCAACCCCATAATGAGAGATCCCTGCACACTCGCTAGAATGGCAGTTACTAAAAAGACAGATAATAGCAAGTGTTAGCTAGCTAGATAGTTAGGTTACATTTGTTTAAAGTTCAGAAACAGCCAAAATCAGTTTGGCTCAGTGTATAGAGCATCAGCCTGCAGACTGAAAAGTCCCAAGTTCTATTCCAGTCAAGGGCATGTACCTTGGTTGTGGGCACATCCTCAGTAGGAGGTATGTAGGAGGCAGCTGATGGATGTTTCTCCCTCATCAATGTTTCTAACTCTCTATCCCTCTCCCTTTCTCTCTGTAAAAAATCAGATATAATAAATAAAAAAGGGAAATGCCTTTGCCTGGTTTCTAAGTGAATTCTAGAGGAGTGTTAGCAAAAAGTGTCCCTTCATGCCCTAAATCCTTCCAGAGATATTCCAGGCAAATACGATAAAACATGTACAAATGTTCTTTTTATTTCAACACAAATGGAGCGTATTAAACAACTTCTCTGTCTTGGTTTTCCACATTATATTGTTGCATATCTCAGCACTGCCTTAGTGCTATGGAGACCGCTGAGGACCAGTGTGCCTGTGGCTCACAACCCTATCATTAACTTCCGGGGCAGATCGGGCATTTCTGACCCCAGAATCCTGGAGGCCTTTTAGGGTCTGGTCTCTGGACAGGGTTTTGTGGGGTTGTTTTGTTTTAATTAACGGACTTAATTTTTGTAGAGCAGTTGCACTTTTACAGAAAATTGAGCAGGTGATACCATATTGCATTGGTGTGGTATGTTGGTTACAATCAATGACCCATATTGACACACTATTATTAACTAAAGCGCGTGGTTTACATCAAGGTTTATCCTTTGTGTCGTTGTCGTTCGACAAATGGGTCATGTGTGGGTGAGGAAGAAGCTTTCTTCCACCTTCAAGGTCCTTTCCGCTGGTCTAATAGACAGATGTGAGAGTGACTAGCAAGAGAAAATGAGCAAGTTTAATTACACATGTACCCATGGGAACCCTGAGTAGGAGGGCAGGTCAGAGCCCCCACATACATGAGCAGGTCAGAGACGGAAAGTTAAACTGAGGAACAGGAGACATTCTGAGTGAAGGATGTGGCCAGGTGCCTTGGGACTTCAGAGGGGAAGAAGGTCATTGAAGGACAACACGCAGCGCAGATGTTCAGTAACTAGTTGTTTTCCCTGCCCTACAGACAGGTCATAGGAAGTTATTTCTGGTGATAACGCTTATTATGGGTAAGGCCCCCAATTTACATTCTCTAAGAGGGAGGGGGGAAAAGTTTCTCATGAGCCTGCAGGGTCTCCATTGCCGTTGGCTAAAGATAATCCACATGCCACAGTAACACCTCTTTGTGCTACTTTGGAACAGGGGAGTTCTGAACCCCTTCAAGGTCATACGCCCACCATTACAGGATCAGACAGAATGTTTCTCTGCCCCCAAAGTGCCTTGTGCTCTGCAACGCTCTGCCCCTCCTCCACCCCCGGCCACCACTGATCTTTTTACATTCTGCAGGCTGATGCTCTATCCACTGCAGGGTTTTCAAGGGAACCCTGCCATCTTCACTCAATGCTCCCAGCTCCTGGGAGAGGCCGGAGCCCACTCAAAGGCTGCAGGGCAGGACTTCTTGGAGAAGTGTCAAATGACAAAACGAATACAATTTTGGAGTGAAGGATAGGGGCCGAGTTTTAGGAAACATTACAAGAGGCAATACAAAAAGACCGCAGATTGCCTCCAAGGTCGGGATTGCCTTATGAGGCCAGGGGGTCCTGTATTCCAGGGTAAGGCGAGCAAGCTAAAGCTGAGCTGGCGGACTGTGGTGGTGAACGTTAGGTTTCCCTGACGGGTGTTCCCCATAAGTGCAGGCTGACAGGTTTAGATTTGTGATGGGGACGGGGCTGCTGGGGCGGCCTCTGTTTTGTGGGTCTCGCCCCATATCTACGAATAAACATGATCAGGACCAGCCTTGTTGTGCCTTCGAGAGCCCCTGAAGGAGTTAGGTACCGCATGGGTCCTCTTGGTGAAGAATTTGGGTCTCAAATTTAAGTGTCATGCCTTCATAACCCTTCGAGGAGAGGAGGGGAGGGGAGGGGAGGAGAGAGAAGGGGAAGGGAAAGGGAGGAGAGGGAAGGGGAGGACAGCAGAGGAGTGAGGAGGGGAGAGATGGGGAGGGGGGTGGAAGGACCGGGAGGGGAGGGCAGGAGATTGCTCAGAAATTGTCAGTCATTTCTGAGAAAAGGACAGTGTCACCCACCTGAATCTCCACCAGATTGTGACCTCCTTGGGACAGGAAGGCAGCCATGACATCATATACCCCATGCCTGGAGCACCCAAATACTTAAAAAACTTCTGGAGGCTATCAAGGGAGAGATCAACAGCAATCCAGTCATAGTAGGAGACTTTAACACCACTGGACAAATCCTCTAAACAAAAAATCAGCAAAGAAACATCAATCCCAAATGACTCACTAGACCAGATGGAACTAATTGACATTTTCAGAACATTTCACCCCAATGCCACAGAGTATACATTCTTCTCAAGTGCTCATGGGTCATTTTCAAAGATAGACCACATGTTGGGACACAGGCAAAGTCTCTTCAAATTCAAGAAGATAGAAATCATATCAAGCATTTTCTCAGATCACAATGGCATAAAACCAGAAAAGAACTACAATAAAAACAAAACAAAAAAACAAAGAAATCAAACACCTGGAGGTTGAATAGCAATATACTCCGTGTCTGGGCTGGGCTGGCCAGGAATGTGGTTTACTTGAGCTGTGGCTGCTTGGGCAAATTTGACCCTGCGGCAGGCTCATGCCTCCCGGGTCACAGGGTTCCTTCTGCAGGCACAGGTCTTTCATGGCTTCATCGGGTGTCACAATCTTGATGATGTCACAATTGTCCAAGGGTCTCAGTCCTCCTGATTGAGTAAGAAATTGAATGTTTTCAGAGCCCAGAGTGGATGAGACTCATGAACAAACTCATCAGTCCAACACATAAACCAGAGCAACGGTCTTATTACACTAGAGGCTCGGCCTGGCCAGTGATCAAGGCCTATCAGGGCACCAGCCATTACGGGGGAGGGGCTGCAGGAGGTCGACTAGCTGGGAGGGAGAAACTAGGGACAGATCATGGGAGGCTGGCTGGCCAGGGGTAGGGGCTGTGGGAGGTTGGCTGGCCAGACCCCCATCTGCCAGGGGGTGGGGCTGAGGGAGGTTGGCTGTGAGAGTGCACTTACTACCACTAGGGGGCAGCTCCTGCGTTGAGCATCTGCCTCCTGGTGGTCCAAGCGAGTCATAGCGACTGGTCGACCAGTTGTTCTTGTCATTGGTTCACAAGGGTTGCTTATATATATATATATATCAATGTTTTTAATGGCTTTAATTAAGGTAGAACGTAAGTCTTTAAAAATGATTATTCTATACAAACTGCAAATCAAAGTAAAAATTTTGCCCTGGCTGGTGTTGCTCAGTGTTTAGAGGGTTGGTCTGTAGACTCAGGGGTCTCAGGTTTGATTCCTGGACAAGGGCATATGTCTGGGTTGCAGGTTTGATCCTCAACCCCATAGGGGCATGTGTGGGAGGCAACCAATCGATGTATCTCTCATATTGATGCTTGTCTCTCTTCCCTCTCCCCTTCCTTCCACTCTCTCTAAAAATCAATGGAGCCTTAGCTGGTTTGGCTCAGTGGATAGAGCGTTGGCCTGCAGACTGAAGGGTCCCCAGTTCGATTCCAGTCAAGGCACATGCCTAGGTTGTGGGCACAACCCCCCCTCCCCAGTGGGAGGTGTGCAGGAGGCAGTCAATCAACAATTCTCATCATTGATGTTTCTACCTCTCTCTTCCTCTCCTTTCCTCTCTGAAATCAATAAAAACTATAAATATTTTAAAATAAAAATCAATGGGAAAAATATCCTCAGGTGAGGATTAACAAAAAATAAAATAAAACTTTTTTAAAGTTAAAAAATTTTTTTTGGCCAAAACCGGTTTGGCTCAGTGGATAGAGCCAATATCGGCCTTCGGACTGAAAGGTCCCAGGTTCCATTCCAGTCAAGGGCATGTATCTTGGTTGCAGGCACAACCCCAGTAAGAGGGTGTGCAGGAGGCGGCTGATCGATGTCTCCCTCTCATTGATGTTTCTAACTCTCTATCCCTCTCCCTTCCTCTCTGTAAAAAGAAAAATCAATAAAATATATTAAAAAAAATTTTTTTTGAATTCTAGAGGATAGTTAAAGAATGTCGAATTAAGATTGAGAAAACATAATGCGTTACTAATGTTCTCATTCTGAGCACACTCCTAACAGAAGCAATCATTAATGTTTATCTTTTGTAAGTTTTTCTGAACCTCATAGCAGAGTCTGTGCCTGACCCTCTTTTCATCTCCATGACAACCCTGGAGATATTTGATGAATGTGAGATGTAGAGAAAACAGGCAGCTTGTTTGAAGTATTTTAACCAATAACAGGGTCGTTAGGATTCATGATAAGATCTGAAATGAAAATTGTAGGGAACAGACTCTTTCCACTTAGCATTCATCTTAAAGGGAGGGAGGGAGTTTTTCACAAAGACCTGCACTGTGGGTCTGAATGCAGGCCCTGCTCTCCAGAGCCTTTGGAGACATACAAAGCATGCATATACATGGGGTACCCGCCTGGGAGTAGAGGTGGAGGTGAGAGTGGGGAAGAAGCAAAAGAAGGTCCTTATCAATATGCCGTCAGGGAGACCCTTAGAGCAGGTGGATGATAACACCTAAAATCCACTCTGCCACCGTGCCCAGGAGCCTCCCAACAACAGCCTTTACTGTGGGGAATAACCCCTCACATGGACAGGATAATATGCCCTGCCGAGAGCACCCCCACCCCCTGCGATCTGGGCGTGTAGGACCTAAATATAGACCTTGGTTGTTTGATGGCATCCAGCCCTGGGGGCTCTTGTGCATCTTCAGAGTTGGCATCTGCCTGCTTTGGGCATCAAGGTGAGTGTCCCAGCGAGGGCACCCCTGGGTAGTTCTGGGCATTCTCAGTGGTGGCAGTGTGGCATAGACATTGGCCTCAAGCTGTCTTGAGCTTGAATCCTGACTCTGCCAGTGCAGGAATATCCTAGCAAGTCAGCCTTTCTGAGACTCAGTTTCTTTGTCTATAAAATGGTCATAGCCCTAGCGGGTTTGGGTCAGTGGATAGAGTGTCAGCCTGTGGACCAAAGGGTCCTGGGTTTAATTCCAGTCAAGGGCATGTACCTTGGTTGCAGGCTCCTCCCCGGCCCAGGTCAGGGCTCCTGCAGAAGGCAACCAATGGATGTGTTTCTCTCTGTCTTTCCATCTTTCTTCCATTCTCTCTAAAAATCAATGGAAAAATATCCTCAAGTGAGGATTATCAACAACAACAAAATTAAAAATGGGCATAATCAATCCCTGATTTAAAGATTTGAGATCATGTACATAGAGTGAACAGTAGAAGGCATGGCATACAAGAGGCAATCTATTAATGCCAGTTGTCATTGTTATTATTATTATCCTACATAATGAAGAGGTAATATGAGAATTGACCATCACTCCAACACACAAGATGGACACTCCCATGTGGTCAAAGATGGCTGCCACAAAATGGCCAGCAGGGGAGGGCAATTGTGGGTGATCAGACCAGCAGGGGAGGGCAGTTAGGGGTGACTGAGTTGGCAGAGGAGGGCAGTTGGGGGGACCAAGCCTGCAGGGGAGGGCAGTTGGGAGTGACCAGGCCTGCAGGGGAGGGCAGTTGGGGGTGACCAGGCCAGCAGGGGGGGCAGTTAGGGGCAATTGGGCTGGCAAGGGAGCAGTTAGGCATCGATCAGGCTGGCAGGAAAGTGATTAGGGGTGGTCAGACAGGCAGGTGAGCAGTTGAGAGCCAGCAGTCCTTGATTATGAGAGGGATGTCCTACTGTTTATTTGGGATTGAGCCTAAGTGGGGAGTTGGACATCCCTTGAGGGGTCCCAGGTTGGAGAGGGTTCAGGCTGGGCTGAGGGGACCCCCCTCCCCACCAATGCACGAAATTCATGCACGGGGTGTGTCTCTCAGCTCAGCCTACAACCTCTTCAATCTGGGATCCCTCTCACAATCCAGGATTCCTGGCTCCCAACTGCTTACCTGCTTGCTTTCCTGATTGCCCCTAACCGTTTTTCTTACCAATCTGATCACCCCCTAATCACTCCCCTACCAGCCTGATTGACGCCTAACTGCTCCCTTGCCAGCCTGATTGCTCCTAACTGCCCTCCCTTGCAGGCCTGGTCACTCCCAACTACCTTCCCCTGCTGGCCATCTTGTGGTAGCCATCTTGTGTCATGGAGGCAGTCATCTTGTGTGTTGGAGTGATGGTCAATTTGCATATTACTCTTTTATTAGATAGGATGCCAATTTGCCTTTTCGATTCTTTTGTTTGTCCCTCCCTTGAACTTCACGCTGCTAAGGAAGCTTTGCTTTTTAGAGATATGCTAATGCGGTTAATTTGCTTGTACCCAGTACTTGCTTTCCTTTTAGGCTCAGGAAATATTTGGTCCAATCTCACCTTTGTTAGTGTTCACCCTCCAAGCTCAGCCAAGGGCTTGAGGCTGCTCAGAAAATGGAGGAACAAGAAGCTGCCTGAAGCTAGAGGGAGCAGGGAGGCTTACCAGGTGGTGAAATGCAGCTGGACCTTGACGTGGCGGGAGGGGGTGATAGGTATTAGGAACAGAATGAAGAAATAGCATGGAAAAAAAAAAAGAAATAACATGGAATCACTGTAGTCAAGCTGCAAAATTAAGAAATTAAGCGAGATGAGGCCCAAGGAAACAATTCCATTCTTATTTTATCCAGCAGGGAACTCAGGTTTTGGACTTCCCAGTCATCGTCAATGCCCGACAACCCTCTGATTCTCCCCAGAAGGACCAGAGAAGACTGTTCATACCCCCAGACCTGACAGTCACCATCCACTGCACCAAGAGGAACCATCTCTGGCCAATCCTAGGCTAAGAATTCAGGACTGATTCTTCTCAAACCTGCACTTTTTACCATATGAACCCTCAGCTTTTCTTGCTTCTTTGTGGGTTTTGCCTTGCTGTGTTTCTGGTTTGCAAACCCTAGGGCCCCTGAGTAAATCTTTATCTCCCCTCACACCCAGCTGAAGCCTCATGATTTCACTTACGGTCACTGCTTGGGACAGAGACTAATCGGACACACTGAGAGGACTGGCATTCGAGAGAGCGGCTGTTTCCAGTGCTGACTTCCTGGCCATGTGACTGGTTAAGTCACTTCCCCTCTGGTTTACTGAAGTTCTGCCTCTGACATTCAACGATGGCTGGTGGAGGTCTGAGGGCCTCCTGACGCCAGTGAAAAATGGCTTTCTGAGCATTTTTTGGCAGATCGTTCACAGCTTTCTGCAGGTTCTCAAAAGGCCTCTGACCTCTGGCTTGCAGACTTTCTCCCAGTGACTCGGCAGCTCCCTCTGACCTCCATCCCACACGGGCTCCGCTGACTCATCAGCTCCTGTGGGAGCTCCCCACAGAGCATCGGAAGGGCCTGGAGTGGACTGGCTGCCGGGGATGTGGGCATCCCCAGCCCTGAGCGGCAGGGCCTCAAGGTTCCACATGAGGCCAGTGGTCAAGGACCCTGGAGGGAGCTGTGGGCCCAGTGGGCACTCTGGCTTCCCCGGAGCGGGGCAGGGTAACATCAAGCCCCTGTGTGACCTTCCCAATCAGCCCGTGTCTTTCAAGTCAGTGTCCTCGGCCCCTACTGTCATATACACTAGGTGCTCAATACATGTACTGCTAGCACATGAACAAAATAGCTACTCGAGGAGCAGGTACTTGGGATAGAGATGAAGCTTATGCATTGAGAGAATTGGAATTCCTGAGAACTAGTTCTGGTCTTAGTTCTGTTATTTTCTGGCCTTGTGACCGGTTAGGTCACTTCCCCCTTTGGGTTGAGGAAATAAAGTAGCCAACAGAGACTAGTGGGGCCGCGAGGAGGGAGCCCTAGAATCCCTTAACGCAGGGAAAAGGCTTCCCGCTGGGAGTGTCATTTTAACTGGGTTTTGAAGGTTAAATAAAAGTTCATCTGGGAGAGAAGTAGAAAGGGGGATTGGAGGTCTGGGAGCCCAGATGGTGCACCGCACACTGCTGTCCCTGCTCTCAGCTGTCCCCATGTCTCTGGCATTTCCTTTCAGAAGAGGGGGCCCAGGCCCTAACACAATTCCGTGACCTCTGTTCCCTCGGACGCTCAGCTTTGCCCTCCACCCCAAGATTCCACCACTCTGCCCATTACCCACTGTTGCCTAAATGAGCCTCAGTTCACAGCTGTGTGTCCTATGAATCCCTCCCTTCCAGACCTCCAATCCCCCTTTCTACTTCTCTCCCAGCTGCAAGCCAGGAAGGAGCCTTCACCAGAAACCCAAATCTGTGGGGAAATAAGTGCTGTGTCCGCCTCCCTGTCTCTGGCATTTAGTCAAAGCAGCCCAGGCTAAGACAGCACACGCGGTGATCCTCAGCAGGCAGCCCTCCGCAGCAGGGAAAGGCAGCTGGCTGCCTTCTAGATTTATCTTCATATGGCCATTCCTCGGTGCGTTCAGGTTGGGAGGGGGAAGGTGGGGAGAGAGAAGCTCTCTGGTGTCTCTTTTCTTTGAATACATTCTCACTGGTTTCAGAGAGGAAGGGAGAGATAGGAACATCAATGATGAGAGAGAATCACGGATCAGCTGCTTCCTGCACGTCCTTCCTGGGAATGGAGCCCACAACCCAGGCATGTGCTCTGATGGGGAACTGAACCTTGATTTCATAGTTCACAGTTTGATGTCCAACCACTAAGCTACATCGACAAAACTGGTGTCTCTTCTTGTAAAGATACTAATCTTATAGGAACAGGGCCCCATCTGTGTGACCTCTTAACCTTAATTACTTCCTTAGAGGCCCATCTCCAAATGCAGTCACATTGAGGTCTAGGACTTCAACATATGAATTTGGGGGTGGGGGAGAGAATTGGGGGACACACCCAAACATTCAGTCCATAACAGCTCCTCTTCAGGAACTTCCCTGAGCCAAAGGGAGCCTCGGGCGCAAGGTTACGATCCTCGCCTTGGGGAAGTCTATGTTGAGGTGTATTCCCCTTGCCTTGTCTCAGTTGAGGACAGTACTGCGGGGCCATCCCAGCCACATGGGCTGGGCTGAGGTCTCTGCTGCACACCTCTGTGGTTCCTCCTTCTGCCCTATCTTGCTGCCTTCACTGCCTCATGGATGTGATCCCCAGAGCATCCCTGAGAAGCTCCTGCCCACACATCACAGCCTCAGCGCTGTTTCTCAGGGAGCTCCAGCTAGGCCAGGGCCCTCCTGGACTGGCTGGTGAAAGTAGCTGGAGTAGACATACTTTGTTTCATTGTGCTTCACAGGGGTTACAGCTTTTTACCAACTTAAGGCAAGCCTCGCTGCCTCCCCCAATCCCCCCGCCCCTCCGGCTAAAAAGATGACCATTCACTTTATTGTGATACTTGCTTTATTATGGTGGTCTGAATGGAACCCACAGTATTTCTGAGGTCTGCCTGTACTGAGCTGAGTAGGCTTCAAGGTCAAGTTCTAGTAGTGCTGTCTGCCATGTGTGAGGGAGTGGGCATGGGGCGAGAGTGCTGGATATCTGACATCCTGCAGATGGTGCTGTGTCATTGAAGACACGGGGGAGGGGGGGTTAGGGGGGGAGGACCCTGTAGGAAGGAGGAGCAAGATCCAGTGTCAGGCTGGAGGGAAGGATATGGTGCTGAGGGACTTTCCATGTAGGAACTTACTATCTACTTTCAAAAAGCCATTTAAGGGCCTGGAGGGCACTGGATTAGAGTTAGTCTGGAGGGAGAATAGTAGATACAGTGAGTGTAGGTGACTGTGCAAGGACAATGACAGTGAAGGAAAAGTTGGAGAAAATTTACCAGCTTAAGTAAAAGTGAAGGGTGAGAAAATGTTTTTTTGGAGTGAGTGAGCATTTTGTACATTTCTAGACTCCTCTGGCACCACTCAACCTCCGTTACCCAACCTGCTAATTCCCAGCCTCTGGTTTCTTCTCTTCCCTCCCCACCTGCCCTGGGCTGCTGGAGAAGCACCCCTCCCAGCCAGCCTCCCAAGCCCTCTGTGCTGCTCAGCACCTATTTAACTCTCCCATGTGGCTTTGTCTGCTATTGTCTCCTAATACCCTTCACCTCTTTTCCCCTGATCTTGGTAATTAATCATCAAACCCTTATTTCTGGCTCAGCACGTGGACTACATTTCCCAACCTCCCTTGCAGCCACAGGACTTCATTTTGGCCAATGAGACAAAAGAACAAGTTCCCATTTTGTGACCTAGGTACTGTTCTTAAAAAGAAGAGCGGCACCCAGTGCAGCTAGTTCACAACAGGTACTGCCAGAACACTGGTGGCAGTGCTGGAGGACTGCCCTGGAGGGTGCCAGCTGAGCCAGGCTGTTGTCTTGGAGGGTTGGGTGGCCCAGGGAATGAGTCAGCAGGGGGGTGGGCATCCGTGAGTCTGCTGCTATTTACCAGCTGGTATAGAAGTATTTATTTTACTATAGAACTAATTATTTTACTACTGATACAATTGTGGGGCCAGAGGAGTCCACAGAAGGCAGAAAGGCAAATGCAGGCAGGAGAGCCTGGAGGCCAGAGGTCTGGATGAGGGAGATGCTGCAGAGGGAAGAGCCTGAGCTTGATTTTGAGACATAGTGGGGCTGGGGGTTGCCCTTCAAGGGTAAGATGAAGTTCTAGGAGGCGGAGCCAGTGTATGAGGAGCCGGACTGGAGCTCTGGGGCCAAGCGGGTGGTCTGGGCTTCCACAGCGGAGGCCTCGTGGTATCAGCAGTCTTGGCCAACAACTGTTTTGTTGTAGAAACAGATGGAAGCCCTCTGCAGTCAACAGAGGAACTATTATGATTCTTGATTTTGGGAGTAAGTTTATCAAAGCTGGGGACAGTGAAACAAGGAGGGGTCTAGGCTGGGCTGTTGTACCGATAAAATTAGAGAAAAGAGGGCCTTGGAGACAGGTTCAGGGGGTGAGCCCAGGACAAGCTGCCGCTGTCCATTGCTCCACTGACTGCTAGTCTAATGGGGACCCAGGCCACCTGGGAGGAACAAAATTCACTCCCAAAGGAGATGTGAGTGGGCGTGCACTGAGGAGGGTGTGCCAGCAGGTGGAGGTTTCAAGAGCTGCCAGGCATCAGGAGTGGGGCCTCAGGAGGAACTGGGGCCTGAACTGGAGCGCCATCAGGAACTCTGCCAGCATTCCCAGTATGCCTCACATTTCTGGGGAAAAGTAATCTTTTTGGTTCCCTGAAAACTTGAGCTCACAGAGGAGATAAAGGGGATTTTCTTTCATAATTTTTCCTACCATTTTTTCTTTAAAAAGTACAAAGTAACATGTGGGCATTGTGATGTCTGAAATAATGCGAAGATGAGTTGACTCAACGTCAGCAGAGTCGCCCACCACCAGTTCTCTGTTCCTCACTGATACCCAGCAGCCTCTGAGAGACCGGCAGGAGGGCCTGGCTCCCTTGGCACCTGCGTGGCCTGGAGGATCCCGCAGCTCCCTCCCAGGCTCCGCCAGCCCCTCTGGGAAGTCAGTGGCAAGGCTTGATCTAGAAGATGGGCCTTGGGCCTTGGGCCTTGCTCTGTCCATATTTCTTGGAACCCACTTCCCTCACAGGCCTGCTTCACGTGGGTGCCTGCTGCTCCCACCTCTCGCTGCAAAGCTGCTTGAAGTACCATTGTTTAGTCCACTCGGGTTTTCTTAGCCCCATGGTCGGCAAACTGCGGCTTGAGAGCCACATGCAGCTCTTTGGCCCCTTGAGTGTGGCTCTTCCGCAAAATACCACGGCCTGGGCGAGTCTATTTTTAAGAAGTGGCCTTAGAAAAAGTTTAAGTTTAAAAACTTTGGCTCTCAAAAGAAATTTCAGTCATTGTACTGTTGATATTTGGCTCTGTTGACTAATGAGTTTGCCGACCGCTGTTCTTACCCCATCAGTGTTCAGCATTAGGGATCTTCCCAGTTTCCATTGCTATAAAGGGCCCTTCTGGGAACACTCTGGATAAAAGACTTCTGAGCTCTGGGTCATTTCCTTTGGGGGTGAATAACTAGGAGTGGGATGCTAGGATCAAAGGGTCCGAGTAGCTTCCTGCCTCTTGTTTCCTATGTAAGATGGTTAGGAAGGTGTTTTAAGAGGATTTAAACACCCACTGCCTTGGTAAAAAGTTATAATAGTCCTCTTACTGTTCTATTTCACTTATTCTTTTTTTCCTTGTTGTTAATCCTTACCTGAGGATATTTTTTCCATAGATTTTTAGAGAGAGTAGAAGGCAGAGAGGGGAAGAGAGAGAAACATCGATAGGAGAAAGACACATCAACTGGTTACCACCAAGACTGGGGTTCGGATCTGCAACCCAGGTACGTGCTCTTGACCAGGCAGGCTGACCTCTAACTACTGACTGTACAACGCTAACCAGGGCTCACTTTTACATTCTTTACCAAAAGTCTGACCTTATAGGGAAGGAGGTGGATGAAGGAACATATTACTCCCAGGTGTGCAAGTGAAAGGCAGCAAAAGTTCATCTCAAAAACACGGACACACCCTCTATTTAGGAGGGGTGGGTATTGAAAAAGAGTTGTGGTTGGCTCAGGCTCTGTCATCAAGTAGCTTTGTGAGCCCAGGAACTCTGCCAAAGTGGGAGCAGGTGATCTGAGGCTTCCAAGCCTCCTTTTAGCTTGGAGTCTGATAACCTCACATAGAACTCGGGGATGCTTTCCCTGCTCCTTCAGCAAGGAGCTGAGGGAAGGGGCTGTGTCCTAGAGCCCTATCTCCCTTGCATTTATTTATCTTACTATTGGGGTGGTCCGCCTCATGATTCAGGGAGCTTGCAGATGGGGCAGCCATGAGAACTCCATCTGGCCACTGAGGCCAACCGGTGAGGTATTCAGTCGAGACTAAATCTTGTCCCAACTTTACATCACCCACTGTAATGCACACTTCCCCATCCAACTCCCCAGTGAGAAGTAAGAGCTGCAATGTGGGGGTGGTGAGGAGGGGGAGTACCACAGGCTCCGAGACCTCTGTCTGTGAGCTGTTCCTAGGAGAGTTGCAGATTGTGGGAAGGGGGTAGAACCCTTGGGTGTGCCCTGACCAGGTCAGTTGTGACCTTGATAGATGTCTTTCCCTCTCTGGCCTGTTTCCCCTCTGGCATGTGGATGGAATGGGACTACTTGACTGTTAAGGGCTTCCCCTAATAGGTGATATTTCCCTCCTTTCCTTCTTCCCTCAGGGTGGTAGGTACTTGTCCCTGAGGGGAGGGAGGTGCAGTGGGAGTAGTGGTGGTGTCATCCCTCTGTTCACAAGCAGACAAGGTCAACCATAGTAGAAGGTGAGTCGTTTTGTGTAGGTCACCTGCGTCTTCGTATTGTGGAATAAGATGAGGATTGAGGGCTGGACAGGGTGGGCATCTTCCTTCTCCAACAAGGCCCCCGGCGGACTCCGAGCCGGGTTCTCAAATTCAGGCTTCACTTCCTGTTCCCTTTTCCAAGGGCTGAGGCACTTCTTATTCTCCATTTTACTCCTCAATCCCTTTCTTCCAAGTCCACAGACAAAGCATGGTAGGACCTTGGGAGGGAGTGTATTTAATACTGAAAAATCTGTCTGGGAATCACGGGAAAGAAAAGTGATTGTAAATATGAAATATTAACAGGAAAAACAGGGCCCAGAATGAAGTCACACACTGCCCCCCACCAAGTAAAATACTATAAACATCATCTCAGGGAGACAGTGTGGGTTGAGTGGTGAGTTTGAATTCTGACTGTGAGTTGGTTAATTTTTTTGAGTATAGATTATCATCCGAAAAATGGTATGAATAATAGAAAATGGTGACACATAGAAAAAATGTGAGATTCAAAGTATATTTTATATATTGCCCAGCCTGTCCAGCCCTCCATGGGTTCAGTGGTTGAGTATCAACCTATGAACCAGGAGGTCATGGTTGGATTCCCAGTCAGGGCGCATGCCCAGGTTGCGGGTTCAATCCCCAGTGTGGGGCGTGCAAGAGGCAGCTAATCAATGATTCTCTGAAATCAATAAACATATGTTTAAAAATATGTTATATATAGGATACCAAACGTTGATTTATTCAATTATTCGTTTTCATTTTGACTACCCCTCCCTTCTCTTCCACTACATGTTCTTCTCCCGCCTTTCCCTCCCCTCCTCCCCCTCCTCCCCGCCTTCCCTTCGCGCAGGCGCCCTGCGAGGCGCTGAGTCAGGCTGCGGGAGGGCTGGGCAGGCCGGGCGGGCGGAGCTGGCGCCTGCGCGGTCGGCGGCTTCGGGGCTGGGCTGGTTTATATGCTCGAGATCAGCTGACGCCCCGCATTGCAGACTGCGGAGCCCGGCGTCGCCATGTACGCTCTCTTCCTTCTAGCCGGCCTCCTGGGCGCGGGTAAGACCTGAGACCCCAGCCTGGGAGGGTGCCCCCCGCGGAGCGTGGTCCTCGCCTCCCGGAGCGGCGGCGCCCGGCCTCGCCTCTCGGGTCTCCTTGGGCTTGGCGAGGAGCGCGCACTGCGCAGGCGTATGCGCCGCGCGGGTACCTGCTGCGCGGCGAGGGGCTGTGGGGTTGGCTGGGGGGCGGGCGGCGAGGAAGCCCCAGGCCGGCCGCTTAGGGCCTGTGGCCGGGAGGAGCGGGTGAGGCGGGCGGCATCGCCTTCGGGGCTCCAGCTGGTGGCCGGGGCGCCCCCCCCCCCCAGGCTGCCCTTCCAGCTCTGGGGGCGAGTCCTCCCCGAGCAGCAGCAGCAGCAGCAGCAGCAGCAGCAGCTGTGTTGTGCTCGCGCTGGGCGCACGTGATTGAGATGGAATGGAGACCCATCCATCGGGCCACAATGGCCCTTGGCCTCAGTTGCCCCAGTTTTTAAGGGTATTGAAGTTGCAGGAGGCATGAAAGCCCACTATGCCATTTTGTGTTGATGTTTATCTTTTCATGTATATATTCTTGACCCTACATCTTGAAGATGATACAGGTGTTTATGATCGGGATGATTTTGCAATGGAGCCCTCATTTCACATGCTTTAAAATGTCTTTGCACAGCTATTGGCCGGTTTTAGCAGTGGCCTACATTTGGGGAAAACGTAAGTATGGGAGAAGTTGAGCACTTGAGTATTCCTACACCTGTTTATTGCCCTGAAATAGTACTGGTTGTTGAAATCATTACAGGCGCCGAAGGCCACGCCTGGGTACCAGCAGCACCGTCTTCCTGGAATTAGAAGGGGCCCTACTGCCCTCCCCATGTCACCTGACTTTACCTTTCCCCTAATGCTTGCCCTCACAGCTTAACCCCATTTAAATAACATCACGGTAAAGGGAAAGTAGTGAGATTGCGTTACTTAATCACATTTCTGTAGTTTGATAGTGACAGAACCAGATTTCAGTTTATAAGTGGATAGTTAAGGAGCCAGATTTTAATAACATTGACTTTTAAGTTACAAACAGATTTGGGTGTTTTCAGATAATAGTCCACTGAGGGAAATAAACCTGATCTTTAGGGCCAGCTTAAATTTCTTTGTATTAACTATGTAATTTAGGGTCTAGCCTTCATTTTAAGTATCATGTAGCCATCCAAATTTCAATAAATAGTAACAAAAGAATTAAGATACTTATAGATGAAGTAGGTTGAAGATGTTTTTCCTCATGTTCGCTTTCAGCAACTCACAAGAATGTGTTCTTAACCTTAAACCAAGCTCTTAAACTTGTTTTACTTGTAGACAATGAAAGGTGAACCACTTACAAAGAAAGACTTTTGGTTTTATAATCTCTGAAGAAAATTTATTTCTCAGATTTTTACTGCTTGTTATTTTATGGTTGGTGTAATAAACAAATGCTAGTCTCTAAATTTTCTATATTGATTGAGAACAGTCCTCCTGTCCTTCCCGCCCCCCTCATTAAACAGTTGTTCTTAGGCAGTGAGTCACACCTCATGAGACCTTTAAGAGGTCTGAATCACTCAAATCACTCAAAAGGAACTGAATTGATTCTTTGGAAATGTGAAATGCTCTGGTTGATATGGGAAGATGGTTAACCAGAATATTAACTAAGCCAAGAGGCCCACTTCCCTGCATACTTGGGTAAGTGGGAGTGCGCTATAATGGCCTTGCTTTAACCTTGCTGCCAGGCCGTTAGAGTTATGCCAAGGTCATGCTGCTAACACAGTGTATGGATGCATTTCAATGAACACTGATTTGCCTTGACAGCTCTGGCCATACTTTTTTGGAAATGTATTTCTAAAATTTCCAGTAATATTGATACTATTAGTGAAGGAGCATTGTGGCTGCGGCCGCCATCTTCCCCCAGAGGTGCTTAGAACATGCCGTTCCATCGTATGGAGTACAGTGTCATTCTGAATCTGGAGAAGCTTTATAGGTTATGTTTTGATAATGTCCTTGTGGTGGAGACATTTTCTTTTGAGTTGTTTTTCTACCCCTCTAGTTGTCCCTCCTTTTCCTTACCTGAAAAATAAAGGGAAGTGATGGTATGCCGAGAGAATTGGAGAGTATCTGATCTCCCCACTTTGTAAGGAATGAAGACACTGAGGCCCTCAGAAGTAACTCTCCCCAATCATAGGCCACTCACCAAAGTCAGGAGCAGAACCCAGGGCTCCCCACTGCTTGCTCTTTTCCTAGCCTTCCATCAATGCTAACCTCTTAACTTTTTACAAACTCACTGGGTTGTCATTTGCCCTCAGGAAACATACACATTTTAAATGTATTACTTGTTGAATTACCACAGGGTGAACATCCCTGCCAGAAGCAGCCCCCAGGTCAAGGAGTAGAGTGGGGGCAGCAACCAGAAGCCCCCAGGACTGTCCATTCACTACCCCGTTTACTTGCCCCAAAAGAGACAGCTTTAGCTGCTCTTGTTGAACTTCTTGTAAATGAATCTTACAGTAAGGCCATATTGTTGGGGGATTCTTCCAGTGGAAAAGGCTAGCTCAGTGTTACGAAGTGATAATGTATAAAAGCACGTGGCATGGTGTGGTATGTGCCCTCTGAAGCCAAGCTGCCCCTGATACTGGCACCTGTGGAATGGCTAGCCAGCTGAATGGTGTTTGCCCAGCACAGGCAGGGAAGCTCTGTAGGGATGCTAGGTGTATTGTGAACAAAAACAGGGTGTCCCAAAAAAATGTGCACACACTTTAACAGCTGATAGCTCAATTTTGAAAAGGAAATGTATTTTTTTAAAATACTATATTGATTCTTTTACAGAGAGGAAGGGAGAGGGATAGTTAGAAACATTGATGAGAGAGAAACATCAATCACCTGCCTCCTGCACGCCCCTACTGGGGATGTACCCACAACCAAAATTCATGCCCTTGACCGGAATCGAACCTGGGACCCTTCAGTCCGCAGGCCAAAGCTCTATCCACCGAGCCAAACTGGTTTTGGCTGGAAATGTATTTTAATAAACACTGCCTTTATGATTCAAAGTATGTTTGTACATTTTGGGGGGGATAACCTATGTATATTCATTTGATAGCTGTTGGCTGTTTATGATGTAAGACATGAATTTAGTCATAGTCTGCTGAATATCAACAGAATTCCAGTTCTCACCTGCCAGGAATTTTGGATAAACACCCTGTTTATCAATTTTCAATTAGTAATCAGTTTCACTCTGAAAATGTAACTCAGGAGGGTTTATTTGTATTAACCAAGCAAGGATTTGGTAAGTGCTTGAATTACATTTGACAAGCTGTCTCCTGTCCCTCCTATGAGAGTTGAAGGGTATATTGGATTGTGTGATCTGGGTTTTTTCTAAATCGGGAAAAGGAGAACTTGAACTTGCTCCTCCATTTTCTTGGTATTCGAAACTATGGAATGCCGGGCCCAAACTTGACAATGGGGAAGAGGAAGGGCGGACAGGTTGTTGTTGGGGCAAAGGGGGATGGAGGGGAACCACCTAATACAGCATGGGAGGCTCTCAAGGCCAAAGCAAGCCACTCCTGAACCATGGCTTTTGGAGGCAGTCTTCTACCTTGGGCATTTTAGGTTACAGACGTCAGGCTCAGCCTTGCTGTCTGGATCTTATTTGGTTCTGCCACCATAAAAGGAAGGTCTAGATTTTCTTTTCTTTGTTTAAATTGATTTTAGAGAGAGGGGAAGAAGAGGGAGAGATAGAAACATTGATGAGAGGGAGACATTGATCGGCTGCCTCCTGCACACCCCCTACTGGAGATTGAGTGGGAAACCTGGGTATGTGTCCTGATGGGGAATTGAACCAGCAACCTCCTAGTGTAAGGGTCGATGCTCGACCACTGAGCGACACTGGCTGGGCTAGATTTTCTTTAAATCAACAGAAGAGAATGCTAATTATCTTGCCTTTTTTTTTTTTTAAACACATTTTAAAACAATGATAGATACAGTGATTAGGGTGAAGAATTTAACTGTTGCAGAAATACTAACTGCTTTACATTTTGTTCCATGAAGTTCCAGAAAGTAATCTGAATTATACCTTGTGTAATGGCGTGGGCACTGAAAAATAATCTATCCAAAGTACATGTTTCTTATGGAATTTATAATTCGTCATGCTAAGGCTGAGATGATAATTGTGGAATAGAAGTTAGACTATCACAGTGCTGAAGTAAGTAGCTGTGTATCCTGGGACAGGAAACTGGAACTGCTTACCTACCTGTAATAGTCATTCATGTCTAATTGGGTTGCAGTGAGGCTTCAATAAATCACTGTATGACAGGACTTAGGTAGGGAATACTAGAAGGTTTGCCGCTATACCAGGAGTAAAAACAGTATTGTGTTTGTCAATGTCCTTGTCCCACCAGCACAGTGACCCTTCTCTGCCCTTGATGTCTGTCCTGGTGTCTTGCATTTCAAAGGTTGTTTTAAGTTTAATAAAACAAAATTAAATTGTCATAAATATGTATGCTGGACATAATTACTGGGCCAGGAAAAAAAAAAAAAACAGGGTAGATAGTCCGCAGTTAGGAGGGAGGTGGGAGTCTATACTATAGGCTGCCAAACTTGGTTTTTATTAGAGTAGCCCAGCAGTCAGGGCTGGTTCCTGGTAACCTGAGTTCTCAGGTTCTAGGCTTTTTGTTATTAATTGTGATTCCTAGGGTAAGTCTGTTTAACCACCACCCTCCCTTTGCCCCATCCTCCCTTTGTAGATAATTATCCTCCGGGAATTGGTGTTTATCATCTTCCTGCAGGTCTTTTTTTTTTTTTATTTCAGAGAGGAACGGAGAGAGAAAGAGAAACATCAATGATGAGAGAGAATCAGCGGCCTTCTGCATTTCTTATACTTTCATAGATACAATGTAACTTTCATCAGTGTGTGTAGTATTGTTTTGGATATTTAAAAACATTTTACAGCTGAGACCGTTTGGCTCAGTGGATAGCAGCCTGCGGACTGAAAGGTCCCAGGTTTGATTCAGGTCAGGGGCATGTACCTTGCTTGGGGGCACATCTCCAGTGTGGGGTGTGCAGGAGGCGGCTGATCGATGTCTCTCTCTCATGGATGTTTCTGACTTTCTTTCCCTCTCCCTTCCTCTCTGTGAAAAATCAATAAAATATATTTAAAAAACAAAAACAAAAAACCATTTTACAGTCTGGCCTCTCAGTGATTGAACATATAGACCTATGAATCATGAGATCAGGGTTCATTTAATTCCTGGTCAGGGAACATGCCCAGGTTTCAGGCTTAATCCCTAGTGTGGGGCATACAGGAGGCAGCCAATCAATGATTCTCTTTCATCATTGATGTTTCTATCTCCCTCCCCCTTCCTCTCTGAAATATATTAAAAATATTAAAATTTTTACAAATATTGTATATGTTCTAGGGTTATTTTCTTGGCTAATGAGGTTCATCCATGTTGATAACGTATAGCTCTGTTTCATTTTCACTACAGGATAATATTCCACTGATAGACATTTGGGTTATTACCATTTGTTTTCTTTTTCTGTTACAAACTGCTATCACTATTCTTGTGCACCTGGACAGACATTTCTTTGGAGGATATACCTAGGAACAGAATTGCTTAGTTGTGGATTGTACATATTTCACTTTAACTAGAAATGGCTGAATTACTCTCTCAAATGATTTTGGCAACTTATATGCATGTTTTACTTGAATCATTAATACTTGACATCAAACTTTAAATTTGCCACTTTGAAGAATAAAATGGGTGTTTTTATTTGCATTTCTGCTTTTATTTATTCTTAGAGGTCATTTCATGCTAATCCAGATACTAGATTCTATTGCTACTTCTTTAAAAAGAAAAAAAAAATCTTCAAATTTTGGAATAATATGAGATTTACTGAGAAGTTACCAAGATAGCACAGTGAGTTCCTACATACCCTTCACTCACCTTCCGCTAGTGTGCACTTCTTACAGAACCACTGTACATTTGACAGAAGAAATTAACATCAGGAGAGTATGTTACTGGACTGCAAGCTTTATTTGGAATTTATCCATTTTCTCACTAATTGCATGTTTCTGTTGCAGTATCCAACCCAGATTACTACATTGCATTTAGTGCTATATCTTCTTAATCTCCTCCGACCTCCAGCTGTTTAAAATGTAGCTGCAGAGTATTTCATTGTATAGATGTGTCAATTTAGCCAGCCCTAAGTGAGATGAATTCTAATGACAATTCTAAATTTTAAATTGAGTTCTGGCTATATTTGAATAGATACTGCTTTTGAAAAGAAATAATTTACATTGTAGACAGAAACTTCATAAATAAGATAGAAGGAAATACCATAGAGAGTTCTTGTGGCCAGTCTTACGGATGTCGCTGATCCTTCAGCAGTATGGCAGGATGCACTTCTGCAAGGTGACATGATTTCTGGCCCTTGGCTGCCTCTCAAAGCTCTCTTCTCCCTCCCGTCAGGCCAGGGCTGCTGTCAGCCCTGGCGTCTTGTTCTCAGAACTGCTGCATTCCGTACTTGACCTGTCTGAGGTAACCCAGGCGGTGTGCTCCCTCCTTTCAGGTCTCTGCTCAGATGTTGCCTCATCGGATTCCCCACTGCTCTGTCTGCAGTGGCCAGGCCATCCTGTCCTGTTCTTGCTCTTCTCTGGCTTGGCTTCATTTCTCCTCATGGCACTCACCACTGCCTGGCATTGTGGCACATTCATTTGCTGTCTTGACCCCTTGCTGTGTCTGCAGCATGTACAGCAGTGCTCGGCACAAAGAGCTCAGCATTGGTGACCGTGTGTGAGGTGTAGCCACGTAGGGAGTGCTGCTGGGTGGTGTGTACCGCACTTAGTGATAATAGTGCTAAGACTATCACAATTAAGGAAAGCATTTTCTTTTATTTACTAACATGAATTTTAAGAGATCGTGTTTAGGAGTTGACAGATCAGAGGTGACTTTGGGCTCAGGTGAACTTCTGACGTTTATAATAGTTCATGTCCAGGTTAGAGGGACCCCTAAAACGGTGCAGGAAATTTTAGTGGGTGAAAGGGACACAGGAGTCTAACATGATTTACATACCCCTGGTGAAAGAGGAACCAGTTATAAATTGAGGAAGCTATTTTTCCTCCTGTTTGTTCCAAAAGTTGGCTGTTTATAAGTGTTAACTCAGTGGTGCTCACGTGCTTCGTTTTTAGGAGCCTTACATACTCATAAGCTATGGAGGGACCTCAAAGAGCTTTTGTTAGTGGGGCTGTATCTATCGATATTTACCATCTTATAAATTAAGCTGACAGAATTTTATAAAACCATTTCAAAATAATGATGAACCCATTACATTTAATGTGATTTTTATGAAATAAGTTTTCCTAAGACACCAACATTTAGGGAGATTGGCTTGTTTTACAGTTTTGCAATCTTGGTAACACTTGGCTGGGTTCTCAGCTGCTTTTGTATTCAATCTGTTGCAGCGTCACTGTCATATGCCTGGTTTGTGAGTGAACGAGGGAAAAAGTCAACTTCTCGTGGTATTATGTGAATTTTCACCTCATGGACCCCTTGAAAGGATCTCTGGGACCCTCAGGGTTCTCTGCACCACACTTCTAGCCACTGGTGTAGCTGATGTGTGGGAACTACAGCCATCGCAATACCTAACCCTGAGAGTTAATTGTGTACCCAGCATTTTTCTATTTTTTTTTTTTTGCTTATCATTGATTTAATCCAGAGCAACTGCCTCAGAATGTAAGTCAAAAGTGACGTGTAGAGTAGACATACATGTATCTGAAACTTTAATTCATAAACAATCACGTGGGGCGAGCCTGTAACACTAAATTTCCTTAGTGGGGTTTGCATGAAATCTTTTTTAGGGTATTCTTCTACAAATGTTGAGGCCATCCTGCCATTTGGGAGAGATAGGGTAGGGCCAGTGCCAGTTTCTGGCTCACTGCATCAACTCCTGAGCAGCACTCTGGGCTGGGTCTAGAACCTTTGACCCCGGCCTGTACCTGTTCATTTGACTAGACCCTGGTAAATACTGCCAGGGCCACTTCTTCATGGTCCACTTGTGAGATCACCTTATCTAAGGTGGTTTAAGTTCACCTCTGTTCATCACCTGATAGGATGACACTTTGGAAGAAGAGCTTGGCTAGCAGGAGTTTATATTGGACTGGAGTACTCCTGAATGAACAAATAGGATTTTCTCTTTCCCAAATTAATTATGCCACATGATATGACTCTTGTACAGTGTAAGAAGATTGCATTCTTGTCTCTCAGTGTCTCAGTTATTGCTCAAGGTAATTTGCCTGAGGATTCTGTATCCTTTCCCACGTAGATTTCTTGTCTTAAAATGATCTGGCTTGTGAGGAAAATTAAAAAAAGCCAGGCGGTAGTGGGAGAGGAGAAGCAGGGAAGAAAGAACCTTTGTCTTACATAACAGAAGTAATAGCTTATCTGGGCCAGAGGTGATGGGATGGCAGCCTAGCTGAGCGGTTGCCTTATTGCCATGGATTTCTTTTGTGATAAGAGGACTATTTGGACCTTACTTTCTCCAATTCAAGGCAGCGGCCCCTGTAGGTGTGCTCTTCTGAATGATTAAATGGGAAGTGTTTCTGTTCTCCTCTGCAGAATGTTTTCCAAAGCCACCTTTGCTATAGGAGGTACTTGTGACACCAGCTCTGAACAGGTAGCCCATGTTGTTTTATCTCTTCCTCTTAGAGGAAGAGAAATGTCTGACTGCAGGGGACCCTGAGGTAGCTGCTTGTCCCTCCTGGGGTTAGCCTCTCAGTTTCCTAGCAACGTGCCTGTTGCCATGGTGATACATTACTCAGAGGGCAGATCCACTGCCTTTGGAATATTTGCTCTGCTCCTTGGAGCTAGGAGGCTGCATGCATTTTCTGTTACCCTTTCATTGGTAGCTAGACTTGAACAGCATCATCTAGTATGTGTTACCTAAAACATGTAAAAGGAAAAACGTGTTGTAAGGCTAAAATGAAACTGACTGACTTAAGAAATAGAACATAACCTTCTAGGAAAGGACTTCTTCATTGTGAGGTTGCTTTTCAAAATCTTTAGTAATTACATTCTATACACGGGCTTTTAAATAGCCTCATTGGAGGCAAGTCTTAGTAAAGACTTACCATTTGGAGACTCTTCTGGTGAATGAGGTAGATCAGTGGTCGGCAAACTGCGGCTCGCCAGCTGCGGTTTGCTGCTCTGTTGACTAATGAGTTTGTCAACCACTGGGATAGGGGCTTAATCACAAGGAACAACAACAGCCTGTAATTATTGGAATCGAGAGTCTAGATCAGTGATTGACAAACTGATTAGTCAACAGAGCTGCAAACCGCGGCTCATAAGCCACAGTGCGCTGACCACAAGAGTCATATCATGATCAAGCTGGTAATGTAGTTAGGCTGAGGTTTGCCTGCAGACAACAAAGACCTAGGATAGTAGTGGTTTAAATACTGCTCCCATGTGTCATAGAGGGTTTAGGAGCTGGCAGTCCAGCGCGAAGCTGGTGGTTCTGCTCCCAGAAGAACTCGGAGCCTCTTCTAGTTCCGTGCTCTGCACCCTTGAGGTTTCGCCCCTCTTCATGGTCCATCATGATTGCTAAAGGTCCAGCTGTCACACTTGTCTTTAAAGGTGTGGTAACCTCTTCTAACATCCCATCAGCAGCACGTGGTTTCATGGCCGGAGGATGCTGTGAAAGCAACTGGGAAGTGTAGTTTTTAATCGTGGCAGCTGTGTGTGTAGCTAAGTCTGTTGT
Source organism: Lasiurus cinereus (assembly GCA_011751065.1). Taxonomy (NCBI): domain Eukaryota; kingdom Metazoa; phylum Chordata; class Mammalia; order Chiroptera; family Vespertilionidae; genus Lasiurus; species Lasiurus cinereus. The sequence goes on from JAAGEH010000367.1 coordinate 6,526,820, forward strand.
TCCTTTGACAGGACAGAAGAATAGATACAGGGAGCACCTTGTCATCTCTGCCACATTGGGCAGTCATTGTTCCCCTGATACAGATTGCAAAGTTGAACTATTTTTTTCTGACTCTAAAGGTAACAAGGGAGAAATTAAATTATGCCACTGAATAAAAATGAGAATGTGAATGCCTCTCCTTGGTCGTCCTTTCCCTCAAGCTCACCGTTAGCAATTATATACAAGTACTTTGTAGCTACTGGGCAGTTTCTCATTAATCTTCACAGAATTCCTGAGAAAAGGGACTCTTAGTTTCCACAGTTTGCAGGTAATTGTGGTGCAGAGTCAGTTGTCCCAGCCTTGGCTTTAGAGGCTAGCAGAGCAGGAGGTTCACTCAGGTCTGTCTACACCCCCAACACTCAGGCAGCAGTCTTGTTGCCATGTTGCACACTGAATAATAAAGGAGAGGCTTTCTAATAAAGGAGAGGCTTCTAAGGTGGGTTCCAGAAATAATGTGAACTACGACAGCTTTATTGGGGTCAGAGGAAAGTCAGCTGTAGCTCCAATTTCATGAATTACTGAAAGCATTTCATCTGTCGTACTGTGGGTGTTGGCTGGCACCTCTCATTCTTCCTCATGCAGGACTTTTTGTTAAGCACTTAGTACTCAGTATCGACTCTTGGGCTCATTTCAGTGTGGCTGCGATTCTCCGGTCTTGAATTTAGTGCCAGCCACTTCGGAGGTTGCTGGGATACAGTGCAGGCTCTCCAGGTCCTTGAGCTGCCACTTAATTACCTAAATGTAAACAAATAGAAGAGCTCTGATTCACCTGATTGTGGAGCACCTATCTCCACAGGTAATGGGTCAGAGAAAGGTCCTGTTGCTACCACAGATGATGAAGATGATGATCATAATGATAATGGCATTTTAAAATACCGGAAAGATGATGGTATAATAGTGGGGAGGGATAGTATTCTGGTGCTTGAAAGTGTGTAATTTTATCTTGATTCTCACAGTTCACTGACACCAGTGGCTTTAGCTTCATTTCACAGCAGAAAGCAAGCTCTGAAGTACAATGCATTGCTTAGGGCCGTTTGGACAGGTCTTAGAGCCGGATCCTCTTTCCTTTTCAGTGTGCCACATTTAATGAGGAAGGCGAGCAAATTACCTTAGAAGGCTCACCCCTAGATTCCAGGCTTAGTTCCTTTTCTAATGAGGGAAGCCATTCCCTTTTCATGTGCCTGAGGGTGTTAATTGTGTTCCTTCCCTTATGCTGTGGTCTGCCTCCCCAACCTCTGCAGTCTTCCTAGGAGCACCTGAAACACTTGGCCCTGCTGAACTCGCCTTCCTCCCTGGCTACTGAGGTGTTTTCCTGGAGCTGCCACAGAGCCTGCGGCATGGCAGCCGTTCTCCATACCGGAAAATTCCATTGTAACCCCTGTTGGATAAGTGACCTACCTGTGGAATGAATGGCTTATTTTCTCCTAGACCTGGAGAGTAAAAAGGAACAGAGCACCTGCCCCTTCCCCAGGGAAATAGGAGTGAAGTCTTTTAAAAAGCCTGTCTTAACAGCCTGAAACTTGCCTGTAGGGTTTCAGATCTCTGAAATGCTACGTTCTCTCATTTCAGCCTGTCAGAGTTTGCCACTGAGGGCCCGATGCCAGGCCTTTCAACTAAGAAGCATAGTGCTTGATTCACTGAGTAGTGGTTATGTCTTAACATGAGGAGTTTAATTGGAAGCCTCCAGGGGTCAGGCAGACATTCTAAGAACTTAGAGTTCAGCATCTTACCTCAGAGAAGGAAGTTGGTATCTGGGGGCAGAATGTGGGAGGGCGAGAAGAGAGAGGAAACCTCTGCTGGCAACGTTTTTGAGAAATTACTCCGCAGCATGTGGTTGAGAGTAGTTTTTATGCATTTGGTATGTATTCATCCTAAAAGTGTCCTTTGTCTCACTATTTAAGAATTAAGACATGTAGCCCCTAAGAGCTCTTCTGGCCTGGCTTGCCACTCAGGATCCCTCTCACACAGAATTAGTTCCTCATGGGTTGCGCATTTTGTTTTGCTTGGTTGCTTCTGCTGTTGGAGAGGTCATCACTTAATGAGGGAAGCCATTCCCTTTTCATGTGCCTGAGGGTGTTAATTGTGTTCCTTCCCTTATGCTGTGGTCTGCCTCCCCAACCTCTGCTCATTGCTCTGAGGTCCGGGGTCTGAGACCACATAGAACAGACCTGCTCTCATGTGGTAAGTAGGTGTCCCACAACTTTGAAAGTGACTGTGTACCTCCAGAACATTCTCCCAGCTGAATGGGAGTGGTGTCAGGTGCCCTCACCTTCCTGACCCGCTGTGCTTGTCACCATTTCACGGGAAGCAAAGTACACAGCTGTGTTCTGCCCTCCCGGGCCTGTGCCCTGCCCTCCACGCATGTTGGCTAGGGCAGTGCAGCTTCTGACCACCTCCATCCTTTGTTGGTTCTTGCTAAGCCTAAGACAGTAGTTTTCAACCTTTTTTATCTCATGGCACACACAAGCTAATTACTAAAATTACGTAGCACACCAAAAAAATATACTTTTGTTAATTTAATAAAAATATAGGTTTAATTTGATTGATTTACAAAAAACAAAAAAAGAATAGTAGTAATTAGCTGTCCTTTTTACTTCAAAGTGACTTTCCCAGCCTTATGTGACATGACAGATAAGATGCTAGTCTATTTACGTTTATGGTTCAAGAGGACATTCGCATGGAAGGCTGTTGTGTTGGCTGTTGTCACTTTTTAATTTGACAGTCGAAGGGAGAAGAGATCAGTGTCCCTGACTGAATGGTCAGGCATTGCATGTTTTAAAACTTGTGGCATCCTGGTTGAAAATCACTGGCCTAGGAGACTTCATGTTTCAGTTGAAACCTGTGAGTTTTATTTTCCCAGCTCTTGTATTCTTTTTTTTAAATTTATTTTGTTTAAAGTATTACATATAGTAGTACATTTATCTCCTTTTCCCCCCATAGAACTTCCCTACCCCTGTCATATGCCCTCATTCCACCTGCCCCCAGTGGCTCTTGTATTTTGGAATTTTTTGGTCTGCTTGTCAGCCTTTGCTGCCTCCTCTTCCGGATTGGACATTTTGGAATGACCTCTCATTGTAGTCAGGAGCCGCCTCATCTGAATCTCCAGTCTCCTAAGTCTTCTGCCACATCGTGCCCCATCATGCCTGCCCTGTGAAGACACACACTTATTCCCCACAGGATGGACTCATCACTCGGCGATGAGTGTGCCAGATGATGTCTTTCCCATGTGCCTCAGGTCTGCCTTTGCAGCCTGGCCCCTGCCGCTTCCCTCTGCCCCACTCTTGAAAAGACAAAGGAGAATTCTTCCCCTGTGACAGAGAGAGCTGCTCTGCCTTGGAATGCTCAGCGGTTTCCCGTGTCCTCTCCACTTAGCCAGGCTTTGATGTCTCCATCTTTTAGGTGCCAGTTCAAATTTATTTCAAAGAAGCCACCTCTAGGCAGTTAGTGTCTTTGCTGCTTTGTGCACGTGGCCCCCTGCTTTTCTGGTTTGCTTTAGGGTTTGTCCCTCCCACTGTGGGGTCAAAGAGCACACACCTGTTCAATTTGGTCTCCCGCAGGGAGGTCTGAACTTGGCCCAGTGAGTGGAGTTGGTAATCCACTTCTTCTCAGTTGCTTTCCCACTTCTGTGGAGAAAAACTATGCTTGCTTCCAGAGCTTTCAGTGCACAGCTGGGGTTGTGGTGCCTGAGAGCCCCCTGAATTGGAGTGAGGATTTTGTGTATAAATTTTCTGGGACCCGGCCAGTGTGTCTCAGTGGTTGAGTGTCATGCTGTGAATCTGTAGATCACAGTTCGATTTCCAGTCAGGGCACATGCCTGGGTTGTGGGCTCGATCCTTGATCAGCTACCTCCTGCCTCCTGCACACCAATAGGGGGGCATTTGTGCAGGAGGCAGGAGGTAGCTGATCAGTGATTATCGCTCATCATTGACATTTCTATTTCTCTCTCTTCCTTTCAATAAAAATATATTAAAAAATGATTTTTCTGGGGATGTGTCCTCCCATATTCTGACCCATTATTTGCTTTCCTCTCAGATCAGCTCCCCAAATGAGCACCTGAGGTAGCTCACTGGTGTCACCAGGCTTGTATTTAAGACTTGCCTTACCGATCCCGAGGACATGCAGTTATTTCTCTCTCAGTGTGCATCGGGTCGTTGTAGGAAATCACACCTGCTGTCTGCCACTGCACTGCTGGCTCACTGAGCTTTCCTGGGCCTTCTGGAAGCTTAGTACTGTTTCCAGTCTGGCACGTTTTCCCATGGAAACCAAATTTCAAGCCACCAGCTTTTGGAATGTGGCTAGTTGAGTGTGTGAATTGGTTGTGGTGGTGATTTTGCCTCCCAAGGAGCAGGGAAGACTGTAACCCGGGCAGCAAATGAATAATTCATTTGCTGGTCTCTGGACGGGTACATGTAGATAACTTGGCTTGAGCTTTATGTGAGACCCGTGACTCGGTCTGTGTGAGTGGTTTGTGGAACTGGAGCTTTGGTTCAACAGTAATAATAGCATTTCAGTTCTTTTCCTCCCTTTCCTGAAAGGAGAGCACCTACTGACCTAACCTATGTTGTGTACTGTGTGTGTGTGTGTGTGTGCACCTGTGTGTCTGTACAGTTATCGTGCCTTTTCTCGGCTTACAACGTGTACATGACTCCTGAGGTTGTAAACTGTTTTTAGGCGGCTGTGTGGTTGTCTTCTCTGACACTGTGCTTTCTGCTGGACTTTGCCCCTGTACAGTGGTCCATCTCCATGTAGCCTGATGTAATCTGTTGTTTCCTAGTGAGGTTTTCCCATTTTCAGTTTCACAATCAAGGGATACCATAGACCTCTTTTAAGAAACAATAGAACTCTTAAGGTAGTTTATAAAATAGTTTTTTTTGAAAATTATACATACATAACATTGGGAGTTTAATAATAATTCAGCTAACCACCCTGCTTTGTTACTCTTTTCTGATTTTTGTATAATTCATATAACATATTCTTGAATTTTTCTATTATACATTTTATATTTAATGGCTACTTAATATTTTAATAAGAATATCATTAGTTTTTCTATTTTTGTGTTTAGGTTGCATCTACGTTTTTTAGTATTGTAAATTAAACTATATTTATGCATATCATATTTTACCTATTGTTCAGTTTCTTTGAAATGTATATCTAGATGTGGATTACTTTTATGTATTTTTTAAAATATATTTTTATTGATTTCAGAGAGGGAGAAGAGAGAGGGAAACACCAATGATGAGAGAGAATCATTGATTGGCTACCTCCTACACATCCCACACTGGGGATCGATCCAGCACTTGGGCATATGCCCTTGACTGGAATCGACGAACCCGGGACCCTTCAGTCCGCAGGCCTATCCTCTATCCACTGAGCCAAGCCAGCTTGGACTAGAAGTGGATTACTTCTTAAAAAATTAATTTTCATTGACAGTATTACAGCTGTCCCCCATTTTTCCATCCTTTGCCCCCCTCTACCCAACAGACGTGGATTACTTTTGAAGAGGGTCTTTTTTGTTGTTCTTTCCTGAGACAATTAAGGGAAAAAAAATCTTTATTGTTGAAAGTATTACACTGTTCCCTTTATTCCTCCATTGATCCCCTCATGCCCCAGGCCCTCGCCGCCCCATTGTCTGTGTCCATGGGTTATGCATGCATGCATAGCAAGTCCTTGGTTGATAACCTCCCATCTGCCCTCCCCCACCTTCAGAGAGGGATATTTTTTCATTTCTTGAAATACATTAGTATAGTAAGAAATAGTAGGCCCTGACCAGGTAGTTCAGTTGGTTAAAGCTTTGTCCTAATATACCAAGGTTGCAGGTTCGATCCCAGTCAGGGCACAATCAGTGAATGCACAAGTAAGTGGGACAACAAATCAGTGTTTCTCTTTCCCTTCTTCCCTCCTCTCCCTCTCCCCCCCCCCCCCCCCCCCCACCCCACTTTGTCTTTTTCTCCCCGCCCTTCTCCCTTCCCCTCACACAGACAATGGGGCGGTGAGGGCCTGGGGCATGAGGGGATCAGTGGAGGAATAAAGGGAACATATGCAATACTTTCAACAATAAAGATCTTTTTTTCTTAATTGTCCCAGGGAAGAACAACAACAACAAAAGTCCCTCTTCAAAAAAAAAAAAAAAAAAAAAGAAAAGAAAAAGAAAGTCCATCTCCCTTCCCCTCTCTCCCCCTCCTTTCTCTCTGTCTCTCTCTCAAATCAATAAATAAAAATTAACACACAACAAAACCCCAGTTACATTGCTATTAATGTTATATGAAAGCAAAAACATGGCACCTTTAATCTGCATTTCTTTAGTGATGTTAAACCTTTGTTTTCCTAATCCCATTTCTGTGCATGTGATTCCTCCCAGGTCCTCTCATTGTCACCGTAGGTGAGACGCTGTACACCTGGTTTTGAGTGGACATGTTCACTTTGATATGTGGTCTTGCTTTTTTGCTAGTAAATTATGTGCAAAAGCAAAAACTCATGCATTTAGGTTTGTAAAGAGCTTTTTCTATTAGAACATTAAGAATCATTTTTTCTGTGCAATAATGATCTGAATCTTGGTGTTTTCCCCTATACATTAAAAAAAAACACACCACTTTGGCTAATTTTCATTCTACAGAAATTAAAAATCTATTTAAATATCAGTCTCTTGTGATTTCTTTCATTGCATCATGACTTGTTTATTTAAGGTTATAAAGACTAAAAAGTCTGATACTCCCTAGTATGGTTTAATAGTTTGAGAAGAAGAAAGTGAACCAGATATGTTAGTCCCTTCCAGCCTGTGACTTACATGACAAAGCAGCTCCTTGTCTGGGTGTGGTGCCTCTGGTTGGCGTTTCTTGTAGCTGGGCAAGGGGCCAAGCTGGCGTCGTGCTAAATGCCAGGACTAGCTCACCCTTAACCCTGGGTAAGCAAATGCGGTGGACCTGTGTGGGCAATGAGCCACCTCACGGTGGTTTTCCTTTATTTTAATTTATTTACTTATTTTTTAACGGTTTTCCTTTCAGCTGCAGCCAGCCCAGTCCTGGGCCTGAAGGAATGCACCAGAGGCTCGGCAGTGTGGTGCCAGAACGTGAAGACGGCAGCCGACTGTGGGGCCGTGAAGCACTGCCTGCAGACCGTCTGGAACAAGCCGACAGTGGTGAGCGCCCTTAACCGTGTGCTCCATCCCTTTGTGGCGTCTTGTAACCACTGCCATTTGCAAAGCACTTTCTCTTGTCTCATTTTGTTTGCTCCTCACGGTGACCCTGCGAGGGAGGCAGGTCACCCAATCTCTTGATGACAGAGTTGGATGAGGTCCTCCCTTGCCCACACTCTGTGTTCCCTACTGCCCTCTAGGCCTCTGTGCAGGACCCAGCTAGGGACCAGCAGGTTCACAGCCCCCATTCCCAGAACTGGGCACACGAGGATGGCTTTCATCCTGGTCACTCACTCAAAATCTAGATGCTAATAAGCTTTTAGGCCTTTTTGATGTTTTCTTTCTCTGCCTGTTTGGGTCGCTCATTCCGACCCTAGAACTTTAGTAGATATTTAAGATTTTATTTCCAGCTATCATCAAACTGCCTTTTTTTCACCCAAACAATGTTAAATATTCATGTGGGCTCTTAGCACACATGGGGGAATACTCTCAGATCACAAACCTCAAGTGTGCTCTTCATGTGACCTGAACCTTCCTATGAGGCACCGAGCTTTGCTGGCTGCACCAGCAGAAGGTGCTCTTGGCTCTCCCTGGAATGTACCTTGTGGTGCAGGCCAGGTTTGACTGAGTAGAGTTCAAGTTCTAAAACTCGTCAGTGGCCCGCAGGACCTCAGTAAGAGAAAAATAATTAACACCGCTCTTTGAGAAATATTTTCTGAATTCACTGGAAAACTGCCCTCGTGGCCACGGTTACTTTCAGATTTGGTCTCTGATTTGCTTCTGATCTTGTTTTTAATACTGCTTCTTCTTTCCAAGTTTAATTGTGTCAAGCGAGGACTTGAGATCCTTCTCTTGATGAGCAATGTCATGAACGATGCCTGACTCTCTTGGTGGCCCCGTGCACATGATTAGCTTGACCAGTTAGTTTCTTCAGTCTCACCCAGACGCGTCAGTTCCTTCTTCCTGGGTCGAAAATAGGTTGATCTCAAATAGGAAGCTCCCCAAGAACTTTGAAAACCAACCAGCTTTCCCGTAGTCCTGGGCCATGCGGGGCCCTGGGTACCTAGGCTCATCAGAAGACCAGTCTTGTCCCTATGCTCTGGAGTGGCGGCGGCTCCCACTCAAATGCAGCACTGACCAGGAATAGGAAGGCAGACGGAGTGTGGGTAGCAGTGCCAGGGGGAGGGCATGGACGCACCATGTCTGGCTGGGGCTTGCTTCACTCCCCACCCCCTGTAACTGTGGTGCTGGCACTGGCTGTGATGTTGCTTTGCCTCACTAATTTTCTCTGGTTTCTGCTGCTCTCATTTTCACCTTTCTGCGCCTGTTTCCTCACAGAGCTGTTGTGAGCAGTAATAGGGAATTTGACTTGTACAGTGGGCACTGAGTAAGGTGCTGAGGTGTAGAGGGTATGAGAAAAGGGTGTCTGCCTGGTAGAAGCAGTATTCTGGTCAGTTACTCCTAATCCTTCCTCCCTGGCATCCGAGGGCTTCCTGTTCAGGTTGGGAACCAGGATGTGCCTGTGTGTCAGATGTGGCCATGGTCACGTCCCTGGGGTTTTCAGCCATGTGTGGTGTGTTATGTCCTACAAATACAGAGCTCTCCTTCGTGTTCTTTCCTCTTAGAAATCTCTTCCCTGCGACGTGTGCAAAGATGTCATCACCGCAGCTGACAACATGTTGAAAGACAATGCCACTGAGGTAAGTGCCACAAGTGTGTGACTGAGTGATGGCCTGGTGGCCACACGATTGGTCACTTAAAAGCTGTGACTTGGGAGGGAAGGGGGGTGTCTACCATGGAACGGTTTAGGTGCAGGTAGGATATCATTAAGTCCTGTGGGCCACATACTGCTTCTGGCATAGTTCTTCCGCTCGCCCCCAATCTTTGAAAAATGTAAAAGGTTGTACAAGAACAGGCCGTGGGCTCTAGCTTGCTCCCGTCCCCCTGGTGTTCGGTGCCCAAGTCGATTGGAATTTTGTGTCACGTGCTGTCTCTGCTCCCTGTGCCTATGAGACTGCAGCCCAAGGATCTGCTTCTTGCCCCATTGATGTGATGAGCCACGGCTCCCACCCCCTGGCTCCCGGTCCCCTTCCCTGAGGGTTGCTGCTTCCAGCAGTCACTCCTCTGGGAGCTGTCGAGGGCCTCTTGCTCTCAGCCCGTTTGTAGAAAAGTGCACGCTGACCTGCTCCTTGCCTGTGTCCTCTAGCAAGAGATCCTCGTGTACTTGGAGAAGACCTGTGACTGGCTTCCTAAGCCGGACATGTCGACCTCATGCAAGGAGATGGTGGACACCTACCTCCCAGTCATCCTGGACATGATTAAAGGACAGATGGTACGTGCTGGAGAATAGGTCTTCCTTAGGGCAGTGCTGGGGTCCAGGGAAGTACCAGACGAGAGAGAGCAATTAAAATGGTAAGTCCATTCATATCGGTGGGCTTTCAGCCTCTTGACTACAGTTCTAACACCCAGAATGGTGTTGGCACGGCAGAACCCTTGGCCTGTAACTTTCAGGGTTGGGTAGGGTACAGAAAATGGGGCTTACAGAATTACTGAAGGGGTTTAAACTGGCATGCATCTCTAGGTGCTGATTTGATAACTCCTGTGGGATCGTTTGAGCAAGCAGTTCATTTCATTTCTGTGATTTTTATCCTAAGGAGTAAGACACGGAATTTACTTGTGGGTTCAGTTACAAGGAAGCTCAGTGTTCATTTGATAAGTAGCTGCTGTGTGTGACAGAGGTTGGGTTTTCAGCAATGAACAAGGAATTTGAAAAGACCCTACAGAGGAGGGGCTTAAAAAACTGAGAGAGCCACTGTCCCAAGGTGGGACCACATGCAGCAGGAAATCCCTGGGTTTCAGGATGGGTTACCATGATTATAGGTACCTTTTTGAGAGGGTTTGGTCTAGATCCCTCCCAGTGGAGCTGAAATAGGGGAAGCTGGCAGAACAGTCAGGCCACAGATGTGCTGGAGGCAGTGGAGATGGACGGATGCATAGTTTTTAAAGGATGAATGGACTAGACTTATTAATGGAGAGGATGTCTTCCAGGTTTCTGGCTTGAATTGCAGGGAGAATGGTGCTTAGGCCATTGGTGAAATAGAGATGGAGGGGGAGTGGGTTGGCGGTTGTGCCTATGAACTGGGTGTGCGTGCATGAGGCCTTCTAAGAGAGAAGGAAGGGGGACTCATTCAAAGACACCAGGTGGCCTATTTCCTTTTCCTCTGTGGAGAGGGTTTCCAGCTGAACTTCCTTCCCCACCAGAGCCAACCCGAGGAGGTGTGCTCCGCGCTCAGTCTCTGCGAGTCTCTTCAGAAGCACCTGGCAGAGCTCAATCACCAGAAGCAGCTCGAGTCCAATAAGATTCCAGAACTGGACGTGGCTGAGATGGTGGCGCCCTTCATGGCCAACATCCCCCTCCTCCTCTACCCTCAGGGCGGTCCCCACCGGGAGTCCCAGCCGAAGGTAAGGCAGGGCTCGCCTCGGGCTCCATTCGGGTTGGATTAGAGTGTGTGTGCTTCTTGAACTGGGGGCTTTGGCAGCAGCCAGCCTGGAAATGGTTGTGCCATGCAGTTCCTGAAGAACCTGGATATTTACATTAAGCTAAATTAAAAAATGGGTTTTTTTAAAATATGCAACCATTTCCCCCCTTCCTATTAAGTTTTACTAAAATCAGTGCCCAGTTGATTTTAAAACTCGACAATATTAGAGCCTGTGAAAACACACTGTTCACTGCTCGGAGTCACACCCAGTGCTGAGGTGCGAGCACTTCTCCTAGGAATTGGAATCCTCTCAGTGACTACAGGATCTCTCCTCCCGTCTCTGTAGGCTGGTGGGGATGTTTGCCAGGACTGCGTCCAGATGGTGACTGACATCCAGAATTCTGTAAGGACCAACTCCACCTTTGTGCAGGCCTTGGTGGAACATACCCGGGAGAAGTGCGACCTCTTGGGGCCTGGCATGGCCGACATGGTGAGCCTTGTCTCTTCGTTGGCTCTGGAGACGGGAGTAGGGGAACCCTGAAAACTTCACTTCCTAGGGTACCATTTAAAGTTCATCTTAGGAGCTCTGAGGACAAGATTGTTCAGACAAGTCCCATTCCTTCCACCTAAAGGCAGCTGGAACAGGTGGTGGGCACTTACATACGGTGTTGGGTAATTGCCTTTGTATCTGTAGCAAAGCTCGTGGGACAGACTAGTGGAAGGAGACGACTTCGGTCAAGATTTATTTTTCTCCCAGTAATATCATGTATGTAAGAAGACACAGGAACCACTTCCAGCCCTGTTTCTAAAAGCCTGGCTGTTGCATGTTAGTAATACTAAGTATGCTCTCCCACAGCCAGCATGGTTGCTGTCCTTGGGGAGCCCCATGGCTGGCTTGCAGGAGGTTCACCCGGATGCCTTCCTTACCTGTGAATGTTAGTCCTGTGGGCTCAGAAACTCATTTTGTTAGCCCCTCAGGGGGGCTTTATTTCTTGGACCCTGTTCACATTAACCACACTCAAGAGATTGGTGTGCAAAACCAAAATGCCAGGTTAGTACCTGACAAGCAAAAAGCCTCTGCTGGACAGGAGCAGGGAGCTCTTGTAATGACATGATGGGTCTGGGGTCCAGGGCAGCCTTTCTGGAGGTGAGGCTCCTCTCTGATGGTTTGCTCTCTTGTAAGCCTGGGATCTTAGCCTCATTGCAGTATCTTTGCATGTGGGCTTCTCCAATAAGGAGAGCTGTCATATTACTCTTGCTTTTCTCCCTGTGGCGGCTCTCCAGTTAGGACCTATTCTCCGAGAGCTATTCTCTGAGAGCCTACAGGAAATGCCTGGATGTTTATAAAAATAGGCAAGTTGGAAATCATCATAACTTGATTCTGCTGGATTTCAGCTTTATAATTCTGTCCAAGAATATGTGGGAGGATTTGAAAAGAAATCTGATTCCCAACACTCATAAGTTGCTACTCTGTGATTTTTGGGCAAGTGTGGGGCAAAAAGGAGACTGGAAGGCCTTATCTCCAAGGGCTTTTGGTAAACCTTTTCAAAGTACCGTTTGCACATGTCCGTGAGGTAGAGATTAAGCACATTGCCGCTTTCATCTATAAAATTTTCCCAGAGCAGACACTTACAAGACTTGACTTTGGGGTTGGAAATGCTGATTTTTGGTGTATTGTAGCGTTAATTTCACTAACAGTGCGTTTCTCTGTCCCCAGTGCAAGAACTATGTTGACCAGTACTCTGACATTGTTATCCAGATGATGATGCACATGGTAGGTGGCAGGGGACGTTCTTCTTCAGCATTTTCCTTGGGGTATCTCGAACTTTGTGACTTCCAGTAATTTTGAAAAGTATATAGTTTCCTTTGAGTACTAAACTGGGCTAAAATGAGCCCTTTGTGACTAGCTGACTCTCCACCTGCAGCTCACTATCTCCCGTTTACCTTTCCTAGCTGGGCCACCCTCCCCACTGCCTTGGAGCCTCCTTGTCTTGTGAATGTCATGTGCTATGCCTGCGTGAGCTGCCCATCAGATTTCTAGCATTTGGCTTTCACCCTTGGCCTCGTGGGTGTGGTCTGCTCTGTAGCTAGGTCAGGCCTGAGAACCGCTATGTTGCAGCCTCGTAGAGCTGGTCCCACACTCTGCAGCAGTGTTAGCTCTGACACTTGGCTCTGATGTATCCAGGTGGTAGGGGCATCCCTTCATGATCTGAGATAGGAAGTATCATCAGCTAGCCAGCTTCATGGGAAAAACTGGCACGGAGCAGGATGGTCTGAAGCATCATTCCTTTGGGACCATGCTCTGGCCTCCTTAGGCCTAACCTGGAGGGATGGGGGTGGGTTGCACTTTTTCCTTTTTGTCATGCTTGCTTCTGATTAGTTGAGATTGGCCTATAGTTCTTGAGTTTATTCTCTAACCAGTGACTGGTAATTTTTTTGGAACATATCAATGCCTATTTTGCGCTACAGCAGCAAAGTTGAGTAGGTGAGACCTTAATGCTCGAAAAACCTAAAAGATTTACTCTCTGGTCCTTCTCTAACAACTCAGACTCCATCCAGTCATAACGGAGGTTATTTGGGGTTATTATTCACACTGCACCTTGCTCTATGGCAGCCTACAAAGACAGCAGTGAGAGTAGGAAAAAGTAAGTCTTTGGTGTGACTTGATCTGATTAGTGCTTCCTTAGAGCTAACTAAAAAATGGTTTTCTCATTGTAAAAATTATACTGCATATACATTCTTTGAAAATAGGATAATACTTACCAAATTGAAAATCATTTGATGTTTTAAAAAAACAACAGTGGGATCATATTTTATACTCTACAAATTTTGTAGTTTGCATTTTTTAAAAATATATTTTACTGATTTTTTACAGAAAGGAAGGGAGAGGGATAGAGAGTTAGAAACATCGATGAGAGAGAAACATCAATCAGTTGCCTCCTTATACTCCCTATTGAGGATGTGCCCACAACCAAGGTATATGCCCTTGACTGGAATCGAACCTTGGACCCTTCAGTCCACAGGCCCATGCTCTATCCACTGAGCCAAACCAGTTAGGACAAGTAGTTTGCATTTTTAATCTAAAGTTATATTGGTCATTAAATACTTTGTACAAATGATTTTAAGTGGTTGCATAATATTTTACTGTGAGACTAAAGGTAATTTATGTGCCCAATCCTCTGTGGCTGGGTGTTTGGGCTGTTTGCAGGTATGCCCTTGGGATAAAAGGCATGATGAGCAGCCAAATCCCTGTTTTTCCTAGTATAGGTCATTAAAACTGAAATTGCTGAAGCAAAGTGCCAGGCTTTTGATAGAGTCAAACCAGCCTTCCAGGCTGGCCTTTGGCCACCTGGGGGTAGGTTGCTGGGAGACCTGGGCAGTGGAGAGCGTGACTCAAGTCCCTAACCCCTCCAGGTGTATTTTAAAACACACTCCCCTAATTTGGGCTGCCCTGTTTCCTGTTCCATTTTGCTGCTCAACACCAACCTGAGGGGAGGGCCCTGCAGTTGTGGTGGGGTTAGGCTTCTGGGGATGAGAGCACTTCATAATGTAGCATTTTCTGGGGACCTGCTGCCTGGTTTTATGAGCATGATTTGTTGTGTCAGGGACATGGGGATGGTGCACACACAAGCTGGAGATGTGATCTGACCAGTAAGGAGGGCCAGAGTAGTTGGTAGGGCCCAGTGTGCACTCAGTAGTAGGAACAAGGTAAGTGGCTGATTTGTGACTGAAGGATGGTTCCCCTAAACTTCTGGTGATATCCTAGACCTCATTAACTGCTTGATCATTGTTTTAATTTTTTCTTAACTATTGTGTCCTTTCCTTTCTCTTATCTCCGATTTCCTGTTTTTTTTTTTATTCAACAGCAGGATCAGGTATGTGATGGGGATTTGCTTGGAGTAGTGGTCGGCTGCTGCTTGTAGCTCTTTTGCTCATCCCTTTGTATGCATGATCCCCTCTGGCAGATCCAAGGAGAGACTGGCAGGCAGGGACCTTCCCTGGGTGGGAGCTTCTGCATCTCTTCCCAGTAACTTGGCACTTGAGGTGGCGGGGGTCCCAAATGGCCAGGCCACCAGCGTAATGATGGGGAACCAAGGGTGATCCCCAAGATGCTACAGCTTCCTGCACTATAGGGCTGGTTTCTGTAATGGCTTGAGAGAACAGCATGTCCTACTCCTGTTTTTCATGCCTCAGAAATGCTCCCGCATGAACGCATCAATTGCAAATAGTGAGCAGACTGTTCCCCTGTCTGCTGGATCCAGAGCGTGGAGAGTCTCTTGGTTTTGGCTTTTGCCCATCTAGGATGAGGTCCTGCAGATCCAGGAGCCACAGCAGATGGCCTGTGAACTAGGCTTCGTGTCATAAAGTGGGAGACGATGAGCAATCAGACCAGACTTAGTGGAGCCAGGTGCCCTTTTGGGGCTATACTGAGCATTGCCTCCCTTTGAGCACTGTCAACTGAAGACTTTTCAAAGGTTTTTTGAAGTCTAGTGGGAGATTTGGCTGAAAGATCTGAATTTTCACATAGGCCACCTCATGGAACAAAGCTGATCTGAGACAAAGCAGCCCACCTGAACCTTTGATTTTTTTTTTTTAATATATACTTTTATTTATTTCAGAGAAGGGAGAGGGGAAGAGAGACAGGCACATCAATGATGAGAATCATTGATCAGCTGCCTCCTGCACACCCTGCACTGGGGATTGAGCCTGCAGCCCAGGCATGTGCCATGACCTTCTGGTTTGTAGGTCGACGCTCAACCACTGAGCAAACCAACTGGGCTTTTTGTCTGTTTTCTAAAAAGTTTGTTCTATCTTTGGCCACATTGTCTCCCGTGGCCCCCCCCCCCCTTTTTATTTATTTGTTATTTAAAAAATGTTTTTATTGGTCTTAAGAAAAGAAGGGAGAGGGAGATAGAGACACATCAATGATGAGGATCACTGATTGGCTGCCTCCTGCACGCCCCACACTGGGGATGGAGCCTGCACGCCCCACACTGGGGATGGAGCCTGCTGCCCAGGCATGTGCCCTGACTGGGAATCGAACCATGTCCTCCTGGTTCATGGGTCAGTGCGCAACCACTGAGTTATGCTGGCTGGACTTTTCTCTCATTCTTAAAGTGTGCCTCAGACAGGATACTTCAAATATACTTTCAAACTCTCCATCCTTAATTTATTCTGGAGCCTTCTTGGTATTTACACAAGGTGAACCGTAACCATGATCTAACTCTCTTCCCTACCCTTCTCACTGTTAGCGGTCCTGCTCCTGCTGGTCTGGTGGCGGGAGGCAAATGCCGCCAGGCCCAGAGCTAGTCACTGGTGGCATTTGGTTTACAAAGTATACAGACTATGTATACTTTCCTTGCTCTTGGCCATCGTACAGTGAAATGGTCAAGATGTTGTCCAAACTATCTAGTTCTCTGTGGCTTGGTGTCTGGTTGGGAAAAGGGATCAATCTGGTGACTTGAAGGGATTAACTAATTTGGGGGACTGGGTTTTCGTTGAACTGTGTGTGTGTAATTGTGAACATAGGATGTGGGTTTTTGAAAAACTAACATTTCCCCTTAATGCATCATTGTAAATGGTCCTGCCATTGAATGACCCGTGTGGTTTTATTTCTAACACATTGGGCTTTCTGTTAGTTTATGCGCATTATAGTTCCTCCTCCAGAAAGAACGTAGAGCTTACTTCCCACCGAGCTCAACAGAAAACATCCTTGGGGATGACTGATCACCGTTAACCTCAGGTGTGGGAGTCTTGCCTCCCTGGTTGCAGCAGGAACAAGTGCTCTGTCTTGAGAGCTTTGTGTGGCCTCCTCCCCTATGTGAGCACGAGCTCCTTTGGATTTAATATGGAATTTTTACAGTATCAGCCCTTGACAGTGGGACCAGGGTGCTCCTTTGGCACTCTGATCTTTGAGCGTAGAGAGTGGGACTTGGGCGGTGGGTGCAGGCCTTTGTCTGACTGCCTCTTCTGTGTTCTCTTTAGCAACCCAAGGACATTTGTGCAATGGTCGGGTTCTGTGAGCAGGAGATGCCTATGCAGCCTCTGGTCCCCGCCAAGGTGGTCTCAGAGAACGTCATCCCTGCTCTGGAACTGGTGGAGCCTATTAAGGTACCGGTATAACTGTTTTGTACTGGCCAACGCCATATTGAATACATTTATTGCCTTGGTTATCAACCTAGCGCTCATGGGATCGAGTCTACATTTTAGCATGTCATTAAGATCATTTTCCAGTTCCTGGCTCCAGCCTGATTCTCTTGGGATGTACTACACTCTGTGGCCTCCCCGCATGGTAGCTACAGTACAGACTTGCTGTTCCCAGACACATCCTCCCCCCCACGGTAGCCATAGTACAGACTTGCCATTCCCAGAGCCCTAAAGCCTCTCTGGTGCTATCTGCACACACGGGCATCTGTTTTGTTTCACTTGGTGACAAGCCTCCTTTATTCCATAATCAGTTTATATTCAGCACATCTTACGGGTCAGGCAGTGTTTGAGAGAGGGAGGCCTAGAACAGCCCACCTACAGTGGTGAATAAAATTGTCCTTGTGTTCATGGGGCCTGCAGTCTAGTTCTTAACCAGTTAACTGCCACACATCCAAAACGGAAACCATCCCTCACACCACGATATTTTGAATTTAAAAAATCAGTTTGCAGTGAATATTATAAAAATACATTCCTCACAATTCGGGTGTTCTTGAATATTTTCACCTGAAAATGCTCACAAAAAATGATTTTAAAGTTGGTCAGGGCTCCCACTTAGGGAAAACTTTTTTTTTTTTTTAATAGACACATGTGGCCTGTGGGGAAGGTCTGCCATTTGGGGGCTCAGCCATGTGATATCTTACCAGATGGCACATGCACATATTTCTTGTTCCAGAATTTTCCACATCACTCCTTTGGCTGTGTTCCCTCCCTCTCCTGTCCTCCCTCAACAGGTGCAGTGTGTGGCCTACAGGAAGGGTTAAGGTGTTGAGATGCTGATGGGCCTTTGCCCACCTGGCTGACAGAATTAATGGCCAGAGAAAAGGAAGAGTTATAGCTTGTAATCTAGACACATGGCTTAAATTTAAACGAGAAAAAAAAAAAATGCCAGGCCCTGCCTGGTGAAGCTCTGTTGGTTAAATGTTGTCCGTGCACCAAAGGGTTGCAGGTTTGATTCCTGGTTAGGCCACATATCCTGGTTGCAAGTTCGATCCCCAGTCGAGGTGTGTATGGGAGGTACGGACCAATGTTTCCCCTCTCCCTCCCTCCCTCTAAGCATGTTCTTAGATAAAAGATTAAAAAAAAAAACTTTATTGTTGGATAAGGATTTAAAAAGAAAATTCAGGCCGAAACCTGTTTGGCTCAGTGGAGAGAGCATCGGCCTGTGGACTGAAAGGTCCCAGGTTCTATTCTGGTCAAGGGCATGTATCCTGGTTGCAGGCACATCCCCTGTAGGGGGCGTGCAGGAGGTGGCTGATCGATGTCTCTCTCACATCGATGTTTCTAACTCTCTATCCCTCTCCCTTCCTCTCTGTAAAAAAAATCAATAAAATATATTAAAAAAAAAAAAAGAGAAAATTCAGGTGCTCAGTAGAGAATGGCTGGCGCCTGCTATATTTGACAGCAGGGATGGAGAATGTTTCTGTTATCACAGAAAGACCTATTCAGCAATGTTGCCTTATTGGAGGCAGGCTCTCGAAAAGCAGTTTCAGGTGTTAATAAGACTTGAAATTCAAGAGCAGACCTGAAATGTGTTTAACACTGGCTTCTTAAGAGCGAGTCCTTACTTCATTCTTGCGCCCCCGTCCACTCCCCAGGACGAACGCTGACTGATGAAATAATTGTAACCAAACACAGCATCACATGGGACGACAGCTCTTTGGGGTGGGAGGACAGTTCACTGCTTTCACTGAAGTATGGATTCCTGAACATTTTAACTGAAGTGTAAATTCCTGGGCGGTGGCGCCAGGAGGTGGTGGTGAAGGATTAGTGAAAGGGAAGGGTCTCCTGCATCATAGAAACAAGAGGGACTGGACCTTAGACACTGGGAGGTAGCCGCACTTTCTTGTGACTCAGTAGGAAGTGGCCCTTTGTGATGTTAACCTATCCTTGCCTCTGAGTCCCCTCTCTGAGGAGAAGGACCAAGGGCTGAGGTGAGGGTCTCAGCATTCACATGTTCTTACCCTCCACAGAAGGGCCTGGTGCAGGCGAAGGATGATGTTTTCTGCGAAATGTGTGAATACGTGGTGAAGGAGGTGGTCAAGATGATCGACAGCAACAAGACTGAGGTATGTGGGTTTCGGAATGCTGCCCTCCTGGCAGAGGGAGGCGCTCTCCCGAGTCCCTGGAGCTAGAATGGTCTTTGCTGGTCTGGGCACCAGCCTGGGAATCTATCTCTACTTCCCACCCGTGGATCATCTGGGCTGTGGCTGGAGGAGGCCACTCTGCCCTGCTTTGTAGCTCTTTGTCTTTTGCAGGAGGAAATGGCACCTTGCTGTTGACTGGTTTCCTAGTGATGTTAGTATTTTCAGAATCTCTCCCACCCCTACCCAGCCTTCCATCTTCCCATGTGATTCTCTTGTGTTCCAGGAAGAAATAATTCACGCTTTCGATAAATTGTGCTCAAAATTGCCCACATCCTTGTCTGAAGAGTGCCAAGAGGTGGTGGACACTTATGGCCGCTCCATCCTGTCGATCCTCCTGCAGGAGGCGAGCCCTGAGCTGGTGTGCAGCATGCTCCAGCTCTGCACCAAGCAGGGGCTGCCTGCACTGACTGGTGAGCCCAGTGGCAGTGAGGCTGGCTGGCCTTTTGGGGGTCTCGGGGGGACCTTGCTGGCACTGAGCCTGTGTTCTCTTGCATAGCACATGTGACTCAGCAGAAGGACGGTGCTTTCTGTGAGGTGTGCAAAAAGCTAGTTGGCTATTTGGACAACAACCTGGAGAAAAACAGCACAAAGGAGGAGATCCTGGCTGCTCTTGAGAAAGGCTGCAGCTTCCTGCCTGACCCATACAAGAATCAGGTATGCCCTGGGCAGTTCTGCCCGAATCTGACCTGCCCGGGCAATGCAGAGGCTGGGCTGTGCCCTAAACTGAAGTTTTGAAGCCATTTCTGCCTGGATGCATGCAGCCCAGTGGCCTTTTCTCAGAGGCAATCTGTTGGCTCACATGGAGCCACTGGAGGAAAATAACACAAGCAAATGAGGCCGTGTGTGGGTGGGGCTCTGGGGAGGCGGCCCTGGGGCCACTGGGCTAGAAATCTTGGGGAAGAGCATGCCCAGCTCCCTCCTTTCATGCTCCCAGTCTTCTGGGCACACCTTGACCTGCACCTGTGTCCCTGCTTGCTTCTTAGTGTGATCAGTTTGTGACCGAGTACGAGCCCATGCTGATAGAAATCCTGGTGGAGGTGATGGAGCCGACCTACGTGTGCTCGGTGAGCTCGAAGCGTGTGCTCGGGGGCATGCAACCTGGGGTGATGTGTGGGCCTTGGGCCAGAGGCTCTGGGATGGGGCGTGAGAAAGCCAAGAAGTTAGAGAACCAGGCTACCACCACTTGGTAACCCTGATGTTTTTTGAAAGAGCACATCGGAGCTCTGGTTCTCGCTGTTTCTAGAAGCTGATCATTTCAGGTCTATAAAGGATTAGTTAGGCAGATCTAATTCGTCCCCTTTTGTGCTCCCTTTTATAGAAAGTTGGAGCCTGCCCCAGAGCTCATAAGCCTCTTTTGGGAACGGAGAAGTGTGTCTGGGGCCCAAGCTATTGGTGCCAGAACATGGAGACAGCAGCCTTGTGCAACGTGAGTAGCTCAGCACCTGCTCCACAGGCCTGCCTTGCCGGGCGACAGTTTGCGTGGGAACCCTGCTTTAACAGGGGCCTCAGGGCTGTGCTCTACCTTGTCTTTATGTTAGTGAGAAACCTGAGGCCAAGAGAGACTATTAGGCTTACTCCTAGCTTCCCAGTCAAGGCAGGGCTAGCTGTGTTCTTGTCTCAGGAGTAAAGGGGTAGCTATTCTTTAATACTGCTTTTGTTCCTGCTCTCTTCCTTCACCTCCAGTTCCCTATGAGAGGGTCAGATTTGCACGAGGTCTCCCCAGGGATTGCACAAGACCTATTGGGTTCATTGCTCCAATCCTTGCACAAGTCCTCATGCCTTGAGTGGCCTCGGGGGCTACTTTTGCCCTGACTGGAGCCTGGCCTGAATCTTCACCCAAGGCCGAGCAGAGCTGTTTAGGAAGGCCCTGAGAGTTGGCACCTGAGTGACAGCTCCAAGGTGCTGTGGCACCATCCTGGCTGGGTAGCCACCAGTTGGGTGACCTACACTTGCTCAATTTCTTCTTCCTCATGAGAGTTCCTCCAGTTGGGGGAGGTTGCATCATTTGGGGCCATTGCATGGAGGGGTGGTGAGGCCCATTATGGCTGTGTCTAGCTCCTTCCCACAGCCAGTCAGTGGCAGGACAGGTTTCCACTGCTATCCTGGTCCATTTCTCAAGGCCTGAGCTGTTGTGAATCTCTGACTCACGGAGGAGTTCTGCCTTGGGGGCTTCCAGTGCAGCCTATCAGCTGATGCTGGGGCCTCGGCCTGTGTGGCTGGATGCAGGGGTCCTGGGCCCTACCTGTGTGGGTGCTCATGTGCAAGCACATGCTCCCAGGTTTTAAATGAGGTGCTGTTCTGTGCCTTCTGTGTCTGGTGCCATCCACCTGACCTAGGACAAGATAAACAGGCTCCATTTTGGGGTGATGGCTGATGAATGGGCCAGGAGTGGAGTTGTCATCTGAAGATTAACCCAGTTTTCTCTCTGTCAGGCTGCCGAGCATTGCAAACGTCACGTGTGGAACTAGAAAGAATGTTCCATCTTGGAGAAACCACAGCATCTGTTCCTACTCGTATGTCTGGGGGAATGAACACAGATCTATCGACTTTGTCATAAAAATAGGCCCCCCTTCCCCTCACACTGTTTCTCATCTCCCTTAGTTAACATTGCTGTCAGTGTGGGAGGTGCCTAGCCTGCCGCTGACATATGCTTCCGTGTCCTTTTCATCCTGCCACGTGGATAATGATGCCCTGCACCCTGGAGCCTGCCCTTGCATGTGGTTACCTGGAGGAGAAAGGGGGCTCGCTGCTGGCAGCAGCCAGAGCTTCTTCACAGAAGGCTATCCGTCCTCTGGGCCGGGGCTTTGCTGAGCCCTGACCGGGGCTTGGGTGCTGGTGGGCTGGCTTCCTTAGTCTCTGCCTACACTAAGGAGGACACCTCTCCAGGCTCCTGGGTTGCTGGACAAAAAAGCAAAACAAAGCCTGCTTTGTAGGAAAGATTAGAGACTCAAAATAATTAGGCTTTTTACTCGGTGTGGTTTGCACTGAAACAGATTTTGGAAGCGGCTGCTCAGGAGACCTGGATGAGGTTTGGGTTTGCTGACCCTGGGCCAGCCTTTGATCCAGCTTTCCGGCGGCTTCCCTGGTGATGTCTTGTTTGGTCCTCTGGGTTTGGGTGGGAGGGGAAAATCTGCTTGAATGCAACCTGCGTAGCTCAGTGTGGGGTCCTCTGCCCCTGGCTTTTGTGAGTGAACACGTGGACGTGGTGACCACCTCAGGCCTGCTCTGTGCTGCTGTCCGGGCATCACAGCCCCTTGCCCTGACCCATTGCTTTTGACCTAAGTGTGGATGACAAGCTCCTAAGTGTCTGGCTTCTAGGCAGCGGGCCTGTTGGGCATGCTGTTCAGGACCTTGGCTACTGCCCTGCCTCCTCCCCCATGGCTGGCTCGGGACAGTGAGACCTGCAGTTGCCATTAAATGGACTTAATGATTTTTGTTTTGCACTAAAGTTTCTGTGATTTAACAATAAAGTCTGTCAATCAGATCTGATATTTCTGTGATACCTCGGCCAGAAGTTTGGTTTCTGATTAGCTCTCCAAGGCCATGCTCAGCAGTCCCGTGGCTCCTCTTGATCAGAGAAAGAAAGCAAAGTGGGTCAAGTCCCACCTGACTGCCCAGGCTGGGCATGCCCTTCACCCATCTCCCTCGCCTTTGCCACATTTACCAGAGCAAGTGCCAGTTCCTGTGAGTTGCTTTTCTTTTTAAAATTTACACCGTTCCAGAAACGTTCAGTGAATACCAGTAAAACAAACCAAGGGGGACATATTGAGGGAATAACTTAATTTAAAAAGGAATACACACAAACACTCTACATTCAAAACCAAGGGAACATCAGCAATTTCTCCTTTTGAGCCGGTACATTTGGGAAGCCAGTGAAATGGAGAGAACGTGGATAATAACCTTGTCCAGGTGGGGAGGTAGGGGTCACTCACTGCCCCACCTGGGTGTCCAGTCGGACATGGCAGAAACGCAGTGAGACTGGAACGGAAGTCTGAGTCAAGGCCAGGCAGCGGCTGGGAGGGATGGCGAGGGGCTTGCTTGGCCTTACAGTTCAGCCTGGGCTGAGCTGGTCCTTAAACTCGTCCCCCAGGGATGCTCCTTACCTTATCCTTAGACACTTAACATTCTTGTTTGGTTTTCTTAAAAAA
Source organism: Lasiurus cinereus (assembly GCA_011751065.1). Classification (NCBI taxonomy): domain Eukaryota; kingdom Metazoa; phylum Chordata; class Mammalia; order Chiroptera; family Vespertilionidae; genus Lasiurus; species Lasiurus cinereus. The sequence goes on from JAAGEH010000367.1 coordinate 6,549,969, forward strand.
ATAACAAATTTTATGAAGGTAGAGGTCAGATGCTGAATGAGTGCCTGGCAGAAGTGGAATCTGAGCTGCAGACAGCAGGCTGTCACCACTGGACCAGCCCAAGGTCGTGAGCCAGGGTCAGCCTGGAGGGATCCGCACCCCACAGTCCTGGTGCTGCTCACACTAGTGAGGCTCCCCCATCTAGTCATAGCTCTGTGATCTCCAGCGGGCTCTCCATGATCACGTCTCGGAGCTTGTGCAGGGGTGTGGATTTGGCGGACTCCGTGCGGGCGTTGCGCTCGAAGGCACTGGCCTCGGCTGCCGTCAGCGTCTCCAGGGAGCGGCCCAGCCCCTTCTGGTCGTCCTCGGGCAGGCTGTTGAGGTCGGTGGCCAGCAGTGTGCCCGTGCTGCCGTGCACCACGTGGGTCCCGTTGGGCCCCTTGAGCTCCGGAGGCGGCGTGCAGAAGCGCAGGCTGCCCTGGCCTGGGCTGCGCTCCCCTGGCTCCTCCAGCTCCGTCTGGATCAACTGCAAGAGCCCAGGAGCCCCCAGTGCTCAGGGCTGTGCCCAGGGGGTGAGCAGGTGGGTGTCTCCAGCATCCTACCTGCCACAGGCCCGCTTCCTCCCCCTGGCGCACAGGAACCCTGGGCTGGCGCTTCCAGCCTGTCTCCGGCTGGTACAAGGGGCACCATGGAACTTACGGTGCTGTGTTCTCGGGAGTGTGGGAGGGCAGGGGAGCCCTGTGAGTGGGATTTTGTGTATTCACTTTCATCTACAAAACTGCAGTATCTGGGTTTGTTACCAAGTTGGCCTCAAGCAAGGTCTACACTAGTGGCCAGGTCGAAAGTTTCCACAGGGGAAGCTGAGGGGACCAAGGGGGGCTGGGCACTCAGATGGAGCTTTTGTTCTGCGTGGAACTCAGCTTTGGCCCATTGCACTTGAGAATGTTGGCCCAGGTGGTGTGGGTTTTCACCTGACTTTTCAAGTGTTGACATACCACCGCAGGCAAACAAACTTGAGAACCTATTTGAACCTACAGGCAGTTTCTTTCAATCACCTCTTTAAATTATCTTTTTGGGGTTCCTCAAATCTGAGGAACACTTCCTTGTGCCTACCCCATCCCTGGAAAGCCCACTGCAGAACCCAGGAAACAGAGCCCACGGTCACTTCCTCTAGCCCACCCACTGCTCTCTGGTCCTGGCTGCTGAGCTCGAGATGGAGAAGGATGACAGCAGCAGGAGAGCCACAGAGAAAGGAGAGAGAGCGAGCACCCCCAGAGCTGGGGCACAGCACACAGCTCCCCTGCCCTCCCAGCTACCTCGGAGATGGAGGAGTGGCAGGAGGAGGCTTTTTGCACCATCCGCTGTGCAAAAAGCTTTTTGAGCCGCAGGTAATCCTCCAGGACCACCTTCAGCAGCGAGCCCTGGGGGAGGGAGAAGGTTAACCCCCCACCTCAGTCCCCCCAACCTCCCACCCCTCGTTCTGGTAACTCATACAGGGGTGATGGAAGATGACAGGGCTTCTAGGAGAGACAGACCTCTAACCCTAGCGCAGAGGGTCAGGAGCACAGCCTGACAGTTCAGGATGGCACCCTGGTCCTAAGGGCACCATGGGCTGAAGCAGCTCCTGATGGGCCCCAGTGCCCTGGACCCTCTTGTTGCCCTGGTGCTCTTGCCCCAATGGAGGCTGGTCTAGCTGAGCCTGGAGGTGGAGGAAGCTGTTCCCACTCCCTGCGTCCTCTGGAGCAGGTCCAAGCTTAGCTAAGGCTCCGGGGCAGGGGTGTAGGAGTCTGTAGGGAGCGCTCACCTTGATGGGCCCCTCCCGGATGATCTGGCCCAGCTTGGCAATGTTGTCGTACTCCTGGAGGGCTGCCCGCAAGTAGCGGTCTTCATCAGGTTTCACGGCTGCTGGCTCACGCCCGAAAGTTCCCTGGGAGAGAGGATGTTAGCTGGACAGAGGTAGCCAGCAAGCAGGCGTACACCACAGGCAGGGCAGAGAACCACCTCCTAGAACAGCGGCTGCCAACCTTCCAGACCTCCTGGACCATCAGTGGTCCATGGACTACCTGTTGGCGACCGCTGTCCCAGAAAACTCCGCTCTTTGGCCAGGGCTGATGAAAACCCACCCTTCCTCTGACCCAGGCTCACATGGGTGCGGGTGGGGCTGCTCCACAGGTCGGCGATCTCGCTCAGGTTCTCCGGCAGGTCGTCCTCGTGCTCGGCCTGGGCAGCCAGTTCCAGGTTCCGGCAGAAAGGATCCAGCCATACTGGGTTGGCCCTGCAGGTGGGGGTGGGGTGGGGTGGAAGGCTGGAGAGACAGATGCCCTGCCAGCCTCACCCTCACCCCTTCCTGTTTCCCCGGACAACTGTAGTTAGTGTCTTTCACAGAGCAGGGGAGGGGTATAGGCCCCTTGCCCACAGCACCTGCGGGTGCGCCCTCCCCACTAGGATCCCTCTAGAACCAGGACAGGACAACTTGACTGGATGAGCTTTGGTTTCGAAGTGTCACTGCACCCACTGACCAAAGTCAACCCCTTTGTAGCCCATCAGGGCTGGGGAGCCCAGCTCAGTGACAGGGTTTCTAAGGGTGGAGAGAGAGGGTGGCTTGACCCACCAGGGGGCGCCCACACCCCAGGTTTAGCTAGTCTGCGTTCCCTCACTGAGAAGTGGCAGGAAAGTTTCCGCCCCAGCTGTGTCCCTGGCCGGCCTTCCCAAAGGGCACCAGACAAGGCTTGGGGACTCCACTCACCCGTCAAAGGAATACTTGTTGGTGTTGGGCATGTCCATGATGTCGATGAAGCCACGATTCCCTGCAGGGAGCAGTTGGGGCACGGAGGGGAGGGAGCTGTTCTGCTGGGGCTGGAAAGCCTGGCCCAGTCCAGGGCCACGTGAGTTCCCCAGGAGCCCCTCCTGACCTCTAACCCCCAGCCATCGCAGCCCTCACTCACCTGCGGAGCCAGCCACTATGGCTTTGAGTTTCCTCTTGTGTCTGGAGAGAAGCAGAGAGAGGCGCTGGTAAGGGAGGCTGGGGCTGGGCTGGCATCTCAGGGCACTGCCTGCCTGCATATCCATCCCTGGAGGAGGGCTGGTGGGTCAGCCAGTGTCAGGGCAGGGCCAGGGGTCACTCACACAGTCCTGTAGTACCAGTTCATAAGGATGAAGAGCATGGCAGCCAGGAAGAGGAGGATGGCCAGGACAATGATCGCCATCTGAGGAAACAGGACAGCATGAGCGGATGGGCGCACCCAGGGTGAGAAGGAGGCTGTGGGGCCGGTGCCACCAGGGGTACCTGCAGGGCAGACATGTCTTCGGGCAGCTGGACAGAGATGGCAGGCTGCACGTCCATGACATTGTAGTTCCGGAAAAGATTCCGCAGCTGTTCCTTGTTCTCGTCGATCATCTGGATCACCCTGGGCAAGAGGCGGGGGCCTCAGCTCCCATCCTCGCCATCCCCCAAACGCTTGCTCACTCAGGCCCGGCTGCCCAGTTCTTGATTTGGACGTCTAAGGTTCACCCTCTTCCCCCCACTACAAGCCTTGCAAGATTAAAGCCCACCCAGCTAGGGTAGCTTTGTATCATACAGAGTCCACATCCTCACAACCAATATAATCCTCCCATGGTACAGATGGGGAGAGTAAGGCTCAGAAGGGCAGAGCTCTGCTAACACCCACAAACTGTTCTCTCTACTCACATCCTGGGGAGAGCGCCACACAGCAGGCATGATGGTGCTGGTTATGCCTCTGTTGGTGGGTCCTCCCCAACTCCAGGGCAGGGAACAGACGACATTCTGAGCACAAATCCCCACTCACCGGTCCACGTCCAGGATGTGGTTGGTCTCTCGGTTCACCACATGGATGAGCAGCTCCGTCTGTGCGAAGTTCACCCGACCCTTCTTATCCACATGGAACTAGGCAAGAAGGGGTATTATGGGGTGTGGCAGATGCAAGGGATGGGCAGGCCTCTTGTAGGCGCCCCTCCTGTCCTGCCTTACCAACAAACCCATCACAAGCGTGATACCCATCACTTCACGGCACTGCAAGGCACTATTTTAATAAACAAAAACACAGCGAGGCTAAGTAGGGAAAGCAGCTCCTGATCGGCCCCAGGGACATGCAGGTGGGAAATGATGGAGGGCACATACATCCCTTCTCATGTGTCTGACCTCTCCACAGTGCCCTGTCCCTCCTTGTGGCCTAGTCTTCTCCCCCACTGCCCCAGCCCAGGGCGGGTCCCGTGGGCACCTGCACGTCGTCAGTGTTGACAATGGCACCAGTGATGTTGGAAAGCAGGCGGATGAACTCCTCCTCAAAACCACGCACGCGGTCGGGGATCTCATTGATGACGATCTTGACGCGCTGGTCATCCCTCAGGATGTAGATGCCGATGATGGCCGTGTCGTTGTGGCCTGCCAGGTCCTGGGCCATAATGTCCACCACAAAGTAGCCGGGGCTGTAGGCCATGAAGAGGTCAAAGGTGCGCAGGATGCCATCCACACTCCCTGCAGGAAGAGCCCACGGGTGGGGGGCAGTTCAGGGGCCACTCAGTGCCACAGGAGACACACTTCTGGGGAGGCGGCATGGGCTTGCAGGACTGGAGACTCGGAACTGCAGGGCCCAGCACCCACCTCTGCGAGGCTGCCAGACCTACGCCTCTCATAGATTTCTAGTGCCCTCTCCTGATTTCTAACTACTGAGCTTCGTTTTTATTTAAACGTTATGCTTACTAAACTAAACAACTGTGGGTGTGTTGGCCCAAGAATGGTGAGTTTGGGAATCGGGTGTCCCCTGCTGGGGTCCTTCTGAGCCTTCCCAGTGTCTGTCTGTATCCCCACACAGTAGAGAGAGGACCACAGGAGGAGGTACAGTCCAGTCTTCTCTTAGAAGACAATAGACATGGGTTAAAAATTTGCTACTTTCTAGCTGTGTGACCTTCCACTACTTAGCCTCTCTGTGTTTTTGTTTACTAAAATAAGAGCAATGGGAGCTCAGAGGACAAAGTGACAGTGTCTGGTTGTGTGACTGGAGAAGGTAGCATATAAACTAGGTTTGTTTTTTTAATCCTTACCTGAGGATATGTTGTTGTTTTTTAAAACTGAATTCACAGAGAGAGAAACATTAATTGATTGCCTCCCATATATGTTTTGACCAGGGATCGAACCTGCAACCTTTTGTATCCTGACCAGGAATCGAACTTGTAACTTTTTGGTGCTCCAACCAATGGAGCCACCCATCCAGGGATGACCTAGATTTTGAAGGATGGTTGTGGGGAGCATATCGAAGGCAGAGGTGAAGGTCAGAATGGTAATCTAGGAAGTGAAGAAAAGGGACCAATGGCCCAGGGAAGGATGGGGAACAGCAGGCTGAAGGAAGGGTGAGCAGTTCAGCTTGAATGGGCACAGGGCCTTTAAGGATAGTAGGGGGATGAGAACCAGAAAGAGGAATTAGGCAGAAGACCTGGGCAGCCTTGAATGCCAGGCCAAGAAGTCTGGATTGACTCCTACAGACAGAGAAGAGCAGGGAATGGGATAGGGCTGAAAGTAAGGTAATGGGACACCCTGTGGGCTCAGCCACCTACCCAGGGAAGTACACAACTAGACATGCACACTTGTAGGTACAAGTACACTTTGAATACTGGCTCCTCAGTGCCTAGCACAGTGCTTAACATGGGAAGGTGAGGTGTCCAAATGGAACGTCAGGTGGACATATGGAAAGGAGAATGAAGAGATGGGTAGATGGATGGATGGGTGGGTGGGTGGTGGGTGGATGGATGGATGTATAATGAATAATAGGTGTAGAAGGAAATGGGAAGAAAAAGATAAAAGGAAGTGGGTGAGTAGCTGTAGCTATGGATAGGTGGTTGAATAAAAGGATTAATGAATAATAGCTGACTGGCTGAATAGATGGATTGGGGAATGAATGAAAGACTGCAGTGGCTGGCTGGCCACCCATATTCTGTGGTGCCCAAACAGACCACCCCATCTCTTCCAGATGACATTCTATGCAGTGATAGAGGCCCTACCCATGGTGAAGACCTGGCCCACATCCTCGGAGTCATTGGCAAAGGCCCGGAAGTAGTGAATGGCCAGAATGCTGTAGAAGACCAGGCTGTTGTTGCCGATGTCTGCATCCAGGGCCAGCACCTGGATCAACTCTGAGCCCATCTTGGCATCAGTGGCCACTCCTGCAGGAACGGGTGGGTGGTGTAAGAGGTAGGGCGGGGCCACCCCACACCCGGCACCCCGGCTCCGGTCCTGCACCTGCAGTGTACTCAGCCTTCGTGAAGCGCGGTGGCTGGTCGTTGATGTCCTCCAGCACGACGCGCACCTCCTGCAGGGTGAGGTCAGTGATCAGGTCCAGGTCTGGTGCGGGTCCCCGGGGAGGTGTCCAGCTGCGATTGCTTGAGGCCTTGACAATGAAAGAGAAGACGGCTTCGCGCTCCCGGTCCAGGTCCTTCAGCACCAGCAGACGCCCATCGGGCTGAAGGTGGAAATTCTTCTCTTCGTTCCCAGCTGAAGGTGGGACATGGCACAGGGTGAGGGGGCAGGCACACTGGCCATCTCCAGCCCCAGGCAGGTAGGGCACTAGTCCCATCAGGCCCCACCTGCGATGAAGTAGTACACAATGGCATTGGAGCCCTCATCCGCGTCCACAGCGCCGGTCACATTGCCCACGAGGGTGCCACGTGGTGAGTGCTCGGGCACCGTCATCAACTGGTACTGGGGGCTGCCTTTCTGCAGGGAGAGGGAATTGTCATCACAGGGGTTAAGGCAGGGCCCAGTGCCCACCTCCTGCCAGAAGGCCCGAGGCAGGACTTTAGTGGGTGCTGAGGGAGCTTCTCGTCCACACCTTATAGAGTGAGCAGAAGGTACAATCCTTCAAGGGAGCAAAGGCTGGGCCTGGGAGACCCCAGCTCTGCCCTGATGTCACCCAGTGGCATCCTCCATGAGGGCAGGGCTGGGCTTGGCATTTCTCTGGCCTCCCAATACCTCAGTGGATGTCTGGACCCGGGCGTCACTGTCTCATATGCACATGCATCTCCAGGGAACATCTCATCCCAGGTGCACACAAGGGAAAGCACCAAGTCAGAGAGCCTGAGTCCACCGGAGGGGCTCAGCCCCAACTCAGGAAAGCAGAGCTGACCTTCAGGCCTCCCATGTACAGTGTGTGCAATAAGGAGGGGTCAGCTCCAGGAGTCCGGCATTTTGTCCGTTTTGACAGCTGGATAGTGCTTTGAAATAGTAGTTGCTCAATAAGTATTTGTTCTATTAAGTGTATGCAGGTTTCTGGGTGCAACCACATATGTATATGGTAAAGGGTGCAGAAGGGAGGACATGCACATGTGTGCTTGCAGGCAGGGAGTTCCTGTGTGGGTGTGACAGGTGCGGGGGATGGGTGAGAGCTCACTGGAGGCCTCAGGAAGAGGGGCTCGTTGTCATCAATGTCATCCAGGGCCACCTGCATGGGCTGCATGGTCTCATAAGGCACTGGCTGGCCCAGGTCGCTGGCCACCAGGATGAGCTAGAGGTGGAAGAGCACAGTCAGAAGAGGAGCCAGAGGGCCCCGGAAGGGCACTCCCGGGGGCCAGATCACCCTCTTGAAAACATTCTAGGTGAGAGGGTGTGGCCCTGCACTCAGAGGAAAGTCCCTCCCTGGCCCACCCCTTGAGCTGGCCCGGCCCTTACGCTGTACACAGCCTGCTTCTCGCGGTCCAGGCGCTGCGCGGTCTGGATGAGGCCGCTGATGGGGTCAATAGTGAAGTACTCCCAGTCCCGGTTGCCCGTGGTCTTCAGGAAGCTGTAGCGCACGGCCCCATTGAGGCCCTCATCCTGGTCTGTGGCGTAGACCTCGTACACATTGGAGCGTAGCGGGACCTCCTGCGGAGGGCAGAGGAGGGAGCTCCTGGGGCATCTGGAAGAATCCCAGCTCCCAGGCCCCCCCGGAGTTCTCATTCTTCCTCATCCTGTAGCAGAATGTCTGCCACCTTTCTGCATCCTTAGAAAATGGCTGCCAGTTGGCTGGACTCTACTGGAGTCTGAGCATCTACTAGAACATCCCCTCACTCCACCCCTACCCAAGGCCGCTGCCCTTTGATGCTTCAGCCTGGGACTCTCCTAGCTCCAAACTTTCTTAGGGTGACTGCCTGTCCAGCGGCTATGCTCATCCCTCTGACTCCATTGCATGCTAAGGTTCAGAAGAGGCCACAGCCACCCTCTATTCCTGGGTCTGTCTTGCTCTCTGCTACCCCAATCACAGGAGCTCTAGGTATCCCCAAACAACACCATCCACTCAATGGGGTACCTGAAAATGGGGGGCAGGTAGGTAGGGTGACACGATGAATGCAGACTGGACACCTGGGTTCTAGTCTGTTATAATACCATGTGGCCTAACATGCCACTAAACCTCTCTGAGCCCCAGTCTCCCATAGCCCTTGAATTAAGATATCAAAAAGCCCAACTGATGTCATATATTGACCCAGGCATGATAAAGCACAGCACACAAGCAAAAGAATAAGTTTCTTTGCTTTTAGTTGAAAGATTACCGGCTCAGCATGGTTTCACTGTGTATTTCATTGACCATCACTATTGGAAACTCTGAATGGCAGTTACAGTTAATTAATAGAAAGTGGGATGACAAACAGATAATTTCTTAACAGATGTTGGCTGTTTGGGAGACAGGAATCTTTAAAAATACTGAGCCCTTGAAGGGAAAAAGTGAGTAAATGGGGCCTTCGGTATGGAAAAGAACTAGATTATTATAAATGTAAACCCTACCTCATTCCACAAAGGATTTAAGGCAGTTTACCAGAAAGTATACATTATAATAAGAGTGAGCACATTTTTTAAAATACAGGGTAGAGAAAGGAAATGGTTGACAGGAAAATGGGAACTGAGGGATGGGAGACAAGGTGTGTGCTAAGACCCTGCAGGGCCACTCAAGCTGGGCTGAATGCTCCTTAGTGGACAAAGCGAAGAGGACCACTCAATCATCACATTAGACGCAAGTTGAAGCAAGTCACAATATAAAAGCACAGTGTTTCCTAGAGCTCTGCCCTGCAGAACTTTCTTCTGTGGGACCTCAAAGAGGAGACACAGTGACAACAAGAACTCAGGGCTGATAATAGGAGATGCAGAGACTTGCTGATGTTTGGAGAGCAAACAAGTGGGAGATACCCTGATTGTACCACCAAGGAGCATTGTGGGCGTGGGTGCTAAGAGGAAGCGGGGGAGGATAGGAGACAGAGAAAGACTTCCCTATCTTTACAAGGCAATCTAGAGCGAGGAATGCAAGAAGAATTGGAGAGTTTCTAGAAACTCAGCCACTTCCCCTTGTTTCTTGTTTTGATGCTCATCCTCAACTCCCAGGCTGTCTCCACTTTGGTATCAGCACGAACAACAGACATTTGGAAGACATCTAATAGCTAGAGATTATTAGACCCATATTGCAGAGGGAATAAACAAACTCAGAGAAGTCACTTGCTCAAGGTGATTTGGCTGGTAAGCGACAGAGTTAGACTTGAACCCAAGACCTTTTGCGGACACAGCCTGTATCACTAAACATTGTTCAGCACTGCTCTGTGCAGCATGGAATAAGTCCGTTCCCTCCTCTGGCCTTAGTTTCCCCACCTTCTCAATGGAGCCCACCCCTCACTCTCGGGCACGACTGTGGGCTGACGTGGGTTGGACATTGGCAGGGGCGTGCTGTTGGCAGAGCCCTGGGAGATAGCGAACCTCTTTGATGTGGATGATGGTGCCGTTGGGGGGGCGCACAAAGACAGGGCGGTTGTCATTGACGTCGATGACCTCCACCAGGAGCATGGTCGTGCCCCAGAGTGGGGGCTCCCCACCATCTGTGGCCACCACCGTTAGGTTGAACCTCTCGTAGGAATGCAATGGCCGCTTTGTGGTCACCAGGCCTGAGTCCATGTCCACGTGGAAGGCCTCTGGCAGGGGGTGGCAGAGAGCAGGGCATGTCTGTCTCTGGCTGAGACATCCTCCATGGCAGCCTGCCACTCCCACCCCTTACCCCCACCCCCATCCCGAGGGCATCACAGGTAAGGAGCCGGCTACATACCCTCACCAGGGCCCTCAAGTGAGTAGGTCAGTTCCCCGTTGGAGCCCTCATCCTGGTCGGTGGCCATCATGGTGATGACCGAGGTGCCCGCTGGTTCATTCTCATAAACGCTCGTGCTGAACTGGGGCTTGGAGAACTGTGGCCGGCAGTCATTGACATCTAGCACCTGAATCACCACCTGGTGGTGGTGTTGGGGGGCGGGGGGAGAGTGAGGGAGAATGAGGTAAAAGGTCAGGGGCATATTGGGAGCTACTTCAGTCACAGAGGAGAAAGCAGAGGTGGACAGTGCCCACTCCTGGAGTGTGACCTCTAACAATTTATTTAAACCCCGAGCCTCAGTTTCCTTAGCTGTACTTGGGGACAATCTATCTTCTCTCTCAGGGGTGTGAGGCCCCGGTGACAGTGTGTTCCAGGTTGTGATGGTGGGCAGTGCCCAGCCTGAGGGAATACTCAGCAGCTGGCACTGTGCAGAGCAGGTACTCTGTCTGGGCCCTGAGGCAGGAAGCCCTTCTGCCCACCGCCGCCTCTGCCCTTTGCCCTTCCCCCAGTGGCCCACACATCACACTCTGATCTCCGGACCGTACTGCTGGGTGGCGATTCCTCCACCCCGGAAGGCTCCCTCTCGGCTGGGATTGTATCTGGCCTGGGACTTGGCTCTCTCTGCTGACCCCACAGCCGCAGGTGGGTCCCACAGACATACCAGGCCAGGAGACCCTGCCTTCCCCTCTTCCCCCCCAACTCACCACTGCCCTTGGAGGGAGTCAACCTTAGTTCTCTGATTCCAAGTCCTGTGCTCCTCCCTACACAGCACGTGGCCATGTGACCAGGGGCAGGATTCCAGTGTGGTGAGTGCTCCCAGCCCCTCCCCCATCTGCTAAGAGAACTTACGCACCAGCTTCTCTCCACCTCACCCAGAAGAGTTTTTTGGATGATTAGTTAGATTATTGTGGGGAGAGCTGAATGCAGAAGGACATGACTGGATGAGGAAGAAAACAGGGGGAGAAAGAAAGAGAAAGCAAAGCCCACGGAGTAGGATTTGGGGTAGAAATGAGGGAGAGCTGAGAAGGTGAGCCACTGGCCTCAGAGCACCTGTGTGAACCTGTGGTTGTGACTTTGGTTCCTTGTTAATGTTCTTTAGAAAACACAAATAAAGAAAACTGCTTTATAATTATGTTTGGTTGCGGACTGTGTTTCCCTCAATGGGACACATGGGCACTCTGGCCAGGTGAGCCCCGGCTTTATTTGGGTTACACCCAGGCATGTCCTTCTGCCTCAGCAGAGGTTTGGCACAAGAGATTTCTGCTGGAGTCCCCATCTCCCTCAGCCACAGCCGTGGTGACCCACCCAGCTAAGCTCTTGCCTTTCCTTCCTGCACCATGTCTCTGAGGGGAACCGGTGGCTCTTCAGTCGTCTAGCTCAAAAGGCTTTTCCTGCTGCCTCCATGGCCCCGGTCCCTGGAGTCCCTGGCCTCGCCTGCCACCCCTCACCTGCACCGAGTTTTCTCGACGGTTGCTGGCTACATCCCCAGGGTTGTCTTTGGCCAAGGCAGTCAGGATATAGTGGTCCTTCTTCTCCCGGTCCAGAGAGGACAGCACATAGATGTCGCCCTAGTAGGAGAGGATGGAATCAGGCCCTTCATCTGTTCAGCAGATATTTACTGAGCATCGACTGTGTGCCAGGGCCTGCTGGGGGCTCTGCAGATACAGCACTGAACAGAAGAGGCAACAGCCCCTGCTCCTATGGAGCTCTCATTCTAGCCCTCACTTCCCCAGGCCACCTGGAGATGGGACAAACAGCACAGGCTGGAGCCTTCTGCCTGGCCGGTACATGGTCGTGTGTCATAGACACTCATTGTTCACAGTGCAGGCCAGGATCATGTCTGATTGCTCACACCAAGCAGGAAGAGCAGAACACTGCTGGGAGGGCAGAATGAGGGGGATGTGGGCAGGAGGGGGGGCAGTGGGAGGGAAAGTCCAGTACTAGCCCAGCAACTGGGGAGGGCCCTGGCTGACCAAACACTCCTCGGCCACTGGGCTCTTTCTGAGCTAAAATAGCAGCTTGGAGCCCATGTGTAGACATCTGAAACCAACACCCCTCTTTTCTCTTGAGTTTCTGCTCTCCCACAGGCTGAGATTCCTAGGAGCAGGAGGGAGGTGCTGGGTACAAGGCCACATATACACCCGTAGGAGGCGCTCAAACATTGTGCTCACTTTCTGCAGGGCTGCTTATGCCTCTGACAGTTTAAAAAAGTGTTCACATGGACTCGAATTAAGCTTGCTAGTCTGCTGGGGACACACAGCAGAAGTTTTTGTCCCACAAAGGGCTAGTTCCCAAAGATTTTGGCCACTTCCTCTATGCCTGCTGGGACAGAAAGGAGGGTGTGTGTGTGTGTGGGGGGGGGGACAGCCATACTTTTGGTGGCTTCTGAGCCTGTGACCCTCGGCCCATTCCACTCCCCAGGCCCAAAACCCATGCCCTCCATTGCCCGCTTACCGTGGTGGGGTTAATGGCAAACTTGCCCTCTCCATCTACAAGGCCGTACTCAATGACGGCAAAGTTGCCTGAGTCGGCATCAGTAGCAGTGACCGTCAGGATGACTGTGCCCACGGGCACATCCTCATAGACGGCTTCCTGGAGCCCGATGGGCAGGGGGAGAGAGCAGCCAACGTTAGTCCTCCAGCCCATGCCCTGCGCTAGGAACTCACAGATAAAGACAACCCAGGGCATCAAGCTGGGGCAGTCACCTCCGTGCAGCTTAGAGGCTGGTAGGGTGGTAGCAAAAGATGGCCAAAGGCCCCAAGGAATGGGCACAGGTCCTAAACCCACCAGGCCTGGCCACCCACCTGGTAGGAAGGCTGGTCAAATATGGGGTTGTTGTCATTGATGTCCACGATCTCCAGGTAGACAGGGATCTCGGCTGCCCGGGGTGGGGACCCGTTGTCTGAAGCCCTCACGGTAAAGTTGAGCCAGTGCACTTCCTCATAGTCCACCGTCTGGTTGGCAATGACCTTCCCTGAGATACAGAGGCACACCCAGTGCCATTTTGGCCATTCCTCACTTATAAAGCTCTCCACAGGATGAAGAGAAGGATCTAGAGCTCCGAGGGGCAGGGTGGTCCCTTGAAGGAGGATGGTCAGTCATCCCTGCCCAGTGGTAGGTCAGAGGGCTGAGACCAACTGGCATCCAGCTGTTCTCTTTAATGCAGGGGCGAGAAAGCTTTCACATGTCAAACAGATGAACATCAGCATGCCCAGGGCCTCCTCTGAGATACTCCCTCTTGGCCTTCTTGCATCCTAAGTGATACTAACATAGTTATCCCTCCACAACCTCAGGTTTTAATCTGCCGAATCTGTGGATATGAAACTGTATATATAGATGGAAGGCTAACTATGGGACTTGAGCATCCATAAATGTTGGTATCCCTGGGAAAGTCCTGGAACCAATACCCCTTTGATGCCAAGGGACAGCTGTAGTGAAAGCTTGGGTGTTGGAGAGAGATGGTGGGCCTTCCATCCCAACCTAGGACAATGCATTTTGTCCTTCCTCTAGTTTGGGCATCTGGCAGGAATACTGGCCATATTGGCTCTGGCCCACCCCATTGAGGGGCCATGGTGGGGCCACAAATGGAGGGTGAGAAGTGGGTCCCTCTTGGAGGGTGACAGGCACACACATGTCCCCCAGGCCTACCTGCTGAGGAGTCTTCTAGCTGAACGTAGCCTGGGGGCATCAGGTCCAGCAGGCTGTAGGTGATCAGCCCATTGAGGCCCTTGTCGGGGTCCACAGCTGATACAGCGATTAGCGTGGTGCCTGGGGTGGCCCCTTCCAGGACCTTCTCTGTGTAGTAGGTGATCCCAAAGGGCTTGAACCGGGGCGTGTTGTCATTGACATCCAGGATGTTGACTGTCAGTTTGGCTGGGGTGGAGGCAGGGGGTGAGGGCAACGTGAGGGACACCAATATGGCTGGGCCTCCCTAAGTCTCAGCTACGCCTGAAGAGGATGGCAGCATCTCACAGCCCTCCAGGGATCCCTTGACCATGCTTGAGGGGTGGGTCCTGATCCTTTGCTCTGGTCTGGTCTCATTCTTCCATAAGGAAAGGAGCTTGGGTTCTACCACCCGGCTGAGTCACCTTGGTGGAGCCCCTGGCCTACTGTGCCTTAGTTTCCTAACCTGTCCCATGAGGCCCTTTCCATGAATCAGCCTTCTGCTGCCTGAGTCAAGACCTCTCTACAACTAGCCCTTTGTCCTCTGAGTGTGGGACGTGTAGGTGAGCATGTCTGCCCTTCTTTCCTGAAAAGTTGGTCCTCTGGGCAATCAAGATAAGCAGACATGCTTTCAGCAGCCCCTTCCAGCTCATGCCTCAGACTGCAGGCAAGATAGCTTGTGCCGGCCTGTAGAAGGCAGCAACTATTCCCCTCTCTTCTCTGCCATAGTGGCCGTGAACACCAATATGGCTTTCATCAGCTTTCCTTGTGCTTTCCTTCCTAGGACCCTGTGGCTTCCTATCATATCTGGTTTCCCATCTCACATTCTCGTTACCAGTTCTGATAACGGATTCCGACCTAAGTCTCTAACCTATCCTTTTCTCAGTTCCCATCCAGCCTCCACCAATCCTCACTCTGAGCCTTGGGTTTCATGAACCCCCCAGTTCTTAGCTTCTGGATCCCCTACTGCTGAGCTCTGCCTAACCATGGGGACACATGCCATCCTGGGCCTCACTGTACTGCCACCTTTCACATCCCTCTGGGTCCTGCTGCTTCCTTCCTGGGGCCAAGCCTTTGCTATTCCCAGTCTGTCCCTCCTGCCCAGATCAGCTCTGAATAACCAATGAGAGGTGCCTGTGGGGAACCTTACCATTTGGCACACTGACAGAACGCTCTGGTAGGTCGCTGGCATTGTCAATCACTGAGAGAGTGACCTCATAGGTGGCAACCAGCTCCCGGTTCAGGGGAGACTTCACCATTACAGACCCTGTAGACCAGATCAGGTCAGGTTCAGCCCGAGGGGAACCCTCTAAAACCTGTGCCTCCTAGGGGTACTCCTGGCCAACCCACTCAAGCCCCACTGAGAGCAATGGTCTCCAATGGACCTTGTTCTTGCTGATCTCATTTTTGGCTGGGATGAGGCCATAGCAACCTGCAAGTTAGGGTACATCACTCATTGGTTTCTAGATAGTGAACATGGACAAATTATTTAACCTCTCTGCACCTCTGTTTCCTCATCTGTAAAATCAGGATAATTATAGTACCTTCTACATGGGGTGATTTTGATGGTTATAACAATGAAATGAGTAAAGGGCTTAGAACTGTGCCTGGCACATAGAGAATGCCATATAATTGCTTGTTTAAAAATGCTTTGTATCCCACATCAATGTGAGTATACTGAACACTACATTTAAAGATGGTTAAGATGGTGAATTTTGTTACGTGTATTTTATCTCTATTTAAAGAATGCTTGTGTTCTACAGAGATCAAGTATAACAGAAGTTCAAGGCCACTAAACTGCTGAGGTGGTGACCTGGAGGGGACAGCAATGGAACAGCCGGACAGTCAGGCTACTCCTTTGTCTCCATTAAGTAGGGAGTGACATGGACTAATGTGGGAAAGGAGCACGGCCTATGTTAGAACTAGCAAGGTGTTTTCTTTTCTCCCTCCCACTGCCCCTCAGAGCCCCGCCCACTCCCAATCACTGGACAGATCAGGCTTAGCTGAGGCTGGGGCTGCTCTATTGGGCCCTCTCTGCTTCCTGTCTGTTGGAGGATCTGGTGCTCCTCCTCCTGCCTCATCCAGGGTGGAGCCTCCTCTCAGGCACTGAGGTCTCTGGGATTCCCTTCCCCCTTGGCAGGTCCCCCTGCTGGGCTTCTGTCCTCCTCGGTTTCTAGCCATGGGGAGGTCACTTACCCTGGGCCGCTGCCTCCTTCTCCTCCTCTTCCTACTCTCGCTCCCCGTCCCTGTCCCCGAGGCTGGGGAGCGAGGATGGGGAGAGGATGGCTGCATTCAGTCTGCAAAGGCTGGGCCACGGCCTTGGCCTGGCCCCACAGGATGGGAAGGATGGTGGGGGTGCGGTGGGAATGAAGGAAGGCAATGGGGTGAAGCAGAGAAGAGATGAGGTGGGAAGTGACAGAGAAACAGAGCTCAAACCTGTGGGCCTGCCAGCCGTGAGGAAGAGAGAAGAGGGTTAACATCAGTTAGTTTAGGTGCAGAGGGAATGGATCAGAGCAGGGCATGGGGGGCAATGGGGATCAGAGCTGACCAGGGTGGGAAGTTTGGGAGGGAGGTGGTGAGGGAGTTTGTAAGGCAGAAGGGAAGGGAGCCAGGGAAGGAAGAGGGAGTCCATTTGGCAGGGGAGGAAGGGGGAAGGAAGGTGAGCAAGGCGGGTGGGGAGAGCATGAGGAAGAGGGGCAGAGAAGACACTGGAAAGAAAAATAGAGAGAAGAGAGTCAGTCAGAGGGAAGGAGGACAGGAAAGAGAAAAGCGGCAGAGGCAGTACTGTGTGTACAGTGTCAAGCTGGGCAGGGGTATGGAGCAGCTCTCCATCGTCCTGAACAACCACTGTAAGGGGTAGGGGTTTTGCTAACTGGGACACGGCTTAATCTATGTGACTTCTAGTGCTCATGGTTTTCCTCACCTCTTTTTTCCTTTAGGCCTCTGATGCAGACTGAGCTAGTCATACTCTTTGGCTCACTGCCCACTATCATCATTGGCACTACTGTTGTTTTATGCATGTATGTATTCCCTTTTATTCTTACCCTTCCCTTCTCCTCTAGGGCAGTGGTCAGCAAACTGTGGCTCACAAGCCACATGCGACTCTTTGGCCCCTTGAGTGTGGCTCTTCCACAAAATACCACAGCCTGAGTGAGTCTATTTTGAAAAAGTGGCATTAGAAGAAATTTAAAAAATTTGGCTCGCAGCAGAAGAAATTTCAATCATTGTACTGTTGATATTTATCTCTTGACTAATGAGTTTGCTGACCACTGATCTAGTCTGTTGCTTCTGACTGCTGCATGGCATCCCATGGTGTACACCTACAATGTTTTAGTCTCCAATCTCTCAAGGATGGGTGCCCGGGTGGCCTCCAACTCCCACCACCAACATTGCAGTGAACATCCTGAGAAAGTCCCATTATTGACCTGAGAGTTTCCTTGAGAAGTTCTACCCTGGAGCAGAACTGCTGGGCCATAAGGTATGAGTGGACTTTGTGTGAAATTGCTATATAGTTGGTAGAATTGGTCTGAGTTCCTATAATAGTGTTTGTGGGATCGGATGTGCCCACATAATCACCAATACTCAATATTTTCCACCATCTAATATCTGCTAATCACATTTGGAAACTGATATCTCATTGCTGTTTTACTATGCATGTCTCTAAAGAACATTTTTTAGCATTTAGTATTAGTCACATTAGTTTTCCTGTCACTCCCTGGGCCTTCCAGGAAGTACCAGTGTACATGGCAGGTCCCTAACTCCTAGAGGAATGGAACTTGGGGAAAACTGCATAAATTACAAAAGATAGGCCACATTTCTCTCTGTTTTGCGATAGTATAAGGAAGTCATTAAAGAAATACATTTATGTATACATGAATATGTATATGTAGATATATATAATTTAAATAGCCAACATACATATGAAAAAGTATTTAACTAACTAGTTATTAAAGAAATGCATATTAAAATAAGGTACCTAAATTAAAACAATTTTCCTAGAAAATTACAAACTTAAACACTTTATAATATTTAATGCTGGCAAGAGGTGGTGAGTGGGACACTCTCATACAACACCGATGGGAACTGGTCAAGAGTGAAGGAAGAAGAGAGAGGAGAGAGGGAAGAAACAAAAGGAGAGACAGAAAAGAGAGGGAAGGGTGTGCTGTCAATAAGGGAGAGCAAAGAGTAGACAGAAGAGCAGCTGAGGGAAAGTGAGGAGAGAGCGAGAGAGCGAGAGAGAATACCAAAGAGGAGGGTGGGGAAGAAAGCAGAGAGCAAAGAGACTGGGACAGGGAGTCTGGAGCAGGGGTGAATGGGGAGCAGGCCCTTGTACCTGTGTTGATATTCACAGCAAAGGCGTCCTCCTGGTCAGGCACCAGGCGGTCAGTGTCGTCCTTGGCCACAATGCTGACGATGTGGTACTCCAGCTTTGGGTTGAGGTCACGGTCGATGGCCGTGACATTGGCAATGACAGTGCCTGGCTCGGCTGACTCCAGCACGCTCACGGTCTGGATGGGGTTGAGGAACTCGGGGCGGCAGTCGTTAATGTCATCGATAAGAATGGTGATGATGGCCGTGCCAGAGAGAGGAACAGTGCCCCGGTCAGAGGCCACCACTGTCAGCCTGTAGGATTCCTGCTCCTCCCTGTCAATGGTGACATTGCCAACGCGGATGACCCCCGTGACCGGGTGGATGAGGAAGCGGTCCTGAGCCCCCGCTTCTATTCGGTAGGTCAGCTCCCCATTGAGGCCACTGTCCTCATCTGTGGCTGTGACCTGAAGGACTGAGAATCCTGGGGGGAGAGTGGGGAGGAGCTGAGCACACTGGCTTCTTCTAAAAATATCAAGATAACATACACATGTTGGCAGTTCACAAGGGACCCTTCTCACCACAGCCTTGCAGCATATATCTTTTACAGACTTTTCACATTTGCAATTTTGTAGGAAAACAGTATCTTAATTCATTTTACATTCTTCGATTATTTGTGAGATTGATCATTTTTTAAATAATTTAATGATCAGTTGTATCTTCTGCAAATTGTATGTTTTTGTCTTCTGCCTATTTTTCTATCAATTTATACAAATTATATAATTATGATGACTTGTGACAAATAACTTTTTTCAGCTTGTTGTTTGCCTTTCCAGTATTGGTTATAATTATTTGAAGTAAAGAAGTGTAACTGTACAAGCACCAAAATTTAATATTTTTCCTTTTTCTAAGCTCTGTTTCTTATATGCTTAGAACTTTCTTATTCTTAATTCAGATAAATATTCACCATCTCATTTTGCAGACCAGACACTGTGGGTCAGAGACAGTAAGCATGGGAGGACCTTGGTCTCCTGACTCCCTCCCTCTCCAGGGCTCGTTCCCCTCATCCTGCTGTCTGTCCTCCTCCCACTGGACGTGGATTCTGCTCCAATCTGTGAGGCTCCAACCCCCCATGGACCACTAACCAGCTCCTGCCTGGGAGCGGGCCTGCTCCTTGCACCCTGCTTACCTGGGGGGCAGTTCTCCAGCAGGTGAATGGTGAGGGCAGCAGGGCTAAAGGTGGGCCAGTTGTCATTGTCATCCAGGATGGTGATGATCAGGTCAGCTGTGCCGTTGAGCAGCCCAATGTCCTCAGCCAGCAGCAGCAGCTCCAAGACGGGAGGTGAGAAGGCCTCCCGGTCAATGACCACACCTGACCTCACTGTCACCACGCCTGACACCCAGTGCCACCAGCCAGGGAGACGCAGAGGAAAGGGGTACCGTGGGGAAAGAGGGCAAGAGCCAACCAGGAGGGTTCATGGAAAGACCAGCACAATGTGGGAGGAGATAAAAGAGCGGCAGAGAAAGCAACAAGTGACTTTCTTCCCCAAAGGGCTCAACAACCAATGCTTAGGGAGGACCCCTCAGCACCAGTCTCCTGGAATTGTCCCCTCCCCAGGTGCCCTTGGCAGGTCTACAGAGTCCTGCCTGAGATGGGTGACCCAAGGTGAAGGATTGACCTGTGCGGCAGAGAGGCGCTAGTATGTCCTTTGTTGGTATCTACTGTCTAGGGCCAGACTGATGTGACATGGTCTCTGCAGACCTTTGGGTCTGCTTTGGGGACAGAGCTTTGGCTGCTTCTGGCTGACTAGGGGCCTGTGTCTGGCTGGGCACAGGGAGATGGAGGAGTGGGTTGGGGGCTTTCTGTCTAGGCTGAGTTTATGTATTAGCAGGTCTCTTGTGTTATCCCCAAGCCTCCTCCAGGGTCATCTCACCTGGCCCCAGATGCCCTAATCCAGTTCTGGGAGGGGAGGCCCTACACCTAGCCACGGCCCCCTCCTGCCCCAGCTGGGAGAGGTGAGCAGGCGGGAGTGCTGGGTGTGCAGAGGCCTCACCCGTACTGTTGTCGATGTCAAAGAGGCCACTCTGGGCACCCAGCAGCTGGTAGGTCACCACAGCATAGACGTCCAGGTCTGCATCCAGGGCCAGGATGGGCCCGTTGAGCACCGTGAGGGGGGTCCCTGGACCAGGGGGAGAGGGGGTCACTACAGGGCCAACCCGGCCCCCCGCCCCCGCCCCCGCCCCTTCCCCGTGAGCCATGGCTGACAATGGATGAGAGGGAGGTGAGGTGAATGGGGTGGGGAGGCCCTGGGCCGGCTGCGGCAGCCTTGGCAGACTGACGCAGATGCCTGGGGAGCGGCCTCAAAGCCCTGCTGGGGAGAAAACACAACAGTGGTGAGCAAGCCCCTCAGGGCCCCCACGGAGCACGCCTGCCTTCCCAGCAGCCTTTGAAGCTGGCTACTCTGAGGAAGGGTCTGGGGGCTCCCTGACATCCTCTCCCTGTGCATGGGCCTATTGAGGTATGCATGCCCCTCCCAGTCTGTTCATGTGTATACACAATGTCTTATACAAGTGTCTGACCATACATGACTGGAGATGCATATGTGTGTGCAGGACTCTGTTCACATGGCCACAGGAGCCCTTACAGGCCAGGGCACCCCTAGCTGTGTGCCTGCTTGCCTCTGCAGGTGGGTACATTTGCACACAGAGTGCCCTGTATAGGCACCCACATGCCTATGTGTGTCTGTGCAGGTGTGTAAGCCCACATATATGCTTGACATGAACATGTATTAGCACATGTATGAGCATATTTACAAGCAGAAATAAAAAACAAGTTCACGTAGAGGGACACCCAGCCAGAGACAAGGAGTTTCTCAGTTCATCTCTTTCTGACTTACAATCCAAGCTGTGGGGGCTGGAGGAAGAGGGAGAGGACTTCCTTGGGGACAGTAGAAAGGAGGTTCTGTCGCTCTGAAGCGGGGTGAGACTGCTCACTGCATGTGGAAAGAGCTATGCTGGCCTATGCAGGCCCCCTGATTACAGAAGCTCTTGAAGCTTCCAGAAGCCTCCAGGATGTTTGGTGCTACTGGGGTGGAAGGAATGGGGGTGGGCTTGCTCCCATCCTGGGTGATCCTCACACCTCACTGTCCCTCTTAAGAAGCATTGGGCCTGCTCTCAGACCACTTTGAGGACCAATGATCACTTCCAACCAGACCTGTGACCTCTTTGGTGCCCCTGAGAGTACTGGCAGCCTGGGCTCACCAGCCCCCTGGAGCTGCGTCCTTCCCTCCCGTCCACGCCTTTTGGCACCCACGGGCTATGTGGTGAGGCTGCCACCCCGGCGAGGCCTTAGCTGGGCCCACCTCAGGTATGAGGTGGATCCACAGGCCTCTGGGACCAGGTGGTGCCTGGCAGCAGGAGGAGTTCCCGGGCGGGCCCAGCACCTACCAGCAGGAGAGTTCTCCATCACCTCTGCCTGGTAGGTGCTCTCCGTGAAGAGGGGGTGGTTGTCATTCTCATCCGCAAGAAAGACCAACAGCAAGTCAAAATCCTGCGGGAGGTGTGATGGGGGTAGCTGTAGGCATATCCTGGCAGAGTGCTCTGAAGGCTGAGGGATGTGGGGTCAGGGCACAGGGTGGAGAATAAAAAAGCCCATACTAGGGGTCTAGAGACCTGGGTTCAAGTCCCTGCTGTGCTAGCAGCTCTTTGCATGACTTAAGCAAGTCATTTCCCCTCGCTGGGCCTCAGTTTCCCAATCTGGCCAATGGGACCCGAACTCCTTCCCAGAGGTGCTGTGAAGACTTTAACCAGGCCCATCTCGTGGTAAGAAAGACTGCAAGCAGGAGGATGAGTGGCGGCTTTTAGACCTTCTAGGCCGGCCTGATGCCCCATCAGAGCTCACCCAAGCTCACACCCAGGGCTGCACTTCACGCTTTAAAAAAGCCAGTCACAGTTCTGATCTCTCGGAACCTCCACTGTGGAGGCAAGGAAACCAAGGCCCAGAGGTGAACGGCATGGCAATTAGCAGCAGAGTGGGGACTAGACCACGCCTCCTGACTCCCACCACTCAATGCTGCTGCCGCCCAGGGTGGCCCAGGCCCTCTGCAGCGCAGGCAGAGGCGGGGAACGAAAGCAAGGGAGAAAAGACGGGGAGAGGAAGTGGGAGAAGAAGAGAGGAGCGTGAATGAGAGGCCAGTGACTTACAAGTCTCCTCGGCCTGTACAGATGGGGAAACTGAGGCCCAGAAAGGGTAGTGTTTTGGCTGAAACATGCAACTCGTCAGAAGCAGAGCTAAGCTAAGCCAGACGCAATGACTCTTGGCTGAGGTCCTGCCCCAGACCTCATGGCTGAACCTACCCCCAAAGGGACTGTTTGCTTGCAACAGCCCATATCCTCTTAGTACAGAGAAACAATTTCTTTGGCTTTTGAGGGAAAAGCCACCCTTTCTGGGGGAATGCAACCTAGAGTTGTGTCTGCGAGTGCATGCAGGACATATACACACACAATGGTGGTGTGTGCCCAAGCATCAGTTTGAGGGGAGATGATGGCTGAGCTCCCTGAGTGTTTGCCATGTGCCAGGCACCAGACTGGCACTGCAGATATTGGCTCCTCTGAGACCTCTCCACTACCCTGTGGACATCATTTTGCAGAAGAAAAAGAGAAACTGACTACCCAAAGTCACACACCCGCTGGCAGGCAGGCCTGGGGTTTGAACTCAGCACTTGCTCCGAAGGCCTGTGCATCCAACCCCCTGTGCATTCAACCCCCTGGCCAGGTGGCCTGTGCGTCTCAGGTGGCCGGTGCTCCCCCACCTCACCCATGCCCTCCAGCCTCACCCTCCTGGCTATGCGCGGGTTCTCCGGGTTGTCCTTCACGGAAATGGTCAGCTTGTACTCTGGGATCCGCTCGCGGTCCAGGGGCCGGTTCACAGTGACGACCCCTGTCTGGGAAGTGGGGGACTGGTGAGCTCAGTAGCGCCTATTCCCCACTTTGAGCTCTGGTCACAGACGCCCAACAGCTCTGTCTGCACTTCATGTGCCTATGAATTGCCTCCCTAAATCACCGCAGACGTGGTCTCTAAGGCCAAAATGGGCCGGCTCGGTCTCGCCAGGGCAAGAGTGACCCCCCAGTGCCCTGGTGCTATTGTCTCAAGGGGATGGAGCCTCTGGACCCTGTGATGCCAGCAGCTGGAAACACGCCAAGATGTCAAATGAACCAAGTGGTACGGAGGCTCTGGCCCCATATTTGCACATGATAAGCCTTGGGGGTGATGGGGACCCCAGAGATGGCTCAGCTGGGAATCTCAGGTTCCATGCTTCCCACTGAGACTCTTGAGTCCTAGTGGAGGCAGGAGGTTCAAGGAGGAAAGGGAACCTAAAGGAGTTCAGACAGCGGCATGAAAAAGCCTCTAGGACAGGGTTCCCCCTTTCAGGAAAAACTCTGGGGAACACTCTGGGTCAGTTCTGGCCCTACCGTGGCATTGATGGAGAAGGCCCGCTCCCGGTTGCCTGCCGTGATGTTAAAGGTGAGGAGGGCATTGCACCCGCTGTCGGCGTCGCTGGCCAGGATGTGGGCGACGAAGCTGGAGACGGGGCTGTTCTCACTGATGGTCACGTTCATGGGGAGGTTCAGCAGCACTGGGTCGTTGTCATTGATGTCCAGCACCCGAATCCCCACCAGCATCTGGGGTGCGTCAGGGGAGGAAGAGAGGAAGAAGAGGTGATGGACAGGAGAAGAGCGGTGTGAAGAGAGAGAGGAAGGAAGAGGGATGGTGGACATGGTCGCCAAGGAGCAGGTGAATAGTGAGGCAGGGCAGGAGAGCGAAGGGGTGGTGATTGAGGAAGAAAGGTGCAGTTGAGGACCATGGAGAAGACAGAGGAAGAGGAAGAATAAAATAATGAAAAAGGCAAGGAGATGAAAGTGAGGATAAGAGGGAAGCAGAAAAAGCCAAGGCAGAGGTGAGCTGCAAATGGCAGTGGCAGAGCAGAGCTTGCACACAAGGCGGCCTCCCCAGAGAGCTGCTGGCGGTGGGTACAGGGGAGGGATATGGGGAAGGGGAGGGGAGGGGACAACTAGCAGTGGCCATGGCTGCCAGATCCCAGGTCCAGCCTCCCTGGGCGAGCCCCAAGATCCACTCACAAATCCGTTAAGGGCCCTGAGAGCATGAGGCCTCTCTGGGCTTAGGGGTGGTAGTGTTTACAGGAGTCTCCATGGAGAGTTCAGGGGGCAGCAAGGCAAAGCCAGTAGAACGGGGGCCCCAGACTCACTGTGGAACTGAGTGGGGGCACCCCTCTGTCTCGAGCACAGATGGTCAGGTTATAGAAGGCAATGGTTTCCCGGTCCAGCTCCACATCCTTCCGGACCCGCAGCACACCCTCCACGGGAGAGATCAGAAACTCCCCTGGGTGCCACCAGGAGAGGCCAGAGTTAGCCGGGAACGATCCAGAGGGCGGAACATCTAGGCCTATCCTGCTTCCTCTAGCAAGGCTAATTCCCAGGAGTGTGGGTCCCCCAATGCCCCAGCTTCAGATCCTCATGGGACTGGCGAAGGTCTGGGAAGTACAGGAGGGAGGGGAACAGGTAACTGCTGGGTGCAGGTGGGCCTGGGCCCGCTCATGCCCTGATGTACTGAGAGGCCAGGCCAGGGACTAACTCTGGATAAGATGGCCACATTGAAAAAATGGGGTTCAGCAAGGTTGCAGGATACTAAATCAATAGACAAAAATCTGTTGCGTTTCTATATACTAATGATGAGTTATCAAAAAGAGCAATTAAGAAAATAATCACATAATTGCATCAAAAGAATAAAATATCTATAAATAAATTTAACCAAGGAGGTGAAAGAAAACTATAAGGATTAATGAAAGAAATTGAAGATGTAAATAAATGAAAAATATTCCATGCTCATGGATGAGAAGAATTTGTATTGTTAAAATGTCCCTACTACAGATTCAATGCAATCCCTATCAAAATTCCAATGGCATTTTTCACAGAAATAGAATAGACAACACTAAAATTTGTATGGAACCCCAAAAGTAATTTTGAGAAAGAACTAAGTTGGAGGCATCATGTTTCCTGATTTCCAACTATATTACAAAGCTATAGTAATCAAAACAGTATGGTATGGGCATAAAAACAGAACTGAATAGAGACCTAGAAATAAACCCACACAGGCAGGGCCAATTAATTTATGACAAAAGAGTGAGAATATACAATGAAGAAAGAACAATAAGTGGTGCTGGGAGAACAGGACAGAATGAAATGAAACCACTATCTTGCACCCAAAATGGATTAAAGGCTTGAATGTAAGACCTGACACCATAAAACTCCTAGAAGAAAACAGACAGTAAGCACCTTAACATTGAATTTTGGGATTTTATACCAAAAGCAAAGACAACAGAAGCAAGAATAAACCAGTGGGACCGCCATCAAACTAAAAAGCTTCTGTACAGCAAAGGAAGTCATCAAAACGAAAAGGTAACTAACCTACTGGGTGAGGGGAAAAGCTTTGCAAATCATTTATGTGACAAGGGGTTAATATCTAAAATACATAAAGAACTTAACACAAGCACAAATAACAACCACAACAACACAAAACAGAAAATGAAATGGGCGTCTAGAGCAAGGTGATGACGTATCTACGTTCTCCCAGCAAGTTAACAACAGACCAATATTCCAACCCAGGGCTCTGGGTCTCAGCCCACTGCATCCCATGGGACTTGGAGTCTTTCAAGTTAGGGCTGAGCCAGGAGCGGGGTGGGGAGGAAGGGGCGAGAACAGGGTACAGGGGAAGAGCAGAGCAGCAAGTGGGAGCCCAGCTGGACAGAAGAAAGGGGGCGGGGGGACAGTGAGTCCGGTGGGGAGAGCATGAGGAAGAGGGCGTTATCTGTGTGTACTCCTCCAGGAACTGGTAACAGGAGGGTTACTTCCTTCACTTTCCCTTTGGTATCTGGGGAGGAGGGGGGAAGGGGGAGGGGCAGAGTGGGCACTGACAGCTCAGGAACACACAGCACATGAGGGCACAACAAGGACAGGCCCAAGCTCTCCCGTTTCCTGTGCCTGCCCCTTCTCATCCTCCCTCACCACTCCCTGCCCCGGCTCCTAGTGCTCTGACCTAAAAAACAGCCCCTTCAAGGCTCACCTGCAGCTGGAATTTCCCGCCAGCTCTTCTGCTCCCCGCAGCCCTGCAGACTGCTTAGAGCAGGATTTCCTGAGCCCGATACTCCAAGGTCTCAAAGAACTGAGATTCCCTTCTATGGGATTCTGGGCCCTGTCTCAGCCCCGGGCCATGTGCAAGCAGATGGCCCCTGCCCTCTCTCCAAAGCCAGCCAGCCACCCCTTGAAAGAAGGGAAGGAAGAGGTTCTGAAGGCTCAGGGGGGCAGGCCTGAGGCTCTGGGCTAGATTCCTAATAAGTCAGCTCATAGCAGGAAGTAAATACGCTAAAAGACCTCTAGACAGTAAATTATCCTCCTTATCCCCGGGGCCTGAACTCCCTGCTGCTCCACTTCTTCTGGAGTTGGAGGTTAAAAGCAGAGACTCACCATCTAGTCATATACAGATCTGCATTCTGATTTCACTCCTTTGTGCTCTTGGCTATGTTACTGAGTCCTGCCTTGATGTTCTCATCTGAGAAATGGGCTAATGAAGAAGTGCCACCACAGGGTTGCTCTGGCGCTGGGCAAGTCTGTTCCATGTGTATGCTAGATCCATGGCAGCCCTGGGTACCACCAGAGGCATTCTGAAAGGCAGCCTGTGCATCCTTCTAAAGGAACTGGGGGCTTTTGGGGAGGATGAAGATGTAAGAAAGGGGTCCAGGAGTGGGTCTGAATAGAAGGGTTAGCTGAGAAGGTTGGGGTTGGCAGGAGAGGCTCAAGTAGGCAAGGCCTATTCCCCAGCTGTTTTCCTCCTCACACTTCAGGGGGGCTTGCACCCGCATGTCATCCTCGATGTTGCCCCACTGCCAGGAGCACTCTCCAGGCTCAGGGCTGCAATGGGGGAAAGGTGGCCTTGCAGCTGAGTAGCCTGGAGCATGTCCCTTCACCTGTGGTGTGTCACTGCACCCGCTATCCCAGAAAACAGCTCTCATTTGTCGTGTTTGTCAATTTCCCCCGTTACCAACATGGTGTCACTACACCCGGAGGTGGGAAGAGATGTGGGGAAAGAACAGCATGACCTCGTGAGCACACCCTTAGCTCATCGCTTATCTATCCTGAGAGGGGGCAGTGCTCGGTGAGCCTGAGGTCATCGCTGGGCTCCGAATGTCTGCTCTTCCTTCCTGGGGGGAGGGAGTGCCAGGCTGGTCAGACCAGGGAAAACCCCCAGCCTCTCTCCCTCTGCCAGGGACCTGCCTCCCAGGCTTCTGGGACATCCATGAGACCCCAACTTCCAAAGGCTGACCCTGGTCACATGTGGATTTTTCTCATGACACCAGGGGCCCATGGCATGGATCAGAATGCAGTTTTCTGGGGCACAGGTATGCCCTGCACCCCAAAGCTGGGTACAGAGATGGCCTTATTGGGAGGGGACTCAGCTGCCCACTCAGCACCCCCTCTCAACCAGGCTTTGGCATCCTCCTGACCAGGAGCAGGACCCCCATGAAATTATAAAACCTCTGTCTGTGGAGATAGCAGAGGAGGAAGACCCTTGCTTAGTCCTTGGCCAGAGAGGAGACTTTTGGGAGAAGAAAGGTGGCGGGCATATCAGAACTGTGACCCACGAGCTCTGGACAGTGGGGCCCCAGGTCTGGGCTTATAGAGTGAGTTTGTTTCTTTGCCTCTTTTTTTTTTTTTTTTAATTCTCACCTAAGGATTTTCAGAGAGAGTAGAAGGGAAGGAGAGTGTGTGTGAGAAAGAGAGAGAGAGAGAGAGAGAGAGAGAGAGAGAGAGAGAGAGAGGGAGAGAGAGAGGTGAGAGAGACACATTGATTGGTTGCCTCTTGCACATGCCCCACTGGGGGCTAGGGATTGAACCTGCAACCCAGATATGTGCCCTTTACTGAAAATTGAACCCTCGACCCTCTGGTCTGAGGGTGGATGCTCTAACCACTGAGCAATGCCAGCCAGGACTCTTTGCCTCTTCATTGCAAATGTGCCTCAGGTTCTTAGTTCTAGCCTTGGACCTCTCCTCTGTTGGCTTCCTCAGCGTTCTCTCATCTTGTGGTTTTAAATATCACTGTGCTGGCCACTCCTTAATACCTCTCTCCAGCCCAGACCTCTCTCCTGAACTGGCTTGTACATCCACCCTACCCGACGTTTCAGCCTCACCTCACCTTTCCCCTTGCTCCTGCCTCAGTCTTCCCATCTGTTAATGGCAATTCTCTCTCTCCAGTCTCTCAGGCCAAAACTTCGGTGTCATCCTTGACTTTTTCTCACATCCAATATCCAATCAGTCAGCACTTCCTGTTGGCTTCACCTTTGAACTATATCAGAGCTGACCACCTAAACAGTGCTACTACCACTCTGGTCCTGCTACATCATCTCTTCTGCGCACAAGAACTACAATAGTCCTGTCAAAATCTAAGTCAGCCCTCGTGGGTTTGGCTCCATAGATAGAATGTTGGCCTGTGGACTGAAGGTTGGATTCTGGGCAAGGGCACATGCCCGGTTGAGGGCTCAGTGCCCAGTAGGGGGGTTGTTTCTATTTCTCTCTCCCTCTTCCTTCCTCTCTGAAATGAGTAAAAATACATTTTAAGAAAATCTAAGTCAGACCCTGTCCCTCCTTGACTCAAAGTCCTTCCATGGTTCCCACATCACTCAGAGCACGTTTTAATAATAGCCCGCAGGGCCCAACAACATCCGGACTCACTAGTTCTCTGTGTCCTCTCTTCCTACTTGCCCCCTGATGGACTTCATGTTAGCCACATGGCCCTTGTGCTGGCTGCCAGGCATGTTCCCACCTCAGGGCCTTTGCAATCGCTGTCCCTCTGCCTGGGGTGCTCCTCCCGAGGCATCCACATGACCCACTCCTCCCTTCCTTCAGGTCTTTGCTCAAATGCCACCTCCTTGGGCAGGTCTTCCTGGAACACCCTATCTGACCCTGCCGCCTTCCTTCCCACTGGTGCTCCCCATCTCCTGGCTTTATACCTCTCCCCCCAGCACTAAGTCATCTGCTTCATCAGTGATGCTCATGGCCTGTGTCCTCCACCTGGAAAATATGTGCTACGAGGACAGGGCTTTGCATCTGCTTTGCCCCTTCTGAATCCTCAGCACCCAGAATATGACTGGTATATGGTACGCACTCAATAACTATCAAATGATCAATTAAAAATCCGGAGGTTTTACAAAGATTTAGATGTCCAAATTTTTCCATTTTTCTTTTAAAAGTGGGAAGGCCTTGTATCCAGGCTGTAGAAATGGGAAAACATGATAAACATAAAACAGTTGAAAAAAAAAAAAAAAAGGGAAGACATGGCTACAATTGGTAGGAGCTGAGCAGTGGTTGCCACAGGCCCCCCTCCCTATTGTCTTGCCTAGACCCCTTTTCTCATATATGTCCCCTGCATAAGCCTAAAAGGCCTTAGGGCTTGGGATTCCTAGTCTACAGAAATGAGTGAAAACCACCTTGAGAAAACTCCCTCTGGTCATAAACTCTGTTCTTCAACGGAGGAGACCAGCCGAGGTTGCTGTGAAGGCTACGGATGGGTGACGACGGGACGTGCAGGGAAGTCCCAGGCTGAATGTGTGCGCTTGGGGGTGTGGGGGAGGATGCCTGTCCTTCCTCTACCTGAGCGTGTTCTCTGGGTAGGAGACAGGAGCTCTTTCTGTTTGATTCTCAATGAGTCTAGGACCCTCCAAGGCTATTAGCTTCTGTTCCCAGATTTCTGAATGTTCTCACCATATCCATATGAGATTATTTTCATCATCTTATAAATGGGGAAACTGAGGCCCAGAGAGGGCAAGATCACACAGTGGTGGGGCTCATTGTGCTCCCGAGTGGGAGGTCACCAGGCCTTCAGCTTGTGCTGCCCCCACTGCCCAGCTCAGGTCCCACTCACCCAGGGGGTCTCCATCCACGATGCTGTACTCCACCTGCCCGTTGGGGCCCGAGTCCCGGTCATGGGCCAGGAAGGTCCACACTCTAGGCCCCGGCTGGCCTTCGGTAACATCAAATGGCCCCTCATAGTCTCGGGGGAAGGTGGGCACATTGTCATTGATGTCATTCACATTCACAAGCACCTGAGAGGGTGGACAAGTTTAGCCGGGCTGCACCTCAGCCAGCCCTGTGCTGGGTCTGGATTCCTCATCTGGAAACTGGATCCAATAATCCTACCTCAGGGGGCTGATGCAGGACTCAGGTGAGATGTGAACCAAGCTCTGCATGGTTGAGTCATTATCACTGTAGAACCCTTTCTATGGGCATACTCATATTTTGATAATGATGCTCTGAACTTGTACTTATTGCTATACCATCGCCATTTTACATACTCCCATTTGCTCCCACACCCTGATTGTTTTTATTTTCTGATCTCAGAGAAGGAGAGGGAAGCTCAGTTGGTTAAGTGACTTGCCCAGAGCCACACAGCTAGGAAATGCAAGATCAGGGATATGAATCCTGCTGGTTTGACCAGAGCTTGTGCTCTCCCCACGAAGGAGAGGAAGGCAGAGATCGTCATCTATCTCTATGCAACCACACAGAGAGGTTCATTAACTTCCCCAAAGTCACACAGCAAGTTTGGGTGAGTTCCTGAGACCAGGACAGGGCTCTTGGATTAGGAGTTTCTCCTGGACAATCTTTCCCTCTCTCTCTTCCCAAATGAACTTTCTGGGCTCCATTTCCCCTCACCCCCAAGTTGGGCTGTGTCCCACACACCCACCGTGGTGGTGGAGGTGAGGCGGTGGGATAGGATGGGACACTGGTCTGTGGCTGTGACGATCAGGGTGTAGCGGCCATGGCTGATCTCATAGTCCAGCTCCTTAGCAGCACTGATGACACCCTGGGGGATACAGAGAGGGAACAAGGGTGGAGCGATGGATAGCGAGTCTAAGGCCACGCTGGGGATACTGTGTGACTACCCTAGCAGGTAGGTATCCTGACCACGATGGGAAACCCTTGTTGCCACCCAGCCCAAGATTTCCATTTTCCCACAATGGCTGCCCCACACACCCCAGTTTCCCTCCCAGACTCCATCTTTGCTGGGCCCCCAACCCATGGTGTCACTGAGCTCCCCTCCAGTCCCTTTAGCCAGACGACCCTCTTCTTAGACCCCGCCATCAGCTGCTGACCGTGTGTCTGTCAATATGGAAAGTGTCAATGATGTTGCCTGCAATGATGGCGTAGGTCACTGTGCCATTGGGCCCCTCGTCCAGGTCGAGCGCCTGGATGGTGACGAGGCTGGCATTGATCGTGTCTGGCCCCTCATCCAGCAAGATCTCGTAGTGGGGCTGCTGGAACACAGGTGCGTTATCATTCTCGTCCACGATGGTCACGTACACGTGAGTGGTGGCCTGTGGAGAGAATGTGGTAGGTTCCTTGGTCAGCAGATTAGAAAGGTTGAGGTGGGAGCCAGCTGCATGTTCCTCCAGGCTGCACTCACTCAGGGAGAGGGAGGAAGAGGAGAGGGAGGGCAGGCACAGGCTGGTAGAGAGGGCACTCACACAAAAGCCACCTAGGTAACTGCTTAGGTACAAGATGCTACTTGTACCACCACCTCTATGTCCATGTCCATTGCAGACATTACTAATCAATCATGACACTGCTTAGACCAGATGTAACCTCAGGATCCTTGTCAGTTCAGAGACTTAGTGATTACAACTGGCATATAAGCAACCTGGCCATTGTGGCTCAGTTGGTTGAGCATCTTCCTATGTACTAAGAGGTGGCCTGTTCAATTCCTGGAGAGGGCACATGCCTGGGTTGTGGGCTCAATCCCTGATAGGAGGCAGACAATTGATGTTTCTTTCTCATTCATGTCCATGTCTCCCTCCCTCTCCCTGCCCTCCATATAAAAAAACCATTTTTTAAAAAGTAAATTTGGTGCCCTAATTGGTTTGGCTCAGTGGATAGAGCATCGGCCTGCGGACTGAAGGGATCCAGGTTAGATTCTGGTCAAGGGCATGTACCTTGGTTGGGGGCACATCCCTAGTAGGGGGTATGCAGGGGGCAGCTGATTGATGTTTCTCTCTTATTGATATTTCTAATTCTCTATCCCTCTCCCTTTTTCTCTGTAAAAAAATCAATAAAATATATTAAAAAAATAAATAAAATTGACATACAAGATGAACCCCAGTTACCACCCCGAGCCCACAGCTTTCCCGGGCCAGGGCTTTACTGACCCCGAACATCCACCTGGATTACAAAAGGCAAGTGGGCTTCACCCATGTTCACATAAATGTAAGAAATGCCCATCTTCAGCCTTTTGAAGAAGGCCGACACTGGGTGTTGGGCGATTCCAATGGCAGAATTTCTTGAACTGTAAGAAACAAAGCTCCCAGAACATGCTTCGCTGCAAGAACAATTTCTGCCATGTGCTCTCCCTGTGATTGGCTGTTCTTGGCCAATGCTTGGACCACACGTACTATTTAGACAACTGGAACTTGGTGCTCAGCACCATGGAGCAATGGTTGGCGCGGCACCCCTCAAGCAGAGTAGGTACATGGAGACAAGGTTAGCCACGTGCTAGCATCTCTGCTCCTCGCCCCGTCTCCACTTCATTCTCTGCTTCTCCACCCTGGAGGATGTGCCCTGTGAACTGCCTCACCTGGCTCCCTGGCCATCTGGCTTCCAGATGGGTTTGGCCGATGGGAGATCCTGGCAGAAGATGTGAGGAGGGAGGAGAGGGAGGTGGAGTGTTTCTTCTCCATTCCTTCCTTTCCTTGCTCTAGATCCTCACCCTGTCCCCTCTCCATTCTCTTTCAAACCAGTGGCTGTGTTTCTCCTGCTGGATAGTCCCCTTTCACAGCTCCATCTTGTCACCTCACCTCCTCTTGTCCTGTGGCTCTGGGGTAAGGGCTTCTGGCGGCTGCTGATCTGAGGGGCTTCACCAGTTCTGTAACAGGCCTTCTATTAAACCACCTTTGTTGAGCCCTGAGTGGGTCATCTCTTTACTACCAGGGTTCTGATACAAACCATCCTGTCAGCACACCAGTGCCACCTTGCAGGAAAAGGGCCAGATTCCAGCCTCAGCCATGGTTCCCCACTTTCCCAGACTCCAGGAAATGAGTCTAACAACCTACAGGGGCTGGGTGTGGTGGGTCTAATGGAGCTGCGGCCACTGTGCCCCCTTCCCTGCCCCCGCCGGCCTCTTCTCTCTGAGATCAGCCTGAGCTTGGGAGGGGAGAGGGGGTCTGACTCGCTCTAGTCTCACGTGAGGAGACCCTGTCAGCTGAGACTTTCCTGCCTTGACACTGAAAAAAACAGTGCTTCAGGTTTCTGGACCATGCCCACACCTTGGGCAATGCCTATGTCTCATCCTGCTGCAAACCCAGGAAGCTCAGCTGGTGGAAGTGTGGTGGGAGGAAGGAAGTGGAGGAGAGCATCATGGGTAGCTATGTTCAGGTGTTCTAGCCCTTTTGGGGGAGGGTTTGCTCCCTTCCCCATAGTTCCAGGTTCCCCTCACCTACCTTCTAGGCCCTGGGGCAGAGGGAGTCTGCTTTCAAGGGTGGTGTGGCAAGCCCAGGCCAGGAAGAAAGGAGGGGTTGGGGGCAGGTGCTCCAGGGTCTCGCCCTTGAAGGACCCCACTTCTGCCAGAGGATGGCCAGGGTGAGACGAGGGCTCAGCACCCACCTGATTTCAATGGGCTTAGTACTTTTTCTGGGTGGAAGAGCACACACACTCTGCCAACAGGAAGGGCCCTAGGCTGTCTCCTGAAATGGGCTTGTAAGTTCAGGTTCATGATCAAGGACCTGGTTACATGCTGGCAATCTCTGGGCCTTTCATCCCAGAGAGATTTTCTGACTCCAGGGTGGCTGGGCCAGCCCAGTTCACCTAGTAACAGTAGATACCCACCTTCCTCTGCTCCAGGAGTGAGGGCTGGCTGAGAGCTCTCAGAGAGCCTCTGACTCAGATCAGGGCACCCAGAATTCCTGGCTCCTCTTGAGTCCCACTCCCTTGATTCCCGACCCAGGTGGCCCTGTCCTTCAGCCCGGGAGTTGCCTGGGAGCTCGGGATCCCCAGTGAGCAGCAGAGCTCCTGGAAGCTTCAGCCAGGCTGGGGTACATGATATAATGGCCTCCCCTCTTCCCATCCCTGACCCTGGCCACTGCCACCTCCACTCTCTATTTAGGAAATCACTTACTTATTCGTCACTTTAAACCCCTTTTCTATGCCCAGTTTTGTGCCAGGGACTCAGGCACATCGAGGAGAGGCCCTTGTCTCCAACAGCTCATGCATAGTCTAGCTCAGAGGGCAGATGAGCCCAGATGAAATCAACTGGTTGGTAACTCCAGGCTGGATGTGACGGCTGAAGGGGTATGGCTATGAGGACTGGAGGGGGACCCTCAGGAGAAGGTCAGAGCACTGTGAAGGAGAAGGACTTGAGCTGAGCCCTGAGGAACGAGCAGAATTTGGAGGAGAGGAGAGAGACATTGCCAGTGGTGCCAGTGTGCTGAGTGAGGTGCGAGAGCAGGGCACTAGCAGTGAGGGTGTGCACGTGCCCAGGCACAGGAGTGGGATGGTGCGAAGTGGAAAGGGTAGTTGGGGTCTGGGGGGAGAGGGCACGGATGATTTTCTATCAGACAAAACACCAGATATTGTGCACACACTACACACTATTGTGTCCTAGTGCAGGGATGTGCCAAGCCTGTTGTGTTCCTCTACCTGTGCCACACCTATGTTCAGTGTGCACGTCGTGCACAAGGGTGCAAGCTCTGGAATCAATCTATAGTCAAGTCTGCACCAAAGTTAGTTTCCCCGCACCCCCCTCCCCCATTCATTCCTCAACTGGGAGTGCCTACTGCAAACCAGGCCTGGGGCTAGGTTGTAGGAGGTGGGGTATAAGCCTCAGCCCCCAGGCAACTCAAAGGCTGGTGTGTAAGGGCAGACAATCCATCATGCTCAAGTATCCTGCTAAGTTACACACAGATACACTCCTCAGGCGATGCAACAATACAATCTTCTCCAAAGAGGAAAGGGGGCGGGTACAAAGGGCTTAACACTGATCGGGTGGAGATGGCTTGCTGGGGCACCGGCTGGCTCCCCTATGGTGCGATTCTGTGCAAAGCCCCTCCTGCGGGGCACTTAGAAGCAGTGCCTCCCATGGCCCCCTGGGGGCGCTGTGTGGGGCGAGAGGGGCGGAACAGGCGCTCTCTGGCGCTGGCTGCTTTCACTTGCTACTCCAGGCACTCACTTCACTCACTTGCTGGGAGTGTCTGTCCCTGCAAAGCAAGAGTTCCCCCGGGCGCCGCTCAGCTCAGCCCAGCCGTCCCAGCCGCTCCACCGGCCCTACCGCCGCCCGTGACATGGGCTTCCCCCCAGTCCCGGAGGCCTGCGGCCGGCGCTGGGGGCCTGTGCTCCTCGCTCTCTTCCTGGCTGCTTCCCGAGGTAAGGCTCACAGAGTCTGGGCACTGGGGCAGAGCACGGGGAGAAATCAGAGGGTG
Organism: Lasiurus cinereus; assembly: GCA_011751065.1. Taxonomy (NCBI): domain Eukaryota; kingdom Metazoa; phylum Chordata; class Mammalia; order Chiroptera; family Vespertilionidae; genus Lasiurus; species Lasiurus cinereus. The sequence goes on from JAAGEH010000367.1 coordinate 6,585,556, forward strand.
GGGTGAGTGGGTTGCAGGCCACATGGGGTACCCTGGGAGCGACCTTCAGCCTGCTGGATACCCTCTCTCCCTTTCCCCCCAGGCAGGAAGGCTACTGGGACTGCTTGGTAGGGGGCAACGGTGTCTCTGCCAAGTGCCCTGGCTGGGTGGTGGGTACATCTCTATGCTCTGACAGCTGCTCAAGCAGCTGCTGATCCAACTTCCCTGCCCAGGGTGAGAGGAGCTTCTGCAGAACAGGAGATGGGCGCTGTGAGAACAGCTCCGTGAGTTCTAGGGGTGCCGCTGGCTTTGACAACTGTGGCATCTCCCTGCTGTTCCGCCTCAGGGTCTAGGATCTCACAGGGTGCAGGGGGTGTGGTGCTCTCAGCCTATGCCCTGTCCCCTGGCGGCGCTCCTGGCTCAGCCTTGCTGGGCACTGGTCAGTGTGGTCCCTGGTCCACTCCCCGATGTGGGCACCCATCTTGTCCTTATCTAAGGGTCTGATGGCTGAGAGCTGAGTGGTCAGCTGGTTACTGGTAGCCAGAGAAGCTGAGCTCAGGAACACATGTGGGGCATGTTCCGAGCTCGGCCATGATGCCGTCTAGGTCTTTAGATAACTTATGGGATCTTTCTGGCCTTGGTTTCCTCTTTCCAACTGTCACAGCTCCAGGCAATGTTCTGGTCAGGACACAGGAGCTCGGGGGGAGGGCAGAGGCCCTAGTACCCGCCGCCTGGCCTCTGGTTCTTGCCTGCCCAGAACTGAAGAGGCTGGATCTCCAGGGCAGAGGGGCGGACAGGCAGCCTGTGGGACTAAACTTTATGGAGAGGGCCCAGGGAAAGTGTGAGTCATGCAAGGAGTCAGAGGGAGGCCGGAGGAGGCAGGGAGCTTGGCACAGAGGCCCAATGGGTGGGTCAGAAGAAGAGAAGGGGCAGGATAGGGGAAGAGGCAGAGAGAACTTGGAAAACAAACAGTGCCTGCATGCGGGATGATATCTCAGTGCTTTGACGCTGGCCCGGGGCTCTGACAAGGAGGAGGCAGCCCACAGACAGAGCTGCCTGAACTCTACCCTGGGGGCAGGCAAAGCCCTGGCTCCTGTCAAGGCTTACAGGAGGGGCTGGGGATGCCGGCAAGCAGGAAGGAGCTCTGTGCTCCAACTGCCCTGCCCCATCCTTTCCAAGTGACCCTGAGTGGCCCTTCTGTTTTCTTACCTCTCCCCGGCCCTCCCCTGGCTGGGCTGTTCTCTGTTCAGCAGCCGCAATTTGGGAAACTGAGTTCTAGAGATCAAGGGTGTGGGGACCCAGCTTGCAGAGCAGCCAGGAGCAGTAGGCCCAGAGCCCCCGGCTCTATATTGTGCATGTTGCCAGGAGCCTTCACCCCAGAGGTCTTGCTGCTGCGGCAGCTTGGTACTCCACCTCTTCCTGGGCCAGCACAGGGCGATAGTTAGGGCTCCAAGCAGCTTTTTATAGAAAGGAGTCTCTTAGTTTTGAACTGCTCTGAGACTCAGCATTCTTAACTGCAATATGGGCATGCTACTGAATCGTCATGCTACTGCCTGGTGCCTGCACCAGGGAGATGGCAGATGGAGGACTGGTTGCAGGAATAGTCAGGAGGGTCTGCTCACCAGCCAGCTAAGGGAAGAGGTTCCCTTGGGCAGGACTGTTCAAGTCAGAGCCTTTATGTCTAGAAGGCCAGATGGAGGTGGTTGGTAAAGCCTGTTCTCTAGCTCTGCAGTTGGCCACCACCTAGGAGACTGATGACGGTGTCCGGAGCCCAGGAAAAGTTGAGGATGCCCCTTTCCTGGGTCCAGCTCAGGGTAACTCGGCTGGAGGGAGGCACCTAGGACTCAGCAGACTCCAGGTGGCTGAGCCTCTCTTTAGGCTGACCTATGGTCCCAAACTCTGGGACTAGCACATGGCAGTGCCCTGGGGCCAGGGAGAGGAGACCCCACCTTCCCCTTCAAGGTAAACAGAGCTGTAGGGCCTGGTTGGGTAACCCCATGGTGCAAGCCTCTGATGCAGCAATGATCAGCTCTTAGGAAATCGAGGACCCTCTGCCCACAGGCCATGGGAAGGCGAGAAACAGCCTTTAGGCCAGCCCATGGGCATGAGAGAACACCTACCCAATGCCAGGGGCATCCCATAATACTGGGGAGCTCCCTCTGAACCAGGCGGGCTGCTCCTGTTTCTCCCCAATCAGGGCAGAAGTTGCTTGAAAGAGGTCAAGGGGGAGGTGCACTGTTGGGAAGCTGCAAGGGCCCTCTCCCTATATGCGTGCACACATGGGGCCTATCCAGCAGTGGGCCTTTCAACCAGTACTGACTGAGTCCCACACACTGAGCTGGAGGCCCCAGGTTTTAGGCCACCTATTCATCCCGTCTTTGTACCCATAGGTACTTCCATGGAGGTGCCTGTGGCTTCTCCTCTGAAAGTTCTCTAGAGATGGGGACTTTTCAGCTTCCAGGCTAATTGGGCTCTCGGTTTGCTTGACTCGGTGGGGTCTTTCTTGCAACTGTCTTTTACATTCATCCCATTTGCTTTGGCTGACCATCCCCAGAGAGAAAGATAGTGGCCACCATCATGCCCATCAGTAATTCAGTTATTACTGATGAAGGAAACCCAGCTCCCTTTACCTTCCGACACAGGGTCAAGCCCTGCCTCTGCTGCTCACTGTGGGACCATGAACACACATCCCCCCCCGGGATGCCAGCCACAGGCAGCCAGGGGACGTGGTCTCAGCGAGGCTGCCTGCTGCCCACTCCCTCCCGAAGGGAAACTCTGTGACAGTGTTTCCTGAGCTTCAGTCATTAGTTCATCACCTTTGGGATTTCTGCAGAGTGTGCCTATCGACATTACACTCATTTTTTTTTTTGAAAACTCCCCATTCTTTTATTCAAGTAAATAGATTTTAAAAAGAAAATTTATATTACTTCCATAAATGGGAAGCCAGTATCACTTGCCATAAATAGAACAAAATCATAAAAGTATATAATAGGGAGACCAAATAAGGGAATTAAATTCTAGTTAGAAACTATAGCCCGAGGAAGGCTCCAAGCCCCAAACCTGCTGTCCTTGGCAAAAAACAACACACACAAACAAAAACAGCCCCCAAACAAAACCAAAACTAAAAGAGCTGAGCCAATGTCAGGTGTTTTTAAGACATCGAGTTGGGACTTTCCCTTTGATGTAAGAGGGACCAAAAGAGAACCGAAAAGAAATAACCTTCTGTGATTCAATGCACTTAGTGCGGTAAAATTAAAGCTACCTGCGCTGCGGTCCTCAGCTCCTCTCCATCAGCACAGAAGCCAACTCACGCCTGGAGGAGCTGGTGGCAGAGGACAGCGCGGCTCTCCGGGAGGAGGGGAGAGAGGCCAGCGCAGAGTCAGAGGGCCTTTCTCGACCTCTTCCAGCCCCCAGTTCTCCCACCCCCTGTTCCTTCCTCAAGGAAATTAGTGCTCTACCGGGTCCTCTCCTCTGCTAAGGTCAACTAGCCATCCCAATAACCACAGGGGAAGAGGGAGACGAAGCTTGCAGTCCCCAGCTAGGTCCTCATGGCTCAGGCCACTGGCCACCTGCAGCAAGGAAGGAGGTCTCCAGTCAGCCCCCACCACTCCAGAGCAGGGGTGGGGAACCTTTTCTCTGCTCAGGGCCATCGGGATACTTCTAACATCAGTCGGGGGCCACACAAAATTATCAGCTTAAAAACGAGCCTGCTGTGCTTGGTCAAACATTTAACTCACCCCTAATGGGGCCAGACGTTCCTCACCCCTGCTCTCTCTAGTCCAGAGCACCAGATCACCAGAGCCAGACTACCTGGGTTCAAATCCTGACACCACCTTTTACTCTTTGTGAGATTCTGTGCAAGTTACTTAGCCTCTCTATGCTCATCTGTAAAATCGAGGATGATTAAATACAGCAAATCCATGTAAAAGAGATTAGAATGATGCCTGGCACAGAGTGAGCACGAGGTGCCACTACCCCATTGAGCTGCCAGCACCAAGGGTAGGGCACAAAAAGACTTGAACCTGAACCTTAGGAAGTCTGGAGGGCAGCTGGCTGGAGCTGGTAGTCTGGGCTGCACACAGCCATCCTCAGGGAGGGCCTGGGGCCGCTGAGAAGGAGTCGCCCAGAGAGGTATCCACGGCAGGGTCTCAGGCCCTCTCCGGGGAGGCGTGCTGGCTCCAGCCTCCAGCCCCGGATGCATGGATGCTTTCCCAAGGTGCTGGAAGTGCTGCTTCCTCCAATAGAGCCTGGCTTCCCCTTCCCGGACTCCTGGTCCGATGTGAATGGACACTTCCTGCGGGGGCAGGTATCAATAAACACATCTGAGATGCCCTTTGTCCACGCTGGCCATGGAGCCCCAGGGCCGGACCTGCTGGTTTCAGGCCTCAGCCCCTCTCCCAGGGACACATCCTGGAGTTTAGTCCTGGCAGATTCGGTCCTGATTCGCCCTTGCCTCTGTTTCCCTTGGGTGCATTTTGAGAAAGAAGGTAAAGCCTTTCACTACACCCTTCATGGACTGTCCTGGGGGACAGGGCCTACAGGGAGCTGAAGACCAGGTCCCTGTTTGTCTTGACCCCCCTCTGAGGGTGAGGACCCGCTGTTTGCCTCTCATACAGGGTCCACAAGAGCAGGCGATCAGTTTACTTAGAAGCCCAAGCAGCTGGACAGAGTTCAGCTCTTTGGGTGGGGCCTCCAGCACAACCAGTCAAGATAGGGACCCACCTCCAAACGCTGGGGCGTTGCCTTAGCAACTTATGCCTCATCAGAGAAAATACACAAGCCTTGTCCACACCCACTTACCCCCATCCCGTGCACACCCACAGGGTTTCAGAAGGACCTACTGGGTGGAAAGAGGTGAAGAGGTGAAGTCAGACAAGAGGTCCTTTCCCCTGCATGGGAAAGAACCTTCTAATAGAGGCAGAGGGTCCCATAGCTAGAAAGCGGCAGAAGGAGAACAAAAGTCTGAGCAGATATCCGTATGGAGCCCTGTACTCCCATGGCCTCTCTGCCTCAGCCTGGCTCATGTTAGGACCTCAGTAAATATTTGCGGAATGCAAGAATGATGTTCTCAGTTCTCAGCTTTGGCCTGAGGCTGAGTGAAGCTGGCTCTGTGGAAAACGGAGTCAATTTGAGGTCAGTTCATTCAGAGTAGCCGGAGGACGAAGTGCTAGCCCTGTACACCGGAGGTTTGGGTTCTTCTCGTCTGCAGACTGGTGTGTTCAAGGTGTGGGCCTCAGCTCAGCCACATGAGGCTGGGTGGCCTTGGGCAAGTTGCTTGACTCCTCTGAGTCGGCTTCTCCTCTTTAAAATGGGGATAACAATACCTACATCAGGGGGTGTTATGAGAATTAAAGGAGATGAGTATAAAGTGCTCAGCAGATCCCAACACAGGTGATCAAAGGTGAGCATGTGGCCCTGTGCCTCTGCCTGAAGAGACAGCCCTCCCCTCCTGCTGAGGGTTTCTGAGCTGGAGGAGGCCTAGGAACGTGGGGATCTTCTCAGGATGAGTGAAGGAAGGGAGGTCCAGAGAGGAATGGGGCCTGACCAAGGGCACACGGTAGGGACATGGCTCAGTGAGGACAGGGACCAGGGGTCTGATTGCCCAGACCAAGGTTTCAGTCCTGAGGCCTGGAATCTTTCAGATTCACAGCATTCTTCCTCCAGGTGTTTTGCCTTCTTACCCAGTGACGGGAAGGGGCCTGGGCCCCAGGGCAGCACAATGGCTGGATGGCTCCTGCCTGGGGACAGGCTCAGGCCCGGGTCATTTTCCTGTCCTACATGTTCTCCGCCACCCTGGAGCCAGGGGCTTCCTCCCCACCCACTCTCCCCTGTGTCTGACAATGACTCCACAAGGACCTGCTTATGACAATAAGCAACATCCTCCTGCTAAATAATTATAATTCCAGCTGGGCTATATATACATATACATATTACCCCTCCCCAACACACATGCACATGCGCAGCTCAGCATGGCATGGGATGTGCACTATCATCCCCAACACTGTGCTCTTGCATGTCCTCCCAAGGACGAGCTGCCCTGGACGTTGATCTGACTTGAGTCTCAGATGTTTTCTCTCCTCTCCGGGAAAAGCCCTGTGGACCCTTAGTCCAGGCCTTTCTGGCTCTTTTGTTGAAACTGACCACTCTTCGCTGCCCCCAAACCTGAATCCTAGCTTCTCTTTTTTTCTAAAAAGGGAAGTTCTCTGGGCTGTGTGAGGGTTTGGGATTGAGCAATGCCCCTCCTCCCACTGTTTCTGAACCCCAGTTCTCTCTGTGCCTTCCACCAACCCCCACCCCCACGGTTTTCAAAGAAATTGCCTCTAGGGTTGAAAAGTCACTGATGTAGGCAACTCTGTGGTCATTCACTACTTGGACCCTGAGGCCCTGGGCCTGATGCCGCTACTGGAGGTCCTGCTTCTTGCTCCTACCCTCCCAACTCCTCCCCACCACAAGCTAGCTCCATCCACCTTGTCTACCTTTCAGCCCCACCTCATCCACGCCCCGTCCCCTTAGCAGTTTTCAGCTTTGTGCTCCACTTCTTGCTTCCACCTCTACTCTGCCTGTCCCCTGCCACCCCTTCAGAGGTGCCGACCAACATCTCCTGAACAGCCCACCCGAGAGCACCCCTGCAAATGCTGCTGGATCTAGATTCAGCTCCCTGCCCTGGGGTAGCTCTGGGGCTGGCAGTGATGCTGGGTACAGGGAACAGGGAGAGGTGCTGGTGGGGGCTGCCAGGTGACCTGCTGGGGACAGGGTGTACACAGGGCAGAGATAACTCTAGGATCTACTCTGTGGGTAGGTTTTATTCTTCCTGGGAGCACCCGGGGCATCTTTTCCCTAACTACTCCCCACCTCCCTTCACTGGCACAGCCAGAGTTCTGAGGCCACGCCCACTCTGCATGGGCCTGGGAGGGGGCCCGGGCTGGCAGGGATACAGTCAGGGGCACGGCCTTCGTATCTGGGGCTGCTCTTCCATCAGGTCTGCTGAGGAGGTCAGAGCAATGGGTTGGCAGTGAAGGAGGCTTGGTGAGTTCCTGCTCTGCCAGACTTCTGCTGGGGCCCTGGGTGGATGGATCACCTCCTCTCAGAGATTGAGGGTCACATTTGTAGGGTGATGAGCTTGAGCAGTAGAGACCCTCACTGGCCAGACCAGGAGCCATACTCATGGGTCACAACCTCAGATGTCCATGGGGCCAAGCAAATATGGTGAGAGAGTGAAGCAGGCCAGGCACAGACATTAGGGAGTAGTGAGGACTGTGGCACCTGGGATACCAATGGACCGTCTAAACGGAAGGCGGCCACTCAGCTCTAGCTGATAATAGGAAAACTGGTTTTGTGGTAATTTTCTGATTTTCAACGTCACTAAGGGTCAGAATTTTCATATTAAATTCCTGGTCTTTAAATGTTGGCAGTTTTAAACAAATGAAAAATACTTAAATACTTTGAGGGTCAAGTAAAATATATCTGAAGGCTAGATGTGGCCTATGGGCTGCCAGTTTCTGAATCCCCCCTTCCCCCTCCCCTTACCCCCTCGTGTCCCTACTCAGTATAGTGTCTAATTGCCTGAATTTAATTCTGGCTCTTGCACTTTTTGGCTGTGTGATCTTCAGTGAGTTATTTACTATCTCTGTGCCTCAGTTTCCTTATCAGTGAAACAGGAAAAAACACACCCAACATTCTTGTTACAGGTTTGCTAGACATGCCATAAAGCACTGAGCATGGCACACGGTATAGTCTATTTCTTCTTCTTCTAGTTCTAAACAGGTCCTGCTTTACCTGAAGCCCCCCTGCTCCAGGTTCTGAGTTCACACCCCCTTTAGGCAAACGGCCTTCCCTTTCTGGGCTCCTATATTTCTGCCTGAAAAGGAGACCAGCGTTTTGTCAAAGAAATTCTGAAATCTCTGCTCCTCTCAGTAGCGACTTTCTTTAAATCTGTGTCTCCCAGACTTGGCTCCCTCTCACTCGTGGGTGGTGCCTGGGAGGTGTAGCGTGCTCTGTCTTCCTTACCTCCTGGGGCCTAACCCTCTACCCTTGCACACACACTCCCTGGGGCCCCGGCTTTGCTGCCTCCCCACACGCAGCTGTCACTGTGCAGGGTTCCAAGGCTGGATCACAAGCTGGTATCAGCCATTCACACCTTAGAGGAAAAGACTTGGAAGCTGTCTTACCCACTTTCTTGCGCAGAACTATTCTTCACCCCTAGGAACTCTTCCTTCAATGGCCAAAGTGAATGAGCGACCCCTCTAGCTCCCATGCATCAAACACCAACTCCCAGCAAGGCACCTGCGGGCACTTCATGTAAATTACTTGTCATCCTTGCCTCAACTCTGACAGGTAGATGTGTTCGTTTCTGTTTTACAAGGAGTCCAAGGCTCAGAGTTTAACTCACAGTCACTGGACACCAAGGCAGGCTGGTCTAATTCCAAAGGCACACCAGGCTGCTTCCTTCCTGTCTGGGCAAGGCTTTCAGATCAGCAGGCGGGTCCCAGGCTCTAGGGCAGGGGAAGGTGACCGAGGGACGTGGTGTTTCTCTGCGTCCAGGCAATGGCAATGACAATGGCAATCCATACCCATTTGGATTCTGAACATATTTCCAAACTCTTCTCCTTGCCTGCTCGACCTTTTACTGCCCCGAAGATGTCAATTAAAATGAAAGCATCACCAACATCTAAAAATCATAGCCACCCTCCCTACATCTGCAAGAGGACATGGGAGCCCGTATCTTGTGTTCTCAGCTTTCCCTCCTCCACAACTGCGTGTGGTAGGTACTATTTTTCTCATTGCACACATGAGGAACTGAGGCTCACAATGCTACACTGAGGGGCCAGGACCCAGCCCTGGCATTCTGTTTTCAAAGACCAGTGCTTTCAACAAATGCTGAAGGGTTGGAGTTAGGTAAAGAGGACCAGGGGTTACATCCCTGGTTTACTGAGAACAAAATGAACTAGAACAGATTTCTAAGAAGACCAGGTAGCAGGCAGGTACATGGATGAGATGGCCCTTCATGCACTCCTGGTCTCTGTCTCTGAGACACCTTGGGTTTTCCTATATCCCTACCACCTGGCCCAGAGCAGCCTCTCTACTTGTTGAAACCCGAACGGTCCATCAACCTCAAAGACCCTCCCTCCTTTCAGAAGTCTCCTGACCATCCCAGGAAGGTTATGTCTTCTCTCCTGCAAGTGCCCCAGGTTGGTACCAGCTTGCCCTTTAGCCAATGAAGTTACTTGGCTGCAAATGCAGGCTGTGTCTGCCCACCTCAGTTGTAAGCCTCCCAGGGGAGGCAAGTGCTCAGCCTGTAGATGAAATGTAGCACCTGGCACAAGCCTTCACACGCAGGAGCGAGGAGGCACTTTAGCCTCAGGAGTTGGAAGGCTCAGGTATCGATGGCCCCCAGAAAACAGGTCCAGGACAAAGGGCTACTGTTCCCAAATGGCCTTTCTGCTTGCTATCCTGCCTCCTGCCCGACCGTATTGGGCAGGGAGGCTAGAAGTGCCAAGGACGGGGCCAGGTCAGAGCCACAGAGCCTACAGTGGTGGGGGTGGTAGAGGGCGGGGAGGAGGGAGGCTGGAGCATGGTGCATGCCTCCTCCCAGGGACAGACACACGCTGGTTGGGCTTGTCTCCTACCTGCTTAGTGTCTCTCCTACCCCTCATTCAGTATCCCTGGGGTAGTGGGATCCCAAGCTGGGGAGGTACCCCTGGGTCCTCCTATAGTATCTGGGTTCATTAATAAGGAAGGCCTTGGTGCCCAGGCCTGCGGCTAGGGAACCCACATTTTCGGAGCCTAGGCAGGTGACTGGTTCTCCTCTCTCTGACAGGTCTAGTGACAGCCTTCAAGGTCGCCACACCATATTCCTTGTATGTGTGTCCCGAGGGACAGAACATCACCCTCACCTGCAGAATCTTGGGCTTGGGCCCCGCGACCAAAGGGCACGACTTGAGCTTCTACAAGACATGGTACCGCAGCTCACGGGGCGAGGTACAGGCCTGTTCCGACCGCCGGCCTATCCGCAACCTCACGTTCCAGGATCTTCACCTGTACCACAGTGGCCACCATGTCGCCAACACCAGCCAGGACCTGGCCTGGCAACATGGGCTAGAATCGATCTCCGACCACCACGGCAACTTCTCCCTCACCATGCACCACGTGACCCCACTGGACAGCGGCCTCTACTGCTGCCTCGTGGTGGAGGTCAAGCACCACCATTCGGAGCAGAGGGTCCATGGTGCCATGGAGCTGCAAGTGCAGAGAGGTGAGGGCATCCTCCACGGGACAACTTAGGGGTGATGCCCTGGGGGGATGGTATGTGTGCCCACATGGAAGGGCAAGCAGAGACGACAGGATGACTATAGAAATGTGGCGCTGTGTATTCGATGGGGTGACTGTGTGGGTGACTGTGCTGAAGGGTGTATGATTCTACAAGGCTGGCAATGGCACTCCGGGGCTGTGGGAGAGGAGGTGGCCACGCATGTGGAGCTGTAAGTACCTCTGGTTAGCGGGGTGTGATGGAGGGAGGGTACACGTGGCTCTGTTTGTGATAGTGGGGCTCTATAATGGAGAGTGGGGATGAACCTGGGCTGGGAATGTGACTGCTCATGATAGTTCCATGACTGTGCAGTGCGCCTGGGCTGTGAGTTGGTGAGTGGTCGAATGACTATTAGGGAATATGAATATGTGACTGTCTTTCCAAGTGAGAGTGCAGAGGGCAGTAGACTGGACAGAGGTATGGGTATGGGCAGGTGTTCACATGCTGCTGGTGGCATGCAAATGGGCAGGACATGCTGGCTGTGCCGTGAGAATATGCCTGTGTGTGTGTGTGTATGCGCGTGCGCGTGTGTGAATGCATACAGGTTCCACCTGGGCCGATGCTACTAAGTGAACAATAGCATGAGTAGCTATGACAGGAAAGGGGCACGCTGCCCTGGACAAGCCTCCCTGGCCTCCTGGGCCTGACACCCACCTAACCACCCTTCTTTGCTCCTACAGGCGATGAAGCACCACCCAAGTGCATTGCATACCCATCCTCCCCCAGGGAGAGTGAAAGTAAGGACCATCCTCTTGCCCCTCCTGGGTTCTCTCTTCTCTGCTGTCCTCCTGCACCCAGGCTTTGTCCTAAACTCTCACTTCATCACCCCAAGCCCATGGAACCCCCATTCTTCCTTCTCTGCTGCTGCCCTCCCTTTTGCTTCCTCCTTTACTCGAGCCATTGGGTTGTAGCCCTTAGAAGCCCCCTCCCCTTATAAGGCCCAAAACCTGAGAGCAGGCTCCCAGAGGCCCTGCTCCTGTCGCCCTGGGTGGGCCTGTACCCTGGCAATGACCTTTGGCCAAGTGCACCCATGACAGGTGCTGCTGAGCTTGTTTTTTGAGTGCGTCCCCCTCTTGCCCACCTGCCCTCTGCCACATGTCACCAGCCCATCTTAACATTTCCTTGTTCTGTGCGTGAGGGAGGAAAGAGGGAGAGGCTCAAGAAGGGTCGAAACTACCTTTCCCGGAACCCCTACTGTGTGCCAGGCCTGTGCTAAACCCTTCCAAGTATGGGACTCTCAGTGGATTCTCCTAAGAACCCTGAGACAGCACCATCTTCACTTTACACACATGGAAACGGAGGCCCAGAGAGGCACTTGACTTGCCCAAGTTCACAAAGCCAACAAGGGCAGCACAGCTGGGACTGTGCTCACTTCACCTGCTCCCCAGCTGAGGGGCATGCACAGTGCAGTGGGGAACCGCCAGCCGTGTTTGTTCTATGGAGTGTGGGGACACTGCTCTAAGGGGCACCTGGGCACTCAGAGACCAGGCCAGAATGCTCAGTAGCTTGGAGACAGCAGGCAAAAAGGCAACATCTCTGGAGCACCCCGTTCTTCTGAGGGGAGAGGGTCTTGGCTTCCACAGCTTTCTACCCATCAGTATTATTGGGCATCCAGTGTGCACCAGCCCCTGCCCAGGCCCTGGGAGCAGCTCAACTACAGCCTTAGTCAAACCCCAACGCAAAGGTTGCCATGGCTTTCTACTTAAACTACTCTTTTTTTTTTTAAACAACAACAACGAAAGACTAGCCAGGAACAAAATTAGAGCACACATTTTGGTCTGAGCCAGACCCAGATGGTGTTAAGAAACTCTGGTTCACCCCCCTTGCCCTTGTATACCGCAGAGCTCACATGTCACTTGGCACCAAGACACGATTGTCCTCACTTCCTCCACCAGCAACTCCCTGGTGAGGCTGGAGAGGGGCCTCTGAGTGGCTCCTTCCTTCCCACGCAGCCGTCTCAAGACTGTGCAGACACACATGCCCGTGTACAGGACGGGGTACGCTGCACCTGGCGAGGTACACGAGTGCTCACTTCCCCCTTGCTCCTTGCGCTCTGAGCAACCTCCCAGTCCCACTTCTTCCTCCAGGAGCTCCTACAAAACTCCCTTAGCGACAGTCACTTCCACCACTTTCCCAGTTCATCGATGGGGAAACAGGTTCAGGCAGGTGAAGGGACACGCTCACAGTCTCTCAGGCCTAGAGCCAAGAGGAGATGCCAGAGTGCCTGACTCCCCGTGCACAAACCCTGCCTGCGGGCCGGGCTGCCCTCCCCTCGGTCAACACTAACTTTCTGAAATTGATTGTGGGGGCAGAGGCAAGAGATGTCAGAGGGCACGATGCTAGAGAAAGCAGGTGCCAAATGGAGAGGGAGCTAAAATGGGGCTCATTTTTTCTTGCTAGAGACACAGCTGCTAGACTTAGGGCCGTGGTTGGCAAACTGCGGCTTGCGAGCCATAGGCGGCTCTTTGGCCCCTTGAGTATGGCTCTTCCACAAAATGCCATGGCCTGGGCGAGTCTATTTTGAAGAAGTGGCGTTAGAAGAAGTTTAAGTTTAAAAAACTTGGCTCTCAAAAGAAATTTCAATTGTTGTGCTGTTGATATTTGGCTTTGTTTGCCGACCACTGACTTAGGGGCTCAGAAGTCAGTTGGGAAATGTTAGGAGACCAGCTGATAAGAGCCAGAGGGTGAGGCCGAACCTTGAACTTGATTGCCAAAAGTGGGTCAGGCTTCCTTTGCTGGGCATCTTGCCCTCAGGTTTAACACTGTCTTCCTCTCTAATTCACGGGCGTGTGTAGCCTCGCCCTGGCCCCTGTTTCTGAGCCACTGCCCACAGTTAATTGGCTTCCGGAGGCAGAAGGGCACGTATGCTTCTCCCAGCTGCTGAGCATAGCCTCCTCAGCCTCCGAGTCCCCTTCCAATCCTCTTCCAGACTCTTGGCTCTGGAGTTCTGGAGATTACAGCTGGGGTGGAGTTGGTACTATGGCAGGTGTTGTCTCAGATAAGAAAAAAAAACAGCTATACTTCTGGGTGGGATGTGGGGGGCATGTCCATTCTCTGGGGACCATGTGTCCGTGAGAAATGGGAGCAAGTGTCTCTTTCCTACTAAAAGGGGAACAAATCAATGTTATCTAAGGGACCAGTTCAGGGTTCAAACACTCAAATGCCTGTGGGGCCAGGGAGTTGGTGAATAATACAGTAGGGAGGGTGGAGACTATGGCTAGCACCAGCTGCCAACCTGTAAGTGCAGTTCCAACTGTGGCACAACAGGAGGGGAGCCCAGGGTTGGCAGAGCCACTAGATGTTCAAGCACAGTGATAGAAGTCCTAATTTTACGCAAACTCTTAACTTAAAATGTGGAGTTCATTCCTGTGAGAGGCAGTCCGGGGAAGTGCCTGAGAGCTCAGACCCTGACATCAGCCACACTGCTTAACCTCTCTTGTGCCTTCGTTTTCTCATCTGTCAAACAGGCATGTTTGCAATTGCACTTACTTTCCAGGTTGTTACGGGGCTAAAATGAATTTCTATATGTAAAGTGCTAAGAATCATGCCTGGCACAGGGTAAGTGCTGGCTATTAATACTTGTAATGCAGAATCCTAGGCCTGGCTTCTGGAGTCAACCCACCCATTGCCCTGTGCCAAGGCAGGATGGCAAGTAGATGGCAGCGGACAGTGGACACGTCCTGTTTTCTAACGGCTTAGAAACATCTGCCTGGTGACCCAGGTGCTCAGTGGGCCCTACTTCCCTTTGGAAAGACCCAGCCCCTGCCCTAGGACAGGTACCCACAGCCAGCTTTGGTACCTGGTCAGCCAATAGCGCTTCCAGCCAAGAAACCCTTGGGGTTTCCTCCTCTAACCGTGGCTACAGACTCCTGTTATCCTTGGGAAGTAGGCGGGGAGCTAGTCTATGAAACTATCTGAAAGCCCAAGTCAGCCTGAGGTAAGGGAGGTAAAAAAGGAGACTGAGGAAGTTGGTGCCTCCAGGAGCCCCCGATTGCTAGAGGGTTGAGGTTTCTCACCAACCACAGAGAGGGGGGCCCATCTCCCTTCCCCTAGAAGCAACCTCCCTATCCTTTAACATAGTAGGATATTTTGGTTTGCTTTTATCCAGTCCACCCCAATTCCCTCCTCTATGTATACCCATCCCATCCTGCTCTGTAAGGGGCTGGCACAGTCCTGGCTGCTGGCCTGCCAGCTGCCTCTGCCAATGCCTGATCACCTCCCAGGATGAGCCTGACTCTGTGGCTGCTAAGCAGGAGCCTCCTCCCCCAAGTACTGGCTATGCTTGTAGGGAGGTGTGGGGAGCTGTAGCGAGGCTCTGCTCTGCTCTGCTCAGCAGGGGAGTCCACGGATTCAGAGGCCAGTTGGGTCCTTAGAGCTGTCTCTAAACTCAAGCACCCCCCTCCCTTCCCTGCTCCTCCCCCCACCTCCCCTCCACCCAACCCATCCAGTCCCAGCCTTAACTCTCAGACCAGATTGTAAGCAAACCAAGCCCTGATCGCCTAGTGGGGCTGCAGATAGGATACCTTTGCCTGGGGACTGGAGTCAGGCAGGGAGGTTGGGCCAATAGAAAACCAGAATTAATGAGACCCCGACTAACCTCATCAAAAGTTACTTAGTACTAATAGGAGGAGGCCTGCTTTGATGCCTGGAAAAAAGCACTCCCAGCCTGCCTCTCCAATGGTGTCATAGTGAGGTCCTGTGGAGGGGTTTAGAAATATCTCACATCTGAGTTAGAGAATGTTTTCACTTTCAATATTCCACTTGGAAATGCAGCCTCGCTAAGATCTGGGGGTGGGGTGGAGGGTAGGTGGGGTGTGTGTGGGGGGAGCCTGCTTTAATGTGAAGTACAGCTGGCTTTGTAATTAGCATAGTCTCTGTTCCTGCCCCAGTGGGTAGTATGAAGTGCCCGAAAACAGTTTGTTCTCTTCTGCTGTGTGAACCAAGCCCTGAAAGCTTGTTTACGCCATTGGGTTGTGTAGCAATACGATGAGACAAAAACAGCCTCCTTCCAAAGACGCCGTGCAAAGACAACGTGGGGGTCACAGCCCACACACCTTCCCAAGCTGCCTGGGGCCACGTGGACACGGCGTCAGGCTATCCTGCCTATATTTTGGGAAGGGCTAAAATCCGGAAGGAAACGCGTTTACAGCTGGTTGTGGTTCTGAGGGCACGTCTGTTCCCAGCTAAACTCCTGGAGTCAGCAGACAGACAAAAATAAAGCAAATCTTTCACGCAGTTGGTGGGATTGTGAAGCCGCACAGCCTTTTGGGAGGACAGTTTAGCAACAGACTAACAGAAACTGTGTGTACTCTTTGGCTCAGCACTTGCATTGCTAGGAATTTATGTACATGCGCTGGCCCGAGTGAGCAGAGGTGCACACACAGGACTCATTGCTACATTATTGGCTGAAAAATGGAGGCAACCTACACATCCACCACGGGGCTGTTTCAAATGCACGTGATAAAGCCCCAGGCAGAACTAAGTCCATCTTTGTGCCAATACAGATGTCCAAGCTATGCTAAGCAGAAAAAGCAATTGTCACATGAAAAGCATAGCGTATCCATGCTGTATGTGCAGAGAGCATATCTAAACCATACACAAGAAAACGGCAGACAATGATTACTTCTATGGAGGAAGAAACTTTAAAATATGTATATTTTTAATTTAAACGTTTTTGTAATTTAGGAAGTTTAAAATTTAAGAATGTCAGAAAAAGCCCTGGCTGGGTGGCTCAGTTGATTGGAGTGTCCTCCTGTACACCAAAAGGTGGTGGGTTCAATTCCTGGGCAGGGTACATACCCAGGTTGAGGGTTTGATTCCCTGTCAGGGCACATGTGGCGGGGGACAACCAATCAATGTTTCCCTCTCCCTTCCCCTTTCTCTCAAAGCAATAAAAAATAAATATTAAAGAAAAAAGGATTTATGTTCCTTTAGTTTTCGCTCCATAGGCTTCTCCCTGGAGCTAAAGGGTTTCTTGGGAGATGAGTGTGGCTTTTTATTCACTTATTTTTTATTGTGGCAAAACATAAAACTGGCCATTTTAACCACTTTCATTTTTATTTTTAAAAATATATTTTATTCATTTTTTACAGAGAGGAAGGGAGAGGGATAGAGAGTTAGAAAAATCGATGAGAGAGAAACATCCATCAGCTGCCTCCTGCACACCTCCTACTGGGGATGTGCCCCTAACCGAGATACATACCCTTGACCAGAATTGAACCTGGGACCCTTCAGTTTGCAGGCCGACGCTCTATCCACTGAGCCAAACTGGCCAGGGCTTAACCACTTTTAAGTGTATGATTCAGTGACATTAATTATGCTTACAGGTTGTGCAACCATTTACACTATTTCCAAAAGCTTTTCATCACTTGCGCTCCATTTGACCTTGAACTCTGTGGCACGGGGTCTGTGAAAGACAGACTACTCTCCCCTGTGGCCCAGGGCAGTTGAGCCACCCCAATCTGGCTGAATACCCTTCTCTCTCTTCCTGGAGCTTCCTCAGCTGTAAGCACCTGGCTTAATTTCTGTGTCCTCTGGTGAGAAGGCATGTAGCTCTCAGGGGACCCCTAGAACTTCCACGCCTCCGCAGGCCTCAGAGGGTCTGGCTATGAGATCCTGGGTGTGGGTGGGCCCCTCTGCTGCCTGGCCTTTCCTCTCTGGGCTTCAGTTTCCCTCCAGGAGGAACACGCCTCACCTTGGCTGCCTCTCTGCCCTTTTAGACATCACGGCTGCCGCCCTGGCCACAGGCGCCTGCATCGTGGGCATCCTCTGCCTTCCCCTCATCCTGCTTCTGGTCTACAAGCAAAGGCAGGTGGTCTCCAACCGCCGTGAGTATCCCTGCCCTCCTGGGATGGGTGTGGGGTGTGCGTGACCTGCCCCAGCTGCCAGCTCAGCCCTGGGATTAGCAAAGGCAAGAGGCAGGCACAAGTCCTCTGTCCGGAGACAGGGAGCTGCCTCAGCCCAGCAAGGAGCTGACTCAGCGGTGGGGAGGAGGGGACTCAGAGGTGCCATTTCCAGGGCCTGAGTGCCCAGCAGCCCCAAGCAGTGCTGGCTTGGGCCTTAATAAATATCTGTGGGTGAGTAAGTAATCACATGGAGCAGATGATTTATAAAAATTGGCTTATAAAAATGCTGCCACTCAGAGATCTTTTGGGGGCCTAGCTTTAATGTATAGGTGGGCTTGTTTTATTATTAGCATTGCAATCTTGGGGACAAAAATGACCTTTGGATTGTCATAACTAGGAGAGACCATGGAGATAACTTAGTTCAACTCTTTCCTTTTATGCCTGAGAAACCTAAAATCGGCAGGGTTAAGTAATTAACCCAGGGTTACTTAACTTAGTAAGTAGCAGAGCTGGCACTCAAACTCAGAGCATCAATTCATGCTTTTTCCAGGAAGTAAAATCTCACCTTATAATACAAATGCTCATTAGCATGAGCGCCATAGCCAACAACCCCTACCTGGCAAGGTTTCTGTGCTGGCATCCTGCCAAGTTTGTTATATACCTTCTCTCACTTATTCCTCAGAATGATTCTCAGAGTTTGGTCTTTCCATTGTCTCCACTTTATAGCTGAGCCAACCGAGGCACAGAGAGGCTAGTAACGCACTTACGGAACTGCATAGCGAGAACGTGGCGGAGCCAGACTTCAAGTCAGGGCCGCCGACCCCTTGGCGCATTCCTCTGCAGGTGATAGCGCCCTTTGCCCTTGTCATGACCTCACCCTAGGTCAGCCTGAGTCCTCCAGGAGTAGGAGAGGGGGATTCCTCTGCCCCTGCCCCTTGCATCACCTCCCCTAACTCTTATTGGCTACAGAAGGTAGCTGAGGGGAACTGCTGTCACCAGGTGGC
This sequence comes from Lasiurus cinereus, assembly GCA_011751065.1. Lineage (NCBI taxonomy): Eukaryota > Metazoa > Chordata > Mammalia > Chiroptera > Vespertilionidae > Lasiurus > Lasiurus cinereus. Next base: position 6,603,690 of record JAAGEH010000367.1, read on the forward strand.
TGGGGCTCACATCTGATTTCCTTTGGTTGAACTGGAACAGCTCACACCCTCTCTCCTGGGGGTCTGGCATGGAACTCCACTGCGGGCCACTCAGGGGCTATGCCTCCCTCACTCTTAGCTCACAAAACCTACCACAACCTACCTACAAAATACCCTGAGGTTGGGGGTGGGGGAGGTAAAGTGGCTGGAGCAGAAAGAGGAAGCCAGGGGCTCAACCAGGAAGAGGAATTGCTGCAGCACTGCCAGCAGCTCCCGCTCATCTGGGTAGCCTTTCCACGAAGGTGGGGAGGGACCAGGAGAGACACATGCTCTGCTAGGCTCAGCTCCAATAAAGAGGTGATTTCTGGCCCTCTTAATCCAGACTATGGCGCTGCCTCCCCTGGGGAACAGGAACTGGGAAGCAGACTCCAGGCAGAGGATGTGGGGCGGGAGGCGCTGCTGTTCCTGCTTTTGTTTCCTCAGCGCCTTCCTTGCAGGGTCCCCAGGGGGTGGTCTAAAACTCCTGCCCATGGTCCCGGCTGGAGGGAGGGAAGTCAGAGAGGGGACATCCCCAGCCAGGGCCCCGGAGTGGTGTCCTGAGGATGTGAGGAAACGGGGATCAGTCCCCAGTATCTTCTACTCCATGCACTGGGACACCTGAGGGCTTCTCAGATGAAGGGACCAGGAGGGGACAGATGAACTGGAGGCGGGAGAACTGGACTGAACGAGGGAATAAATGGGTACACGGGGCCAACGGCGGTGCGCTATCACCAATGTTGAGCACGTCCTCTGAAACGCCAAACGAACCCCATTTCTGTGTTATTAGCCATTTCATCGCACCTTATCCCTCGACTTAATATATGCCATAACAGAAAGGTGTCAGTAATTTATCTTCTAATAAAAGTATATTTGAAGCCAGTCCCTCCACCCCTTCCAAAAAGAAGAAATGAGTTGCAGGACTAAAGTCTTCAGAGACAGACAGGAGAGAGGCCAGAGAGGGCGATGCTGAGAAAGCAGGTGCAAACTGGAGAGGGAGCAGAGATTTTTCTTTTTTAATCCTCACCTGAGGATATTTTTCCATTGGTTTTTAGAGAGAGTGGGAGAGAGAGGGAAAGACAGAGAGAAGCACCAGTGTGTGAGAAACACATGGACTGGTTGCCTCCGTACGAGCTCCGACAGGGCCTGGGCCGAGGAGGAGCCTGCAACTGAGGTACGTGCCCTTGACTGGAATTGAACCCAGGACCCTTTGGTCTGCAGGCCAGTGCTCTATCCACTGAGCCAAACCAGCTAGGGCTGGGTCATTTTTTAAATCTAGACTCTAGAGAAGCAGTTGCTGGGATTAAGGGAACAGAGGTCACAGGGAAACGCAGGAGTCGGGCCGCAGGGCAAAAGCTGAGTGGCCCGGGCCTGGCGCAGAGCGTGTGCTCAGGTACGAGCCCCACTCAGGAAAGAAGGAAGAGGAAAGGTTGGGAGCGCAGGAGGGCCATATGCTGCAAAGGCTATGGGTATGGAAGCCGACCCTGTGTGAGAGGGAGGCTGGTTTCCCCAGGTCTGAGGTGGGACTGCCAATCCTTCTGCCAAAGGCTGGAGGACAGGATGAGCTGAGGACCATGGAGAACCCACAGGAGGCCTGACACACAGGAGTCCCTGGTAAACAGCAGCCACCATTCTAACACCACAGAGATTTCAGGAACTTTTGTGCAACTTCCCTGTGTGTTCTGTTGTTGTGCCCCTCCCCCATCATCGGTTTCCCCATAGTTATCGTCAGTAAAGCCCTTAAAAACGAGAAGGATTGTGGGAGTAAGTGAGGAGCTGCAAGAAAGAGGGAAGTTGGGGCCACTGCATTTAGTTGTTGTCTAGTTTGGGGCGTGGGGCAGGGCGGTCTGGGCTCAGAGTAGGGCAGGAGGTCGAGGCAGAAGCTTGGATAAGGAGCAGAAAGTGATGGAATGGCTGAGAAGTGATGGGATCTCAGGGTCCCTAAGATTCCCTTAGGTCAGTGGTCGGCAAACTCATTAGTCAATAGAGCCAAATATCAACAGTACAACGATTGAAATTTCTTTTGAGAGCCAAATTTTTAAAACTTAAACTTCTTCTGACACCACTTCTTCAAAATAGACTCGCCTGTGGTATTTTGTGGAAGAGCCACACTCAAAGGGCCAAAGAGCCACATGTGGCTCGTGAGCCACAGTTTGCCGACCATGGCTCTAGCACAGCGATCGCCAACCTTTCGGACCTCACGGGCCACCAGTGGGCGACCGCTGCTCTAGGAGATGCCACCTCTGAAGCCACCAGATTATGCAACGTGCAGGATGGGACAGAGAGGCCCAGGAACCCTCTAAACAGGAATTGACCTTGCAACACTCCCACCCAGCAAATCATGGACCAAGACCAGACTGTGGCAAGTGTCCAAATAGGAAACACCAAATCACGGAGCCAGGCCTTGGATGACACCTAAGTCCTGACGGTCTAACACAGCCTAAGTCATGCCATCAGAGCAAGCACCAGTGCCTTGGTCTCCTGGTAACAAGTGTTGTCCTACACGCATTTCATCTGTCTCTGGCCACATGTGCTGCTCAATGGCCAGCACGCAGAGGGCAGCTGTGGCCTCCTGAGCGAGTAGGTGTGGGACTTGGCCCTGCCTGGCCTGCTCCGTTCCCTCAGTGGCATCTGCCGGCTGGGGCAGGAATGTTGTCTGGGGAAGCCTCCCCTTTGTGACCAGCTTCTCTGTCTCTAGGTGCCCAGGAACTGGTGCGGATGGACAGGTAAGGCTGGTGGAGACCTTCCCCAAAACTGACCATAGCTGCTCTACCCTGACTCACAGCTTGACTCATAGGGCTTGGGGCCCTGTGGGGCAATGTCTGCATCCAAACTGTGGGGGAAGTTAATGCACAAAGGGTGGGGCAACTTCCAGCCAAGAATGACTCTTCCCCCTTTACCAGGATCCATTCCCCTCCCTGATGCCTGGACAGGGGTCAGAACACAGACACAACCCCCCTAGTCCTCCCTGTGCCCTGGGCCAGCTGTGAGGAAGGAGTTATTTCTGGGCAGTAGGGGTCCTGTTCAGCTACCTAGCACAGCTGGTTAGAAGAGCATCTGCCATCTGCCCCCCACTGAGGCCCACACATCTGTGCCGGCTGGTTGTTCTCCCTGCCACCCTTCACCCAGTAGGCTGAGCTACTCTACTGGGAGGATAAACCATGCTCCCACCTTCAGGTGTCAGTGGTCAGTGGGCTGGGGTTGGGGAGGAGGAGGAAGCAGCTGAGCTGGAACATGCAAAGAAGTCAGCACACTTGGAACTGGGGCCCCTCCCTGCAGGGCACACCAAAGAGAGAGCTGTTAGGCCCCTGTCCCTAAGGACACAGGTAGTCTGGGCTCAGAGTGGGGCAGGAGGTTGGGGCAGAGTGGATAGGGGAGTGTGTGCTGATGCACAGAAGCTGGCATTGTAGACTGGCATGGAGGACATGCTCAGGAATGAGCCACACTCAGGAACTGGCCTGGTACCTGCTCCTTTGGGTGTTTGAAAGGGATGATTTTCAAGACTGGTCGAAGGAAGTTTTGCTAGTGATCCTGCTAGTCTCAGGTTGGAGGAGTCTTTAGAGGTTGTCCCATTCTAAAGGAGAAAGAGGTAAGAAAAGAGGACCTCTCTCTTCAGCTCAAGACCAGCTGTGGGGACACTCAATCCTAATGCCATTGTCTCTATGACCAAAGAGAAGCTTGTCCCCAGATTCCTGAGGCTGATGTCCTCGAAGTGCTTCTGACCCTGGGCATCCTGGCAGGGTCTAGGGCAGATGGTCAAACCCCAGGGCTGAGCTGGGGTCCTCCATTCAGGGCAGGTGGTCGAGGGCAACCTATGACCTTTTATCTCTGGCTGGGATCTCTCCTGCTGGGAGAGGCTGCTGGGGCCTGGAGTGGAAAGGCTGGTGATAGGAAGGGAGCAGGAAAGGAGGACAGATGGGCAGGGCAGAGGCGCAAACCCCAAGGCAGCACAGATGACTTTTGGTTCCGATTCTCTGGCAGCAACGCTCAAGGAATTGAAAACCCAGGCTTTGAGGCCTCTCCGTCCTTCCAGGGGATGTCGGAGGCCAAGCCCAGGCCTCCACTGACCTACATGGCCCAACGGCAGCCGTCTGAATCTGGGCGCCACCTGCTCTCTGAGCCCAGCACTCCTCTGTCTCCACCAGGCCCCGGGGACGTCTTCTTCCCATCCCTCGGTGAGTGCTTCCCAACACTGGCAGCATTATGGCCTGTGAGGTCATGACCTCTCCTAACCTGCAGAGTGTTGTCTTACTCTCCATCCTCCCTGGAGTCCTCACATTCCAGTGGGACATTGGGGGTGAAGATCAGGGGAGCCCTCCACCCATACTCTGCTTCTCCTTTCTTTTGCAGACCCTGTTCCTGACTCCCCAAACTCTGAGGCCATCTAGAGCAGCTAGGGGCCAGTGAGCAGCTGTGGCTGGGCCTAGGGCCAGTGCATTTGGGCCAGACTGGCCCTCTGAGCATTCCGTTGGCCTTGGCCCTGGTTTCCTCCCTCCTGCTCTGAGCGCAGATGCTTTGTGATACCCCTGATGGCCAGATTCTTAACCCCTCTGGATGCTACATGGCAGAAGTGAGAAGGTGGTGGATCACTCAGCTCCTATCTCAAGAATGGCGGGGTGCTTGGATCCCACCGCAGAGACCTGAAATTCACCAGCTACAGATGCCAAATGACCTACATCCTGCAAGCCCCAGAGTTCCAGCTCTGTGGCAGCCGCTCAGGGACATGAGCCTTGGGACTCAACAGGACAGCTGGGACAAGATGGGCACTGAGCAGACCCCGCAGTGCCGCCCTCTCTGGCATGAGACACTGACTAGATGTGGAGGGATTCCTCCCCACTGTGTTGGACCAGCTCCCCCATCTCATCTGAGGCAGCTCATTTATCAGACTCACTCTGGGGCTCAGAGATGGGCCTGCCTGTCCTCAGAGCCCTGGGAGCCTCCCCAACAGCCTCCTGCCAGTAACCCCTCCTGGGGGCTGTAAACAACTTAAAGAAATCTGGGGTTCCCACTGCCTGCACTCTGGTCTCCAGAGTTCACTGGCCAGAGGCCCCAAGACAGGAAGTATGCATTGGGGCACGGAAGCCATTATGAGCTAACTGGCATCTTGGGCAATGGAGGCCAGGCCTGAGGTTGCACATCCACCCCAGGTGGGGGTGAGGGAGAGCCCAGGGCCTGCTGGGAAGGTGAGTGGAGAGGGTTCCATTAGCCTTGTCTTCCCCATCGCCCTCCTCCACTGCTCAGTTTGGCCAGTAGAAAGGGTGACCACAGACTGTATTGTCCAAGCTGTGACACTTTTGAGAGTGCAGAGGGCACACTATTAAAGAGCTCATGGACAACAGATGCAAACCGTGTGGACAGACTGTAAGAGCTGGGTTTAAATCCCTACTCCGTCGGAGGTTCTTCTGTTCCATTCAATCTGCCCAGTGCTCACTGCAAAGAGACCCTGTCAGGTGGGAGGAGCAGGATGTGTCCATAGAAAGTTTGTGTCTACTCTGCTCTGTACCCTCTGTTCCCACCTC